>CM053788.1:220972152-221206726 GCA_028749045.1 Cupressus sempervirens
GAACACAATTGCACATGCATTTTTGATTCAGAGTGGCATTCACAAGTTTATCAAATCAATGGTATGATGTTAATGAGGAGCTTATTAATGGAATGAATGGATAAAAATATTATATGTTAATGGGAAATTTAGATGGGGGGGGGGGGCAGAAAATGTGCTTCCACCTTAACATGGTTGGCCCTAATTAGTAGAGAATATTAAACTATTCTTGAAAACAAGTGAAGATCAACATTAACCTATGATTGAATGACAACTAACTATGTCAATCTCTTGGTTTTAGGCAATTCATAAGGATGCCATAGTTCAATATGCAATCTCAATTCCTATGCATATGACATCAAGTGGAGCTGAAAAAACTTAACAAGTTTATATTTTTGTTACAGGTTTTCATAGACCTATTAAATAAATATAAACATAGTGTGTTTTTCAGCTTTTCCTATTGTCCATGCATATAGAACACAGTTGTATGTGCATTCTCAATTCAGAGTAGCATTCACAAGTTTATCAAATCAATGGTATGATGTTAACAAGGAATTTATTAATAGAATGAATGAATTTTATTAATGAATGAGTGAATTTTAGATGTTAACAAGAAATTTAGATGTTAGGAGAGGGGGTGGGGCCAAATGAGCTTCCACCTTTATTGTTGTAAAAAAGAACTGATAATCCTCATTAGACCAACAACAAAAGAATAGTATTTCGAATAGCCATTGCAATTGTGATGGCATTCCAACAAGTAGCTGTCTCCCCCACAACACAACTCTCACATACCCATCACACTCACAATGGTTTTTCCTGATGGATAGTTGTCGCTTCTATAACACGATTGTTGCAAATCCATCACAATTACAATAGTACACTGAAAAGTTAGATCATCATAATTGCAACAGTCTACTATCACAATTGTGACAACATGAAGATGAACTCTTTCCCTTGCCCTATTCCAAGTTATGATAGTTTAATCCATCAAAATTTTGATGGATGTTTGTGTCATTGCAATTTATGACAATAAAAGTTTGATGCTTGTTCGATGGGAGCTAATTCATGGTCCTATCACTTGGATGACAAGTAGCCATTGTAATTGTGACAGTCTGTCATCACAATCTAGTCCTAAATGTAGTAGTGCATTCATATCCCATCACACATTTGATCATTTGAGAAAATAAATTATTCCTTCTTGCACTCATCAGGAAGGTCTTATTCGATTCTATTGTTGTATGAACTGTGAGCGAAGATTTTAGTGTGTAGACCATTCATAGAATCATCAGATATTTTTGTGTTGTAAGTTCTTTGTGTGAGTGTCTTAGTGTGCTTTTGTTTCTCAATTTCGGTATGCTAAATCTATTTATCTTCCATGATTGATGTAGGGCATAAGCTATGCAAAGCTTACAAATTTGCCTCCCTTTATGGGACTATGCGAGTACTATTTAGTTTAGTTCTTTTTATCTATAACTTAATCACTAACCCCGCATTAATATTTTCATTCCCCTCTCACTAAATCAAGTTATGAAAGTAGGTCTACTCTTTTCTAACTTTGGATCTTTGTGAACTTCATTTAAATTCTATGGAGTATTTTGGCTTTTAGTTTTAGGACTAGAAAGCTTTGGAATTAAGGTTGGTTGTAGGAAGACTATGGCTAAGTCCTCAAAAAAATTATTAGACATTATATTGCTCTAGATTACTCTTAGAGAGTAGATATATGTTCTAAATGAATTCAACTAAAGTGATTGAGCTTAACCAAATTTCACACACTAATTCTTAAACTAAACCAAACACTAGTCCTTAGACCAAATTTACTACCAGAGATGCTTATTCTCACCTAATTGCAATATGCAAACCCACATTATTACACCAGTCCCAATGACTATCCCATTTGTTGTAGCATATGATAACCGAGTGGGGAAGAAGAACAAGGATTAGACAATATTTTTTTCAATCTCAAGTCTCTTCTGCCTATAAAAGTGAGGTGACAGAAAACAAGAAAACATTATCCTTTCCATTTTTCATGGATTACATGTTTTTGTAGAAGCTCTAGTATAGTGATAGAGGGAAAAGTATGGCCAACAATTTCTTTGTGCTTATTATTGAACAAATCCCACTAAGCTGGCAAAATGAAAGGGATCACACTTGGTTTTATTAATTTAGTCTTGATAATTATCACAATTATATAGATCAACATAAATTAAAATATGTGAAAAATTGTAATTCTTTAAATTCAAATATGTCATGGACTCATACATAAATAAAGTGTAGTGTAGTGATTAAATGATAGACTAAATTATAAGACCTTATGTTAAATTCTTTTCAAAAGCACTATATATCATTATTCATTTGTTTCTATCCATTATTTTTTATTGTTTTTTGGGAAAAAATATGTTTAAGCATCAAATGAGTAAATTTTGTATATTTATGATGTTTGATAAATATGATAGAATCAACCTAATTACTATTTGATTTTAGGTTTTCTATTTGCTTTCATATTTTAAATTTTTATACCATTCTAAAAAAAAATCAATGTATTTAAAAAGGATTTTGAGAGCATCCTTATTATTATTATGTTTTGATAATTATTTACTAGAATACGAATCATTTTTTAGATCAATAGTTATCTATTTGTATATTTCACAATTAAAAAACGTTAGTAATTAGAAAAATTGTGTAGTTCTATAAATTTCAAGGTTTGAGTTTTCTAGGGTTCTATATTGAGTTATCTATTGTCCTTGCATTGAATTTTTTTGGTTGGCATAGCAACTATATATTCTATATTTACATAAGATCTCACCTTATATATTTTTGGTATGATAGCAAAATCTACATTTTCTGTTGTGTTGAACATTGGTTACTTAGTGGTATATAAGTATTGCATTTTCTTTCTTTATATTGTAGTAACACTTGCTGATTTTGACTTTTAAATATGGTATGAACAGAATGATAAAAATGCCAATAGGAACTTGATTCTTGCAATTACTAAAAACTATTTGAAGGAATTAAAGTTGTGGGTTGCTCAGCTATAACAACTGAACTAAATGTTGTAGACATTGATTACCAAAAGTATCTCAGATAATGATAAATCACATGAGAGGCTATTGAATTTACAAAACATAATCATCTACTATAGTAACTTGAAGTTACTTTTGGAGCTGTGGAAGGAGAATCCATGCTTGGTAAGCATAAAATAACTATGCAAAGTGATTTGCTTACATGCCCAACTATTGTGTTGACGAAGCAACTATAGTTGTTATGTGAGAAATTGGAGGTCATTTACATCCATTCAAATACATGACCATTTTAGTTTTGTTCTACAATTCTTCTATCATCAAAGGTGTGGACTTTTTTGTATATGAGATATCAAAATTTTGTCCATCTCAATTTTCTTTTTTACGAGTACAAGAAATAGTATTTCATTTATTTTTGGATTTAATAAGACACACCAATAGTAACTATGGATTCATGATATGTTTCATTTTGTATATGTGCGTAAGTAGGCTTGGAATATTTACATGTTGAAAAATTTTGGTAGAAAATTTAGAGAGTCTCTATTACCTAAGCTATCTAATACCCTAAATAAACCAAAAGCTAACTAATACCTAAGCCACCTAATACATAAACCTAAACTAGAATGATAAACACAAAAAATATGTAATGCAGCAAGCAAGGGCATGGGCATGGAAAGGTAATGGAAGAGCAAGGGTTGGCAAGACCTTTGGAGCTTTCCAATATCAAATAATTTATCAATCGATTAAAATTGTAATGACAAGGTAATCAACAACAAGATAATGTCATATCAACAAGGTCATGACAAGACCTTTACAACTCTCCACTATCACAATCAATCAAATTGATAATGATTTATGTTGTGTTTTTTTTTGTTTTTTGTTTTATACTCACATGGGTGTTGTAATTGCTACCCCAACATCATTATTGCGACGACGGCCAGGAAAACTACAAAAAAAAAATGAAAATCAACCACAAATTACCTCGTCATCACAATTTGACCCCAAATATTAGTGTAGAGATCTAAATTTGGAAAGTGGGTTCCTTTCTACAAATCAAATCTACTGTTACATTCTAAACATTATAGTAGACAAAATCCTTTAATCAAGGTTGACCTAACAGTCATTTTTTAACTCCTTTAATCAAGGTGGTATTCTAATGGAATGATCCAAATTCCTCTAACAAGGCCACCCTTAATTAAGTGATTAAATCCTTAAATAGGGTCACATTTAACAATGTGTGTTATTAACTTTAATAAGGTTGGCTCTTAACTGAGCTCATTTCAAAAGAGTGAAAAATTGGTAGCATGTTACTTGGAGGCTTTTCCCAAATTGGATTTCTACATTAAATCTTGGTGTCAAAGTGCTATTTACATGTGTGGATGTTATTTTTATGAATTTTATTTACATAGTTTATTAATTGGAAGTCGGCACATATAGGAAACAAAGAGTTAAGAAATTGCATGAAAAGTGTATTTGTTGATGATATTGTATATAGATAAAGTTGTTTTATGAGATTGATTCATAAGTTTGAGTTTAGTGAAAACTAAATCAATACATCTAGACATTAGGATAACTAATTAAACCCCACACCCCCCACACCCCCCCAATTATTCTAAATCATTATAACATCTATGGGTCCTCAGACCCTTAGGGACATATTATAATTGATCATATGGGTCAAAGAGGATCATAGGTCCTTTCAACACATTTAATGACAATATATGTCCCTAGGAGTGTTAGGGCCCCTAGGGACATACAATAATTGATCATATGCATAGGAGGGGGTCATAGGATAACCTATGACCCTTTTCAATACATTTCATGATAACATATTTCCCTAGGGGTCTAAGTACCCCTAGGTACATATTATAATTGATCATATGGGTCAAACGGGGTCATAGATTAACCTATGACTCTTTTCAACATAATTCATGACAACATATGTCCATAAGGGTTTGAGGACCCATAGGGACATATTATAATTGATCATATGGGTTAAAAGGGGTTATAGGTTAAGCTATGACCTCTTTCAACTCATATGATCAATAATAGTGTTGACAAGGGTCATAGGTTAACCTATGACCCCTTTTGACATGTTTCATGACAACATATGTTTATAGGGGTCCTCGAAACCCTAGGGACATTATAATTAATCATGTGGGTTAGAGGGGGTCATAGGATAACCTGTGACCCCTTTCAATATATTTCATGACATTATATGACCCTAGGGTTCTGAGGACCCCTAGGGACATATTATAATTGATCATATGGGTCAAAACAGGTCATAGGATAACCTATGTCCCCTTTTGACACATAAGAAATTATATTTAAACTACATGATATTAAACAAAATTATATTTATTTAATAAAATATGTAATACTATAAAATAATTCCTAATATTATGTTAAAATATATATTATAGTAGATATATTTATAATTCTATATTTTTATATATTTAATATTATATGTATAATATTTATAATACTATAGATAATATAGGATACCATATAATAATATATAGTATCGTAATCCTAATTTATTATGTAATTATATTTAATACTTTATATAATATTATAATAATAATATTTGTATATAATATATGTTAATAGAATAAGAAAAAATATTATTTATTTATTATTATTTCTTAAATGTAAACATATTTAAATTTGTTTTTAATTATAAAAGATACATTTAAATGTCAAACAATAGGGTCTCCAGAATGTAAAACAATGTTGTCCCTAATATCTCAAATTTGAAATTTTGCATGTTGTCATCAATATTTAGGTACCTAAAACCATATTGAGTACCTGATTCTTTTTCATGTACTTGATTAGGCTTAGCATTTGCCAAACGTATTTGATCAACTCAAAACATGAGTTTGAGTCGTGTTTATCTGACATCCAAACTTTGCTTGACCATCTGATGACTCTTTTTTCATCCAAATTCAATGAAATGAAAAGTATTTCTTGAGAACACTCTCAAGATTCTATCAATATAGTCATTTTCAAATTATGAGTTTGATAAGTATTTATTAGTTAATTTCTAATGAAGATGAGTGTAAAGTGTTGATTGACATATTGATTGAAAAACAACTATAATTTTCAAACGCTATAGTATTTTTTAAATCCAAAAGTTGCATCACATTCTATGCTTTTCCTACTATAAGAAAAAGAAAAGAAAAAATTAATTCTATAAGGTTTTCAATTAGTTAATGTGGTCAGACACATGAGTTTTTCTATTATGAAAATGTTATTGTATAGAATTCATAATTAATTATTTATTTAGAATAAAAATACAAAAAAAATGCATCACATCTAGGCATGAATCTACTTCTTATATGTAGAATTATATTAAAAAATATTATCATTTGATTTTGATTAAGGTGGTTAGGCATACATTTTCTTTTTATTTTTCCCTAAAATTTGTATAGTAGTGCATTAAAATCCAAAATTTTGACCAATCAAATGTTTTTTTTTTCAAACAAGGCCTAGCATTTTATAAATACATTTAATTTCATACAGATTCTTTTCTTACAATGTTTTGATATAAATTTCATAACTACTTTAAAATAACATGTCAAGTTGACATAACCTTAATTTGCTAATTTTTCACTGCCACTAAAAGTCATAGTTTGGTTGACCATGATCCTACACATACCCTGGTTCTTCCCTAAACAACTTGAAAAGATCAGGAGCTAGTTTTGCAATTCATGATGAGATGGTGTATTGGTCTCAAGATATTCTATCCCAATCCATTTTGCAACAAATAATTATGTAGAGGTTCTCACTCTTCTTTTTGGTTTAAGATCAGCATCAAATTTGGGCATTAACAACTTAGACATTGAAGGGGACTTGGCCTTAGTCATCAATTTAGCTAAGACAAGGATTCCAATTAACTGGAAGATTGGTTATATCATGCAGATAGCCTGCAATATAATACTTAGATTTTAAAATGTCACTATTGGTCCCCTACTATTTATTTACCTCCATGTGTAAGGCAATTTCTAGCTTTAAGAAGAAACCTATTGTCAACCCTGCTCTACATGAGGGATTGTTGCGGCCTATCCATGAGCACTTCAAAGCTCAGATAGTTAGCAACAATCCCTCACCAGATGCAAATGTTGACAATGGTAGCTCCAACTACTCTACTAATTCTGATGATATTCTAAGCATAAGCTCGAAGGGGGAGGGGAATATTTCTTTTGGTAAGAAAATTAAGGGTCATGTTAAGAAGCCACCCTCTATTATAACCCCAAGAAGAAAGAGTCCAAGAGACCATGGCCAAACCTTTGGTAAAGATGATATGGATTATAATGAGGATGAGGAGGACATGGATTCTAATGATTAGGGCAAGGATATGGAAGAGGAGAATAAGGAGGAACATGCAGGGAAGAAATGAAAGATGGATGATGTAGATGATGAGAGGGTTTTGAATCAATGGTTGGATATTATGATTCTCCCTCTCTCCCCTATTCATCCTCAATCTCATCCCAAGGAGAAGGAAAAGGAAAATTCTGGTGGTAAAGAGGGGGAAGTGCTTGTCAAAAATAGGAGAAAAGCTTGGAGGAATTTCAATGTTAGGACTGTGATGATGAAAAATTTTAGAGAAGCAATGAATCCTCAAATTTTGGTGGAAAACTAGAAACAACTCCAACTTGAAGAGCTCATTGACCTTGCTATTTTGGCCATCATTGATAATGCTAGGGAGATGAGTATGAGTCTTTTGAACAATTCTCATAACAACATGATTGATAATTTTAGATCAATCAAGTGGCTATACCATGAGCTGGAAGAGGTTAGAGAGAAGGTTTGTCAGTTGGAGGGCAACAAGAAGAACACAAAAAATGAGAACCAAGAGGATCAGGAGGAAAGAGTCAATCTAGTTGAGAGGAGAATTAAGAATCTTGAAAACTACAATCATAATTTGGCTAGTCAGATGATCTCTCTCCTCAATTCAATCAATGAAAATATTCTCTCCTTAACTAGTCTGCTCAAAGATAGAGGCCTGTTGATAGGTGAGGATAGAAAGGATAGAGGTAGAGCCAAGTTTGATGAAGATATGGACATTTATATCACCTTTACTAGTTTGGACTAGGATACAGAGAAATTCCAGGAGTAGATGGCCAAGGAGCACCAAAAGATTTACGATGTTGCCTAGACCATGTAGGATCTCAAGAAGAAGAATGAAGAGTGGCCCTCTTGTTCTGTCTTTTTGTTTTTTTGTTGTTTCTATTTTGGCTTTTGTTTCTAGCTTTTGATAAGTTCTGTTAAAGACAATTTTTTTTTCTAGCCTTTTTGTTAGCCTCTATTTTTGGCTAGGCCTCGTGCTTATTATCAACTATTAGACTTGTTTTATTTTGGTTGGGCTTCTATTGCTTATTGTCAGCCATGTTTATGTAACTACTTTTGGGTTTTAGGGTCCCTATAAAACCTATTTATCTTATCAAAAACATGTGAGCTGATTCATTTGCAAGCTTGGCTACAAAAGATGTCGAAATCATTCTACATGAATGATCAACTAGTCTTGTTGAGTTTCCTCATTTGGAAAGTATTCTACAAAGTGAAAAAGGTCCTCATAGTAAATGATTCACTAAGATTTTCTAGGTCAATATTCTTCTTTCTAACTTATAGCAAGAAAATCTTTTTGAATTGGAAAGGACTTCATCGACATGGATTTCCACCATCATATCTTCCTAGATTTATTTCTTAATGGCCTTGAACTTTATTTTATGGTGACATCATGCTCCATTTATTACTTTATTACCAAATTAATTCAAATCACATCAAATATTTTCCAAATCCCCATGAAAAGGTACAACATTTACTTCATGTCATCAAAATCTTTTCATGTGGTCCAAATGTCCAACTTCCTTTGCTTCATATGTGTTATTTTGTACATTAACTTCAAGATGATTAGGTGGCATGTACTAGTTTTAATGACAACAACTTTATGGTTTGCAATCTTCTACAATATATTATCTCTCACTCATTTTCCATTAATTACCCACTTCTCTATATGATTGCTACTAGCTTTGAAGGATGAAACAACCATGTGATGTAATGCCTCGCCTAGAGATCCTTGGAACAAGGATGAAATACAAGCAAGATAAAAAAAATTTAAAACAAGTGCAAGTGCACATGAAAATAACATACACGAATCACAAAGATCAGAATGAAAGAATGAAAATCATCCAAACACCAACGGATCTCCAAATGCCACAACAATCAAAACATAAATAAGAAAACATAAGAGATCAACTAAGCTGAAAGACAAATGTTGAATCATGAAAATTGGCTAAGTCTAAATTTTTGAAGCCCTGAAATTTCCTAGAATATTTATCTTAGCTCATAGAGGTCTAGAACCTATCTCAAATAAATCGTCACATCTATTAAAATAATGTATCGACTTATACTTAAATGATATATTTTTAACCTCTTAGGAAATCTATTTTGAACTAGGAAGGTGTAAAACCAAAAAGGGTATCCAAAACCAATTTCAAAAATTTTCTCTGACAAGCCTAGATAGCCCTTGTTTTTTGCTTGAATCCAACAGAGTGCCAAATTCTTGCATGAAGATGTGCCACACATCATGAAAAGAAGTGCATTTTCATGTGAGGATGTACCTGGCTAGACCACCAAGACACCACAAGGCTGGTGTAGGGTTTCACACAAGGAAGTGCAAAGCCATGCGAAGAAACCCAACATGTCGCATGAAGAATTGCATCCTCATGCGAGAAAGTGCAATCCCACATGAGAACCCAAATTAGCATGCAAGAACAAAAAGAAGAAAACATAAAAGGAAGCTATGGAAACAAGAAATGAAGTTCCTCCACACTGGAGAGTACTGGATCCACATCTTGAGGCATGAACACTCGAACTATATTTGAATAACTGAAAGATGGAAAGCTAGAATCTAACCATCTAACAAACAGTGAAGGAAAAGTATAGAAAGGAAACATCACAATGAACTGAAAGCAACACTGTAATAACACAATTAACATTGGAATGAATAAAACAAATAATTATGTACATGATTCCTCCCAACTATCAATGGCATCATAAGACCATCGTGGGCCCTAGCCATCCCCTACGTGTAACATCCCAAGCCACTGATTAGATCATCAGTAATGTCGTAATAGGGATGTCACTACTAAAACATGCTAGAATCATAAGCATAAGGAAATCTAACATGCTAGTGGAAAGCATAAGATAATCCTACAAAGTAAATAACATCACCTATCACATGCTAATCATCAAAGTAAGGAAATGCGTCAGTAAATAACATCATCAAAACATGACATACAAGCATTCCAATGACAACATAAAAACCAATTGAAAGCATACTTTGGAACCCGAAGTACCAAGTGTTGACATCCAACAATGATTGCACTAGAACAAAAGATCATCTATGTACACCAATCCCTAGCAGTGGTGAAGGTAGCTACGCCTCCCAATCACATGGTACCCATAGGTCCACACCCACTGTGTTGATGGAGATAATGATCTAACCAAAAACACATGCAAAGAAAGAACCATGGCCAACACACATGCTAAGTAGTATAATGATTGAAACCAAGACAAAGAAAATGCATAAACTATAGGTCTTGGTTAGACATCTCAATGGGCTATTAAGTAGGGACTGACATCATGGAGAATCACTTGGCATCAAAAAGCCCAAGCTCAAACTTGTGTAGATTCAACTCCACAACGGAAGGCTCTAGCACCCCACATCTTTTATTATCTTAAGTTTATTACCACCCAATATTTTATTTAATTATCACTTAATTAAAGCTTCCTTCACCAACCCTTTGGGCACAATGATCACCAAGCTGCGAGGTACAAGCCTCCTCCATATGCTACCCTACCCTACCCATGCTCATTCAATGATGAGTGCCTGTAAGCATGAAAATTCCCAACCCATCCCGAATGATCACAACTTTTGGAAGTATCATGAAAGATCGGGCCCTGCAAGTCACCCGACAAATGTACTTGTGTGTGGCACACTACCATCACAAAGATCATAACAAAAGGACTGGATGAGAACACAAAGCACAAAGTCAATCAACCAAAAACACAATTGGGATGATAGATGTTACATGCATCCCAATGCAAAACCAAAATGCAATAAAGGTTCGAATGACATCCAAATGGATCATCCAAGCCCATGACCAAATTCATGCCAAGAAAACCCAAGAAAATTGGGAGGCATGCAAAATGAGGTAAAAACCCCAAAATTGGAAAAAATCTAAAATTAAAACCCATTTGGTCTTTGGGTGCAAAAACCCTAAAAATCCAATAATAAAAGAGTTTAGATGTTGTATGCAAAAATGAATAGCATAACAACTCAAAATACCAAACCCCCATCCCAAAAATAAGAAAAACATTTGTACCTAACCAACTGGGTAGAACTAGCAAATAGAAATGGAGGGGAACACTAGTTCTCAACCTCCTATCATACTGCTACAAGAAATAGAAGCTGAAATGGAGCAAAAGAAATAAAATGGAAAGGACCTACCTGACAACAAAAAGGGATAGAGTCTATAAATAGTCTAATAGAATAAATAACCTGCTGAAACTATCGAAAGTGGCGGCAAAGCGGGGTCTCCCCAAGCCCGATCCAATTTGACTGACGTCACAAAAAACACACGCTCATAGCTCCCAGAATGAGCAAAAAATGAATCCTTCAGAAGAGGATTTCCAAAATAGCTCTCAAATTTCTATTTCTAAAAAGTGAGAAGTGAATAATGAATTCACTTTTTCAATACTTATTCACTTTTCAAGTGAATAGTCGATTAGGGTAAAAAGCCAGCTGGAGTAGTTAGACTCTGAATCAACCCAAACAAAAATAGGTTATTCTCCAAAACATAATGCATATGAGTTTGGATTTACTAATCACTAAAAGGTTTAATTTAAATAATTAAAATAAGGATACGTTGACCATAGAGGGATGACATTGGTAAAATATGAATAGCTGAATCACTAACTCCATGTGCCACTGCCAGGGATATAAATCCTACACACTAAAACACATGATCAAGTGAAATTACATATAATATAATAGATGAAGCAATTAATGCATTAAATAACTAATTAATCCATTTACACCACTCACATTCATAGAAAGGATAAAGATACATGAATGAATTAAATCACCATAGCATAAAATCCATCACATAACATAATCAACAAATATGTCCAATAAACCATAAAACTAGATATCATCATAGATCTATTATCATCTCAAAATAACATCAACATGAAAATATGATAAACTAAATAGCATAGCAGTAAAACATCTATGGCACCAAATTAAAGTATAACATTTGACCCTCAGGTCATCTCAAAGTACATATAAGACTATCAAGTATCTCTTGAATCAAAATAGACAAGGTACATACTGCAAACACGAGATGCATTGCATCCTCCCCCCTTAGAATAGGCTTACTCTTGGAAGCTAGCAAAAAGATAGGGGTACAATCCCCTCAGTCATGTAGCATCTCGCCAAGTCACAGAGGAGTCATCAGTCGGGTCTCATTGGACCCTTACTTGCTTGATGTCTCGACTTCATAAGGTTAACCTTTACTGTTGTAGGATACGAATGGTCTCCAAAGTAAGCTACCTATCTGCTACCTGCAAAGAATCCCAATAAAGAACATGGGTCACATTTGAAATATACTACCACAAAACAAAAAATGAAAAACATCATGGATGTGTTATAGGCTAGGTGGCAACGCTAGTCAATAAGTAGTAGGACCAATCCTCTCAAGGATTTCAAAAGGCTTGAAAAAATGTGGCACCAACTTAGAGCCTTTCTCATAATGGATGGGGCTCTTCCTCAGATGTACTTGCAAAAACACCCTATCACCAAAAACAAAGTGATGATCCAACCTATGAGCATCTACATACTTCTTCTACCTATCCTAAGTAGTAACCAAATGCTCTCTAATACAAAAAACCTGCTACTCCATGTCCTGAAGCATCTCTAGACCCAAAAGAACTCTATCCTCTAAATGATCCCAACTCAAAGGGATACAACATGGTCTGTCGTAAAAGGCCTGAAAAGGTGACATGCCAAGAGAACTATGATACCTGTTGTTGTATGCAAACTCAATAAGGTACAAATAGTCCTCCCACTTCACCTGCCTATCCATAACATACATGCAAAGCATATTCTCCAGAACCTAATTCACTCTCTCAGTCTAACCATCAATCTTTGGGTGATAAGTTGAACTAAAATTGAGCTTCGCACCCAAAGCATGCTAGAGAGACATCCACAGTGTAGAAGTAAACATTGGATCTCTATCCAAAATGATCCGATGAGGAATCTCATGCAAACAAACAATATCTGCCAAGAAAACATGTGCTACCAAAGAAGCTATGTAGGATGCTCTCATCGATGAAAAATGAGCTACCTTGGACAACTTGTCCATTGTCACCGTGATAAAATCATTTCTCTGTGATGACATAGGAAACCTTGTGATAAAATCAATAGATGTTGTATCCCACTTCCACTCTAGAATGGCATGTGTCTGCAAAAGACTTGCTGGATGTTAATGCTTTGCCTTCACTCTCTGGCACTCAAGACATCTAGCCACAAAATCAGCAACATTGTGCCTCATCCCTACCCAAAAGTACAATTGTTTGAGATCAGCATGCATCTTCTTGACTTTGGGATGTGTAGAGTATGGTACATGATGTGCTTCTGACAAAACCAGGGCATGAAGATCACTAGACATGAGTACATAGATACACCTTGAGTGTCATAGTAGTCCATCAGACTCAAGCACATAACCTAAAAATCTCCCCTCAAGGGTACATCTAGACTTAATCTTTTCCCTCACCTCCTGATACTAAGTATCACTAGGCAAAGCCTCCAAGATATGAATTTGCAAGTCCACTCCCAATGACATCACTGATACCTCATGTTTCCTCCAACTCAAGGCATCTGTTACAACATTCTCCTTCCCTTTAATGTAATGAAAAAAAAAATTCATACTCACACAAGAACTCCATCCAATGATGCTATCGTGCATTCAAGTTTAGTTGAGTAAAGATATACTGCAAGCTCTTATGATTTCTATGCAACTCAAACCTATGTCCCAAAAGAAAATGCCTCCAATGGACAAGGGCATGCACTATGGCTGCAAGTTCCAAATCATGAGTGGGGTAATTAAGCTTATGGTCCTTGAGTCTCCTAGACTTGTATGCAATCACTCGACCATCTTGTATCAACACTACACCCATGCCTTCCAATGAAGCATCTGTGTAAACCATGAAATCACATATAGGATTAGGCACTGCAAGGACTGGTGCACTGGTCAAACACTACTTAAGAGTATTAAATGTTGCCTCGCACTGGTCTGACCAAAAGAACTTCTTCCCCTTATACTGAAGAGAAGTGATGGGATGAGCTACTCATGAGAAATCTTTCATGAAGCGATGGTAGTAACCTGCCAATCCCATGAAACTAAAAAATTTTGAGACATTAGTGGGTATCAACCAATCCATGGTAACACAAATCTTCTCTAGTTCCACTGCAATTCCATCACCAGTGATGATATGTCCCAAATACTTCACCTTGGACTAGAAGAACCCACATTTACTCAGGTTTCTATACAACTAATGGTCTCTCAAGCACTGCAATACCTGGCATAAATAGACTTCACACTCCTCCATAGTCTCCAAATAGATCAATATGTCATCCAAGAATACAATGACACATTGATCGAGGTAAGTGTGAAATACACCATTTATCAAACTCATAAACATTGATGGTGCATTGGTTAACCCAAAGGGTACAACCGTGACTTTATAATGCCCACACCATGTACGGAAAGTTGTTCGATGAATATCAACCTCCTAGATGCGAAGCTGATGGTATCCCAACTTTAAATAAATCTTTGAGAACACTCGTGCTCCCTTCATCTGATAGAACAAATCATCTATCCTTTGTAAAGGATAATGATTCTTCATCATCACCTTATTCAACTGTAGGTAATCGATGCACAAACACAACGAACCATCCTTCTTCTTCATGAAGATGATTGGTACACCCCACGAGGACACACTAGGACAAATATGGCCCTTGGACAATAATTTCTCCAACTGCAATTTGAGCTTAGTCAACTCTTGAGTAGTCCTGTGGTAAGGAGCTCATGAAATTGGTTCTACTCCTAGTACAAGATCAATCCAAAAATCAATGTCATTCTGCAGTGGCATACCTAGAATCTCATCAGGAAACATATCAGCATATTCATGAAGGACTGGGTGATCATCAAGTGTCATTGCATGGCTCTTGGCTTCCTCAAGATCACTAACAGACACCAGAAACAACTGGCAACCTTTCCACACAGTTTGCTTCAGTTGATTAGCTAAGATCATACAAAGAGAGACTAGTCTCTAAACTCCCAAAAGTTCCACTTGCCCACCTATGTCATCCACACACTGCACCACCTTTCGATGGCAATCAATATTAGATTGATGGGCAGCTAACCAATCCATGCCCAACACAATTTCATATGATCCTAGAGGCAAAATACATAGATCCATTATGGTGGTGAAGGTTCCCAAATTCAAAACACAACTCCTAACCAATGAGTAAATAACCACCTTAGAACCCGTGGCTAACTCAACCTTCCACCTATCAACCTAACACATTGCCACTAGCACACATTGCTGAACAAGAGATGGTGAAATGAAAGACTCAAAAGCACCTAAGTCAAAAAAAATTGAAGTTAAAATACCATGCAATGTACCTGTAGCCTTGACTTCCATACCTTGATGCTCAACTTGATAGTTGTCAATCATTGTAAAGACTCTGTGATTCCTACCCACATCTCCTATAGTAGGCTCAGATCTCACTGCACCCTTACTAGATCTTGTAGATGGTTTAGTCAAACAATCATAAGATTTATGGCCAGGCTGGCCACAAGAGTAGCAGTTTCCCCCAAAGCTGGCACCTATCCCCGACCACTCTGAGTGGCATTGGAATATGGTGCACTACCCCTGCTAGAATTTTGCTGAACATTTTGAGTAGGATGATCCTACTGAGATCTATATCCTTAGTTCTAATTATCCCCTTTCTTTCCTGAGGTACTAGAATCTTATCCACCCTTGCCCCAAAACTTCTTCTTATTCTTACAGTAAGAACCACCCTAAGAGGGTTCAGATTGGGCTTGGCCCTTTCTAGAATACAAAGTGAATTGTGTATCTTGTCCCAAATTCCTAGCACCTTGGTTCTAAGAACCAGATTTGCTACTAAAACCTCTAGCTATATTTTCCTCTACAATACGTGCCTTCTCTTTAGTGAGAATAAGAGTCCTAGGATGGTGCATACAGACTTCTCTAATGAGGGAGTCCTTAAGGCCTTAGATGAAATGATGAGCTAAGAGTAAATCATCATTGTCATGGCATGAATACTACCTAAGTTCAAAGAATCAAATTTCATATTGATCCACTATCATGTTTCCTTGTTGGATTGTGTGGAACTCATTAGCACAAGCCTCTTTGAACTGAGGAGATAAGAATCTCTCTCAGAACCTCTCGTTAAAGATCTCCTAGGTGAGATCTACAACACTAACCTGAATCTTCTAACTCTCGATATTCCACCAAATGGATGCGTGGTCCCTCAACTACATAATTGTACAATAGGCCCTCATGTTGGTTGAATATGGATACATGGTGAAGCAGTGCTCCATGTCCAACAACCAAATCTCAACCTTGAGGCCACTTCCCTTGCCATCATACACTAGTGGTTTGGATTGCTAAAGGGACTTCATGATAGCCAACCTAATAGAATCCTCATTGTTGTGGTCCCTACCACCCCGATGGTGCCTTCTACCCCCTGGTGGGGTAAGAGAATGCTCATGTTCACATTCCTCCTCTCTATGCTTTGAATGATGGGAATCTCCATGGTGGGACCCCTCTTCATGTTCATGATCCTCTTGGCACTCCTCAACATGAGGGCCCAACTGAGAAAGAAGCATAAGAGTCAAAACCATGAACTAACAAGATATCAAATAATCAACATAATATAATAATACACAATAGAAACAAAACCATAGTGGAAGCATAACACAAAGATCCCAATGTTGCAACATGGGCTCTGACACTAGATGTAATGCCCCACCTGGAGATCCTTGGAACAAGGATGAAATACAAGTAAGATAAAAAAATTTTTAAAAAAGTGCAAGTGTACATGACAACAACATACATGGATCACAAAGATCACAATGAAAGACTGAAAATCATCCAAACACCAAAAGATCTCCAAATGCCACAACAACCAAAAAATAAATAAGAAAACATAAGAGATCAACCAAGCTAAAAGACAAATGCTGACTCTTAAAAATTGGCTAAGTTTGAAATCCTGAAGCCCTAAAATTTGGCTAAGTCTAAATTTCTAAAGCCCTAAAATTTCCTAGAATCTTTATCTTAGCTTGTAGAGGTCTAGAACCTATCTCAAATGAATTGTCACATTTATTAAAATATATCTTAAGTACAAGTTAATGTATCAACTTATACGTAAATGATATATTTTAAACCCCTTGGGAAATCTATTTTGAACTAGGAAGGTGTAAAACCAAAAAGGGTATCCAAAACGAATTTCTAAACTTTTCTCTAACAAGCCTAGATAGCCCCTATTTTTCATGCGAAGCCAACAAAGTGCCAAATTCTCATGCAAAGATGTGCCACATGTCATAAAAAGAAGTGTATTTTTGCATGAGGAAGTGCCTAGCTGGACCACCAAGACACCACAAGGCTGGTGTAGGGTTTCACACAAGGAAGTGCAAAGCCATTTGAAGAAACCCAACACACTGCATGAAGACTTGCATCCTCAAGTGAGAAAGTGCAATCTCACAGGAGAAATTAGCATGCAAGAACAAAAAGTAGAAAACATAGAAGGAAGCTAAGGAAACAAGAAATGAAGTTCCTCCACACCAGGGAGTACCAGATCCAAATCTCGAGGCATGAACACTCAAACTATATTTGAATAACTAAAAGATGGAAAGCTAGAATCTAACCATCTAACAAATAGTGAAGGAAAAGTATAGAAAGGAAACATCGCAGTGAACTGAAAGCAACACAGTAATAACACAATTAACATTGCAATGAATAAAACAACTAACTAAGTACATGGTTCCTCCTAAATATCAATGGCATCATAAGACCATCATGGGCCCTATCCATCCCCCATGCATAACATCCCAAGCCACTAATCAGATTGTCGGTATAATCGTAATGGGGACATCACTACTAAAACATGCTACAGTCATAAGCATAAGGAAATCTAACATGCTAGTGGAAAGCATAAGATAATCCTACAAAGTAAATAACATCACCTATCACATCCTAATCATCAAAGTAAGGAAATGTGTCACTAAATAACATCATCAAAACACTACTACATTTAAACCCATTTTTTGACCAAAATTTTTGACCATTAACAAAATAAGTTTAGATTGGTCGGAATGTTAAGGCAAATTTTTTTTTTTTTTCATATGTAAGGCTCATGTTGGTCAAAATTTTGACCATCACGGGCATTATACAACAAAAATAAAAATAAAAAAATTTCACTTTCAATTTCTCTTTCGTGCACGCAAGTTTTCTGTGTTATAACAGATTGAATCGCATTGAGATGCTTGACTATTTTGCACTGTTCTGCAAGTTAGATGCTTCCAATTTGAGTGTCATCTTTCCTGATTTCATAGGTATGATTTGGCTTACTCCTAGGCCTGAACTCTATAGTAACATATATATATTCTAGTTGTAAAATTTTCTCTAGTCATGACAACAAAGCTTCTTGCGGGAGGTCAAGGAGTCCATTCAATTTTACACACTATTTTTATTCAATCAATTATGGCTAATTATTAGTTTTAATTTGATGATATTTGACTGATTTAGATTATTATCTAAGGAAGGGGGGAGGTAACTACTTTGTGAGAATGTTGCAGCATTGTCTTTTGCTATGATGTAAAAACCTAAATGTTTCCTTTCTCTTTTATTCTATATTTAAGAAAGATTTCAATCACTGGTAGCCCTTCCCTAACAACAGGCTTTCACAAGTATGATTCATCCCCTAGTTTTCAATTAAGTGGAGCACTTATGATACTGATATATGTTTGTGCGATGGAACAAATATCAACAGATGATACTAGTGTAGTGTTGGATGAGGCTACTTGCAGAATTGGAGAAGTACTCATGTTAGGGTCGTCACTGGGAAAACCACATATCTAGTGGAGTTCAAATGAAACTCTTAACATGGGACCTATGTTGCTTTCTTCATAAAAAATATTCATAGGCACGATTTTTTCTTATGTAATTTTTTGGTGTATCCTGCATCTCACTATAAAAAGGACGGGGTCTTTTTCTCCAATAGGATAAAAACATAAAAAAAATTTGCCCATTTTGTTTTAGCAGTAACGTAGAAGATTAAAGCTTAATTTTTTAGTAAATAGCATGATTCATAAGAAATCTGCTTTGATTTGCAAATTTATCTCCCTCATGAGGCTTCTCAAGCACTATTAAATTTGAGGAATGAAGAGCTTATGTAATAGGGGAAGAGTGGCACATAATTACTGATTATGATGTGTACAATGATTTGGGAAACCCAAACAAAGATGAGGAACATAGTAGTCCAATTTTGGGAGGATCTAAAGATTTTTCTTACCATAAGAGGGGCAGAATAGGCCACCATCCTAAAAAACATGTTGGTTAATAATAAATTCAACAATGGTTTCAAATTATCAGCCACTAGTGAAAGCTAATCAGGATACCATCAACCAATAAACCACTAGTGAAAATCTAATGAATCCCAGATACATATTCTAAATTGAAAGATACATTTTATAACAAGTCTGTAGGTTTTGTTTTTTAGGCTTACAACTCACACAACAACAGAGCCTTTTATAATTGTAACAAATAGAGAGTTGAGTGCTATGCATCCAGTTCACAAGCTACTGAGCCCCCATTTCCAAGACACAATGAACATCAAGAAGACCATAACTTTTTATACCATACAAGGAATAGCATGCTCTGTTTACTACCTGCAGTATAGTATGACATGAACTTGCCTTGTATGTTATCCTTGTTATTTAATTTTGACCAATGCAAGATTTAATTCAATGACAATCCAATTATATATTTGTGTTAAGTAATTGAAGGCTTCTACCAGTATTTATGGTTACATTTCATTTAGAAATTTGATTGTATTACTGTGAGTTTTCATTTTAGAAATTTCATTTTTCCTCATATATGTTGCAAATAACTACAAGGATAGGGGGTACAATTAGCACACCAGCACCTTTAGTCATCTGGTAGTAGGAGGAAAGGATGTATAATCCATTACATTTACAATTTCACCCTCTTTCTTGGGTCATATATTATATATTCATGGGTCAATGAGTTTGACTCAAAAAATGTACAATTGAATCGTGATAGCAATATCACAATTTGACTTGCTATGGAAAATCTCTTAGGCTTATCTATTGATGAACTCAAGGGGATTTTTAATGAATGGTTCATAAGGCATGATACTTGTTGTAGGTTTTTCAAATGGGATTGCAAGTAGAGTGGTTTAAACCATGGAGGAAACTCCATAGTTAAGCCTTCTTGAGTTGGAGTAGTACTAGAATGGGTGAGCCTCTGAGGAAGTTGTGGTGCTTCACCTTTGTGAGCACTACCTCAATGCAATGAGTGCAAAGTGTTCATTCAATCTCATGAGAAATGAGTTTGTGTGAACTACTATGCATGAATCATGGTTCAATGAGTTTGACTCAAAAACTACACTATTGAATCTTAATAGCAATATCAAAATTTGACTTGATGTGGAAAATATCTCCTACTTATCAATGATTTATGATGTGTCTTAAGTTTTAACATATTACTTCAATAATAAATACACCTTCAAAGTTCAGAGTTCAGACAATTTTGCTTTTCAACATTTTGTGGTTTTGGCCTGATATAAGACAATTGTTGAAAATAGTAAGGTTTTTATATTTCCAATTATTTATTATAAAACCACTTCCCAATTGAGGATTGGCTTGTCATTGTGATGGTGCCCTTATCACTGATTTTAATTTGAAAAGTCATTTTTGAGATTATTGTTCTTAAGTCTAGAATTTTTGCTTTGATGATAATTATGCCTTTAGTGTGCAGAACTATCTATATTTTGCAACTTGTGATTTTGTTCAGATATGAAGCAATAATTGCATATGGTTATTGTTTCTAGTTTTAGTGGTTTATCATAAACCAAGTATCAGTTAAAGCTTGACTTGTTATTACTATAATTACTTTGTTGTTAATTGGTTCAAATAGTCACGTTTGAGTTTTTCTTATTAGATTTTTTTTATGGATGATAGAAAAGAGAACTAATTTTTTGAGTTTAAATTTGTCACTTCAGGTTTATTCACTAAAATTTGGCTTATTAAAGATTTATACATACTTATTGATTATTGTTACAAATATTTTAAATTGGTTATTGCTTTTGCTACTATTAGAATACTAATTATTTTCCATAACATGCATTGTATCTGTAACTGTATGGAAAATGGTAATGGTTGAAGTTACCCACCTTAAAAAGATTTGATAGAGGTCTAGGTAGTGAATTTACTCCAAAGAGAAGATATCTTTATTGAGATGCCTGTTGACTCGGTTCCCATCCTCCAACATCATCTTTTTTATGCATGCAAATTCTTTCTGTGACATGTGGCTCAGAAATTATTAATTTATTGTATTTCATTTGTTTGGAAGTGGTTGTAATGTTCCCAACAATATCACTGTTGAGAGGAAAGCATCAAGTGGCAAGTTTCAAGAGGAATTGGGAAAATAGGGGTAGCTCAAGAGATTTTACTGTCAACCACTTGGAGAGCTTTTAAATAGTATCCAGACCAAGGCTCAAAATTTATCCTCAAAAGCTTAAAAAGCTGTGATGGTGATGTTGCATTGGTTGCTAATTTGCCACATGCAATTTATGTTCAAGATTAATGCTATATTTTTATTGACAAGATTTGCCTTTGCATCTTGCAAAATCATGTGGGGTCTTTAAACTCTTTGTGACAACCTAGACAGTTTTATATCCTTATTTATTATGTTGTGGAACACACATCTCCAACCATAATAATGCTCTGTTTGCTTAATAATGCTCCTGGATTTCCTTGAGATCTTTTGTTCCATCCCTACTATCCCTCAAACGCAGAGAAAAACTGAAGAAAGTATAATAACTTATGATTTTGTTTCACTGTGTTATTCAGGAGAAGCAAGAGAACCATCTTCGAAGAATAAAGGAGAAAGTTAGAACACTAGAAGGTGTGCCACGCTTATTTGACTTAGTAACTATTCAGGATGAGCACATTAAATTTGCATTTTATGATGCACTAGAAAACACTATTGTAGCAAAAGATCTGGACCAAGTAGATTGCATTCTTTACTTATTTTTTAATTGTCTCCTTCTTTGCCTCTTATTCTATGGTAGCATTCATTTTATTGGTTGGATTTGTAAGAAAAGATCAACTAGTTATAAAATTGAGTTTAGTTTTACATTTATTATAGAAAAAGTTTTTCAAGGTCCACACATTTGGATGCCACTACCAAATTATGCATATTCTAATTTCATATATCTATTGATGACAGTAATAAATGTTGTTTTCAGCACCTCTTTCTTAAATATTTTGTATATTTCCATAAACTTGTGTGTTTAATCTTTTTAATTTTATTTATTGTGTTTTGTTAGGCCACTTGAATTGCCTATGGTCTAGAAAAAGATTTCAGACATGTGGTCACATTGGATGGTGTAGTTTTTGAGAAGTCTGGTACAATGAGTGGTCATGGCGGTGGAAAACCACAGGGTGGTAGAATGGGAACATCCATAAAAGCTTCTAGTGTTTTTGGGGAAGCTATTGTGAGTGCTGAAAAGGAACTTGAAAACTTAGTTGAAGAGCTTAGAAACATAAAACAAAGGATAAGTGTTGCTGTTAAGTAGTATCAAGGAGCAGAGAAGGCCATGTCACATTTGGAACTTGAATTATCCAAGACACACTTGGAGGTCTAGAAACTGAACAACAGTATTTCCAATCTATTATTTGTAGACATCATTGCCATTTTCTTAGCCATGGAAATGGTTTACCTAATCTTACAATTGTTCTAATTACAGATAGAAGGACTCAACGGTCAGCATGTTGACATCGAGAAGCAACTTGATTCTTTGAAGTTGCAGCACAAGCATCAAAGAGTGAACTAGACATATTTTTGGAAATGTGGGGAGGTTTCTCCATGGAAGTAATGGTGAAGGGGCATTGAGTGAAGGACCTTTGGTTGTTGGTGTTTGAGCATACCACAAGAGAGTGGTCAATCTTTATAACAGTCCATGAAACATGATCTCTTTCAACAAAAAATAATCTAGATGTAGGCACAGGCTTGGTGGATAATCCCACCTATGGAGATGTCATGAAATTGAAAATTAAAGTGAATGAGAAAACAAGAGATGTGAAAAATGCTTGCTTTACCTAGGGTTTTGTGAATCAAGCTATTTATTAATTTTCTATTTATATATACAAACTCAGAAATTGATTCTCTCATTGCTAATTGTCAATAAGTATTAAGAACGCACAATTATATAGCCTCTTGCACAAATTTTTCATTGTGATTGGTGCCCAAGAGGAGATGAGTTAATGAAAATAAGAGGTGAAATAATGTAGGGAAAGCACTAACTTGACAAAAAAGGTGAGTGGTGCACTTGAAGTAGCTGTGGTAATACCTGATGCTTTCAATTAAGGAAGAACATATGTATTTTAGCTGCCTATTATAAAACTTATTTTGATAAGCATAAAGAAAAGAGCTTAGTGTAAATTATTACATCAACATATCCTCGTCAATCCTTTGGTTTGTTGATCATGTTCTGTACCTCAAATGCATTTGACATTTTTTCATTCATCTCATGAAACAATGTTTAATGTTTGCTAGAGAAATTGGATTGGGAAATAATTTGAATGGTTTGGTTAGGTGTTTTCTCTAAGCTTCTTTCAATTTACTATACAAGTTACTTGTTTAGGAGAAATTATGTCATATTTAGTTCTTTTCAGCACATGTGAAACTTGTATAGCCTTTTGGTGTACTTTATGTTATTCTTCAGATATTTTCTCTACTTTTTTTATGAATGATTGTTCTTTTGAGGCTTGCAATGAAAATAGTTTCGAATCATGCTATTTTGATGCTTGGGATAAGAAAATAATTGTTAAAAATTAGAAATGTTGGAACTATTACTGTAGAATCTAGATAGATGTAAAGCTAAATGTTGTGATATTGAACACTTAAAGTGATGATTAACTCTATTGGTGAATTGAATTTTTAATTTTCTATAGGTTTGGAAAGGATGGGTAGAAGTGCGATGATTGTGGTCATTCAACCCCACAACACTTCTGCTAGTGGAACAAGGTATAATATCATTGGTTGCCCTTTTTCCTTATGTAGGGAAAAACAAGGATTCAGGTTTATATTTTTCCTTGCCTAGACTGGCATATTCCTACAAATTCCTCCCATTTGAACATTTTATTTTATGTTATATTTCATGTTACAGTTTGTTGCAAATCCAATAAAGAAATGGAGCTACACTCATGACAGGCACAAAGTATTGAATAGCATAGTTCTAAGGCATACAAAAATTGAATGGGTAGCAGATCTTGCCATTTCACATAGAACAGTCTATATTTCTTCACCTATGGCTTTAGATTGCTTTATTATAGTAGTCATATTTGTTATTTTTTTTTCTTTAGAGGGGTTAGACAAGGTAGATTCTCATTGTTTGTTGTGTCACATTCTTTTCATTATAGGCATGCATTTGATGCAAGAGAACAAGATTTCTATGAAGCTTTGTATACATAGAGTCAATCATAGTTCAACACGTAAGCAAGCCTTTACATGAATTGCTTTCAAGGGATGGATTTAGATGCAATTTTTCAGTGAACTAAGTCACAAATATAAAGATTGGCTTGTCATTTGCTTCAACTTTTTTCAATTCAATAATTCTCTTCCTATTTTTATAATTTAGCTGTAAAATCTAATTTTCACATTACTTATCTTCTATCCAATTATTTACCTCTTGTATGTGTTTTTCCTTTCATATGCCTTGGATTGGATCTCTACTGTAGGCATTATGTTGACTTGTACAGGCATGTTTTTTGTAGGTGTAATCCAATTCCAAATTCTAGAGATGTATTTTTGATCTATTACAATTGTAGATATGTGCTATGCAAATATTTCTTGTGTTTCTCTTTTCTATGACAAATTGATACATCTAGTAGTCCCTTGTTCATAACAATAACTAAGTATACTCATGTAACATTTTGGAATATTGTGTTGTTGCTTTTATTGTTGAATATATATGTTACAATTTTTGCACTTCAAAAAAAAAACCTATAATCCCTTTTGCCAAGGTATATCAGCTTCCCTTGCTTTTCATTATAAATGGAATACCAGTAGTAGTATTGATGTCATGAGATCTATAAAATCTTATTTTCTTTATAATGTGTATTATGCTTTGTGATTCTCTTAAATACTTAGCAAAGCAACCCAAGGAGCGACTAAATCAAAGCTCCTTGTAACAATTTAATCAAACCACCCTGACTTTGGGTGTGTTTGCCTCATTTCTTGTTGTCTTGTTGGCTGTTATGTACCTTCTATTAGTTGTTGATTGGATGTGTTGGGTTTAATGCTTTTCCCTTCTCTCTTTGTACAAGGCATCAAAGCCCTTCAAAAATCCTTGCTTGCCAATTAAAAATAGCAGTTTGGAATAGCTTGAGTTTTCCATAACAATCTCAAGGTAGAAAAACTAGTGGTCATTGGAGTATGGAACAATAATAGATGAGACAGGTAAAAATTTGGGGCTTGCTCAACCAAATTGGGCAGTCCGATAAACCTTAGAACAATTAGGATACCCCCACCATGTCATGGAGACACAAAGCTTGCCTTTTTAGGTTGTAGTTTTTGCTTGGAAAGCACAACATAGAAAAATCTTAGCTAAACATCCACTAAAGAAGGTAGGTATAGCTGACCTATCGAGATGCAGCCTTGGCCAAGCTAATGAAAAATTTACCGATCACTTGGTTGTCAAGATTTACCTTTGCACTTAAGTGTTACAACTAGCTCTCTGCAAAACTTAACTGGCCTATTACTCTGACAAACAATCTTCACTAATCTGAATAAGAGTTAGCTTCAAGTTTGTGATTGTCAGGAATAAAACGTGATAAATAATTTTTTATTAAGATTTGTTTTATTTCATATGTTGATAAAGTCTATTAACCATCTAGGCTTTGCCATTTCTATAACAATAAATGGCCAGTATTAGAAACTAGTCTCCAAAAACAAATCTCCTCATCGGATCAATATATGAATGAGACCTGGTCTCTAATGAACCTTCCACCTGCATATGGGAACATGGGTGTTAATTCAACATGTTAAAAAGAGAAATTTCCAAATGGATTCCTCCATAATATTTTAAAACTCGATTCTAGAAGTAATTTAGTTCAACTCTGGAGCCAAATGTATTATTAATGATTGTGTGGATACCTTGTGTTTGTTGCTTCTAAGAAACCTTTTTAGGGTAGAAGCAATGAAGCCTTAAACATAGACTTTATAATTGGCTATCAAGCTTGTTATCAAAAATGGAATTAACTTTCACCTCAAGGGAGATCCATGCTATGTTTAGGGCATATGCACCAAGTTGTGGTGCCAAAAAGGTGACAAGCCTTTTTTTTTTTCATTTTTCAATAGCGCGCACGCGCTATTGTGCGTACGCACTATAGCGCGTACGCACTATGGTTCGAGTTACCCAAACTATAGTGCATATGCGCTATAGTGCATATGCATAATAGCGCGTACGCACAATAGCGCGTACACACAATAGCGCGTACGCGCTATTAAAAAGAAATTTTTTTTTATAAATGATGGGCTGCACATCCGCGGCCCATCATATTAATAGTGATTTTTACTGTTTATAAGGGCAGCACGCACGTGAGTTGGAAAACAATTCATTTTCAACATCCCTTGCCAATATGCCTCCTTGCCGACAAAATCCAAGATCACCAGCACACCGACGCCGACGCCGTATGTAATCTAAACTTGAATTTGCATTATTTTATATGTTTTTCATATTGTTTTATAGGGTTTTTACAATTTTTATTTAGATTTGTTTATTCATTTGGATTTTAATTGATTCTTTATCAGGAAATGTCCATAATCAACCGGCAAATCCACAAAACCCTCAAGAACCTGAAGAACCTCAAAACCAAAATCCACAAAACCCTCCTGAAGAACAACAAATTCCACAACCCGAACCAATTCCAAGACCTCCACCAGGCACACAAGAAAATATATTAAATGGAATTGAGATAGGCAAAATTGAATTAGAAGGACTCATTGGTCGGTTGAAACAAGCTGGACAAACCAATCCAATGAGGGCTCAATTGGCATCATCCCTCGAATCCATTAAGACCCAGATAGCCTCAGTTACTAGTCAGTTAGATGTTTGGCAGGTTAAGAGGGAAGAACAAAAAAGATTTTATGCAAATAAATTGTCATATGAAGATGTTAAAAAAAAAGAAATGCCAAAAGGTTCAATATGTGCATTATTTAGAAAACCCGGTGAGCAAAATACTATTAGAGAGGGTACTAAACGGTTCCCCATCCATTGGTGTATACATGATGCTATGAGAAATCATTTTTGGGATAGATGGTGGATGGTTTTTGATGCCCCTCCTTGCAACAATCACGAGGTCCCAATGTATTTTTTGAAGAAATTGTATTGTGAGTTTGTCCTTGGGGAGATCCCCAATTATTTTGATCTATTAGACTCCTAGGGTAGAGGTGGGGGGTCATCATTCGAGAGGTTGGGAGCATGTCGTGACCCTAATGTAGTTAGGGCACCTGTGGTCAAGCCACAGCGTGAGCATGTGACTATTCCTTCAGTTGTGAAGGAACATGTAGAGGCCAGCACTCTAGGGACCATTAATGCTTTGACGCAGACCCTCATCCATTCCACGGGCCCATTAGTTGAGGGGGAGCCTTCTATGCGTCGTGGTCACATGTGCACTTCATGCGGATCCCTATGCACATTTGGCACTCATGCTGGAGATGCTGCGGATGATGGGCTCGTCACTGATCAGTTCTTGAACGAAAAATTTGGCATTGACACACAGGTAAATTACATTATAATTTACTAATTTGATCACATTTCATATGTATAGTGAATGATTAATTAATTAGCATCTATTGACATTGTTCAAAATTCAGGGTCAGAGTGTTGCCGAGCCTAGCAGCGATGCTTCGGCCCCATTTTTTGTCCCCTCCACGAGTCTAGAGGTATGTATCGATTTAATCATTTAAATTAATACATATATTTATTAAGTTATCATATTAAGGATTGACAAAAAAAATTATGCATGTGCATCAGTTCTCCACAGGACCCTCAACCTTTAGTATGGACTCAGAGCATACACATCGTACGAGCTTCGTACAGGTACAGTTGTTTCATGTTAATTTAATTCATTTGATTATATTTGTTTCATGTTTCATGTTACATGTAACGTGTATTGTATGACATGCAGCTCATGACGTCGAACACACCTCCTCATCTCCGACAGTCTGTTGATCATGGAGTGGCCGCAGCTATGGCTAGCTCATAGCCATTGACTAAGGTATGAAAGAATTTTCTCCATTTTAGTTGTTGTTTATAATAGTTAGTCTCAAAATTTCTAATGTTATTTATAAGTGATTATATTTATTGAATTGTTGTAGGGTCTCGTCACGCCTGATCGTCCACGAGCCTTCGAGGTGGACGTACAGAGTGACTATTTGATGGTGGTAAGAAAATAATTGATTTTGTGTGTACATATATTTGATTTCAACGTATAATAAATACTGATTCATATCTACTTTGTTTGTATAAGCTCGAGTTGGAGAAGAGCCTCAACAAGAGGACGAGTGAGCGTTTCAGGAGGACCTTATCATCTCCACCATCTCCCTTGACACGACGATAGAAGATGTCGAGAGATTTGTTTCCTTCCCCTCGTGGGAAGGAAAAGATATAGTTGATCTAGACATATATATATAGGCATCAGTGGACATATTCGATACACATTTGATGTATATGACATTTTATATTTGATGTATGACATTTATTTGATGTATGACATTATTGGTTAATATATGATATGTTTGTTCATATGCGACATTATTGGTTATCATAATATATTATGTGTTTGTTAATGTACATGACATTATTGGTTATCATTTTATATTATATGTTTGTTCATGTATGACATTAAATAAGATATGTTCGTGTATGACATTAAATTAGATATGAGCATGTATGACATTAAATTAGATATGTTTATGTATGACATTAAATTCAATACCTAATATGTTCGAAACTTTGATACAATATTGAGTAACAATAAAATTTATCACTGTTTAAGCATAAGTTAATCATTTGCAATATGTCATCGTCATATGATTTATGATCTTGTTCATGCTTAAAGTTTTCCTTCTCTATCATTTGTTTATCAAGTTTAATTCAATACCTAATTAGTTTGAATTTTTGATACAATATTGATTAGCAATAAACTTTATCAGTCAAGATCGATTAGGACCTCCTGGCAATAAACCTTATCAGGCAATATTTGTGGACCTCCAGGCAATTGGTCACCTAAATGAGAACCTTGAGATTTATTAGGAACTCCATGAAAGAAATCAGTAGCTTGAGAAGCTCTCCATTTGTTAAGCTTCAATACATAACCACCATTCTTTATCATCAATTAAAAAATGTCAGAGATAGTAGAGAAAAGATGAATTATTTGCAAAAAAAGTCATTTTAAATATCATAAATGTAACATAATCACTGATAGTTTTCTGTGTTTTCATACATTAATGATTGTAACATAATCACCAGTTGATTGGAATGCATTGTTATTATTCTATAGTAACTAGATTAAGGTAAAAATAAAAGTTTAATAAATAGTTGTTATTATTCTTACATTGTTGGAAATAGGGGCAGCATGAAGGATCTCTGATATTTTCCAAAATGGTGTTCCCAAATGCACACAATGCCACCAAAGACTCCAAACTTGGATTTACCTTCACCAATTGTTTCCTCCACCTCTACACACCTTAAAAAACTTCAACCAATATGTTTCTAAGGTTTCCAAACCCACAAATCTTTAGTAGATACAAAAAAAGAGGAAGAGGGATTCTTTTTTTAGTTTTGTAATAATGGTAGAGGGAAAATTATAAACATTTTTTTCATTTTTAGATTGGGCTTTCTGCGTGAATAAGAACGATAGTTTGTGAATTGTTATCTTTTATCAGAGAGGAGATGCAATATATTTCAAATCTTTGTATTTAAATATATTCATTTGAGATGTGTTGTTCTTTCTACCAGTTTGGTTATCTCTGATAAACTTTATAGAGTAAATTGTGTTTATGCATATAAGCAAAACTTTGAGTTTTGTGTATCACACAATCTAAAATAAATCATTTTGATCTTTCCCCTTGATTTGCTGATTGTGAATATTTAATTTAGAATCTTTGAGTTCTTAGTTTGTATTTTCTTATTTGTAAATTCTCCCATCTACCTCATGTCTATGGATAGATGATAGCTTGCCTTCTGTGCCTTCCAATTAAAGGCATACCATCAATGTTATTCATTGAATATCCTTTGAGGGAGCTGTAACTTTATATGCAAGATATATCATTATTGGCAATAATAAGAAAAGACTCAATAACAACACATTGCTTAAGTTTCTTCAAAAATATACCAAGCCCAAAGAGCCATTTTGCATTATAAACTTATGGTTGCAACATTTTGGCATCATTTGGAATGAGCTAGTTCGTATTGCCAACACCAAGATCCACCATCTCAAAAAAAATTAGTTACGCCTTTGACAAGAGAATGGTTGGGGAAAGACGTGTTTAGAGTGTTATCTTTGTAGTCTAAATATAGGCTCACTAAAATTTCATCTACAATGAATACACTTCCAAGTTCTTCTTCAAAGATAAATATCTCCAACACCAAATAAGTACTAAGCACTTCATCCTCGTATTCCACTTGGAATAATTCCATTAATCCTGTTATGGGATGGCATAAAAATGTATAAACCTTCTTCATATTTCTTTTGAATGTCTTCATGATCCTCCAATGCTTCTAGTAGCAACCTTTCTTCTTGATGTGGTGTATAATCAAATGGGAAAGCCTCATATTCTATCTGTCTGTTAGGGTGAGGAATATCTTTTATCTTCTCTCCATCAATCCCTTCTTGCTTGTGTTGATCTATCAAGTTTCTTGGATTAACATCAATGGTTGGAATGATATTAGAAGCTTCAAATATAAAAGAATCAAATTCTAGAAAAGGGGCATCCATTGACAAACTTTCATTAATTTTATTATCAACAAGTTCCTTCTCAATAGGAGGAACAACTAAGAAAGTCACCAAATTAGTTGGCTAAGAGATGTGTTCATTGTCATATTCAACATGCAAATGATAAGCTCCTGCACTGTTAGAAAATCTCCCTTCAACAACATGAGCTGTTTGAAAGTCTCTTTGATTGAAAATCCTCCCTCTCCCACTTCTTACTCTCTCTCTCTCTCTCTCTCTCCCCCATCCCCCTACTCTCTCTCACACTCTCACATCTGCTACTCTTTCTCTCCCATCCCCTAAACTCTCTCTTTTACAGATACACACTCCCATCCCCCTCTCTCTCTCCTCTCCCATCCCCTACTCTCTACTCTCTCTCTCTCCCATCCCCTACTCTCTCACACACTCTCTCCCATCCCCTACTCTCACTCTCTCTCTCCCATCCCATTCTCTCTCTCTGCCACCTCCTACTCTCTCTCACACTCTCTCCCATCCCCTACTCTCTCTTACACACACTCCCATCCGCCCCTCTCTCCCATCCGCTACTCTCTCTCTCTGTCCCCTCTCCCACCACCTACTATCTCTCTCTCTCTCAAGTTCTCTCTCTCCCTCTCTACTCTCTCTCTCCCATCCCCTACTCTTACTCTCTCTCTCTCCAATCCCCAACTCTCTCTCACACTCTCTCCCATCCCCAACTCTCTCTCACACTCTCTCTCATCCTTTCACTCTGTCTCTCTCATCTCGTACTCTCTCTCTCTCTCTCTCTGCCACCTCCTACTCTCTCTCACACTCTTTCCCATCCTTTCACTCTGTCTCTCCCATCTCGTACTCTCTCTTTGCCACCCCCTACTCTCTCTCACACTCTCACACTCTCTCCCATCCCCTACTCTCTCTCTTTCATAGAAATACACACACACACTCCCATCCCCCCTCTCTCTTCTCTCCCATCCCCTACTCTCTAGATTTTTCACACGCACTCCTATCCCCCTCTCTCTATCTCCCTCTCCCTACTCTCTCACACTCTCTCCCATCCCCTACTCTCTCTCTCTCTCACTCTCTCCCATCCCCTACTCTCACTCTCTCTCTCTCCCCCATCCCATTCTCTCTCTCTGCCACCTCCTACTCTCTCTCACACTCTCTCCCATCCCCTACTCTCTGTTACACACACTCCCATCCGCCCCTCTCTCCCATCCGCTACTCTCTCTCTCTCTTGGGCTACTCTCTCTCTCCCCTCTCCCATCCCCTAAACTCTCTCTTTTGCAGATACACACTCCCATCCCCCTCTCTCTCTCCCCTCTCCCATCCCTTACTCTCTAGATCGCTCACACGCACTCCCATCCCTCTCTCTCCTCCTCTCCCACTCCCTCTCCCACCACCTACTATCTCTCTCTCAAGTTCTCTCTCTCCCTCTCTACTCTCTCTCTCTCTCCCATCCCCTACTCTTACTCTCTCTCTCTCTCTCTCTCCAATCCCCAACTCTCTTTCACACTCTCTCCCATCCCCTACTCTCTCTCATCCTTTCACTTTGTCTCTCTCATCCCCTACTCTCTCTCTCTCCGCCACCTCCTACTCTCTCTCACACTCTTTCCCATCCTTTCACTTTGTCTCTCCCATCTCGTACTCTCTCTTTGCCACCCCCTACTCTCTCTCACACTCTCACACTCTCTCCTATCCCCTACTCTCTCTCTTTCACACACACACACACACACACACACACACACACACACACACACACACTCCCATCCCCCCTCTCTCTTCTCTCCCATCCCCTACTCTCTAGATTTGTCACACGCACTCCCATCCCCCTCTCTCTATCTCCCTCTCCCTACTCTCTCACACTCTCTCCCATCCCCTACTCTCTCTCTCTCTCTCTCTCTCTCTCTCTCTCTCTCTCTCTCTCTCCCATCCCATTCTCTCTCTCTGCCACCTCCTACTCTCTCTCACACTCTCTCCCATCCCCTACTCTCTCTTACACACACTCCCATTCGCCCCTCTCTCCCATCTGCTACTCTCTCTTTCTCTTGGGCTACTCTCTCTCTCTCCCCTCTCCCATCCCCTAAACTCTCTCTTTTGCAGATACACACTCCCACCCCCTTTCTCTCTCCCCTCTCCCATCCCTTACTCTCTAGATCTCTCACACGCACTCTCATCCCTCTCTCTCCTCCTCTCCCACTCCCTCTCCCAGGTCACCTACTATCTCTCTCTCTCAAGTTCTCTCTCTCCCTCTCTACTCTCTCTCTCCCATCCCCTACTCTTACTCTCTCTCTCCCATTCCCAACTCTCTCTCACACTCTCTCCCATCCCCTACTCTCTCTCACACTCTCTCCCATCCTTTCACTCTATCTCTCCCATCCCGTACTCTCTCTCTGCCACCCCCTACTCTCTCTCACACTCTCACACTCTCTCCCATCCCCTACTCTCTCTCTTTCATAGACACACACACTCTTATCCCCCCACTCTCTTCTCTCCCATCCCCTACTCTCTACATCTGTCATGCACAATCCCATCCCCCCTAATTCTCTCCCTCTCCCTCTCCTACTGCATACTAGATCTCTCTCTCTCTCAAGTTCTCTCTCTCCCTCTCTACTCTCTCTCTCTCTCCCATCCCATCCCTTACTCTCACTCTCTCTCTCTCTCCCATCCTCTACTCTCTCTCACACTCCCATCCCCTAATCTCACTCTCTCTCTCTCCCATCCTGTACGAGCTCTCTCCGCCAGCACCTACTCTCTCTCACACTCTCACACTCTCTCCCATCCCCTACTCTGTCTCTCTTACACACATTCCCATTCCCCCTATCTCCCTCTCCCTCTCCCACTCCCTCTCCCACTGCCTACTTTCTCTCCCCCATCCCCTATTCTCTCTCTCCCCTCTCCCATCCCCTACTCTCTCTCTTTCATAGACACACACTCCCATCCCCTACTCTCTAGATTTGTCACACACACTCCCATCCCCCCTCTCTCTCCCTCTCCCACTCCCTCTTGCACCACCTACTATCTCTCTCTCTCAAGTACTCTCTTTCCCTCTTTACTTTCTCTCTCCCATCCCCTACTCTCACTCTCTCTCTTCCATCCCCTACTCTCTCTCACACTCTCTCCCATCCCCTACCCTCTCTCTCTCACCCCCATCCTATACAAGCTCTCTCTACCACCCCCTACTCTCTCTCAAACTCTCACACTCTCTCCCATCCCCTACTCTATCTCTCTTATACACATTCCCATTCCCCCCTCTCTCTCTCACACACTCCCTCTCCCATTGCCTACTCTCTCCCATCCCCAACTCTATCTCTCTTACACACTTCCATTCCCCCTCTCTCTCTCTCCCTCCCACTCCCTCTCCCATCGCCTACTATCTCTCTCTCTCACTCTCTCCCTCTCTCTCCCATCCCCTACTCTCACTCTCTCTCTACCACCCCTACTCTCTCTCACACTCTCACACTCTCTCCCATCCCCTACTTTCTCTCTTACACACACTTCCATCCCCCCTCTCTCTCCCTCTCCCACTCCCTCTGCCATTGCCTAATCTCTTTCTCTTCCATCCACCCTCTCTCTCCCTCTCCCACTCCCTCTGCCATTTCCTACTCTCTTTCTATCCCATCCCCTACTCTCTCTATCTCTCTCTCCCCTCTCTCATTCCCTACTCTCTCTCTTTCACACACACCCATCCCCCCTCTCTCCTCTCCCATCCTCTACTTTTTCTCTCACTCGCTCTCCCTCTCCCACTGCCTACTCTCACTCTCTCTCTCTCTCTCACTCTCTCCCTCTCTACTCTCTCTCTACTACTCCCTACCCTCTCTCACATTTTCACACTCTCTCTCTTTCTCTCTTACACACATTTCCATCCCCCCTCTCTCTCTCCCTCTCCCACTCCCTCTCCCATCACCTACTCTCTCTTCCATCCCCTACTCTCTCTCAAGCTACTCTATCTTCCCCCTCTCCCATTCCCTACTCTCTCTCTTTCACACACATGCACTCCCATCCTCCTCTCTCTCACTCTTCCTCTCCCACTTTGTCTCCCACCACCTACTCTCTCTCTCCCCCATCCCTTACTCTCAATCTCTCTCTCTCCCAACTTGTACTCTCTCTCACACTTCCTCTCTCTCCCATCCCCTACTTTCAATCTCTCTCCCCCATCCCGTACTCTCTCTCACACTTCCTCTCTCTTGCATCATGTATTCTCTTTGCCACCCCTACTCTCTCACATTTCCTCTATCTCCCATCCTATACTCTCTTTGCCATCCCTACTCTTTCTCACTTCCTCTCTCCCCTCTCCCATCCCCTACTTTCTCTCTATCTCTCTCACACACACAAATAGCCATTCCCTCGCCCCACCCCACCTAGCTCTCTCTTGGTTTTGGTTTGCAATTTAGGTCTCAATAGTGCGTGTGCACTATAGCGCGTGCGCACTACTTCGAATTCAAAAGCATTTTAATAGCGCGTGGGTGCTATAGGGCGCACACACTATTCAAAGCTTTGCATTAAAACCAAGCCTAAGGCTTGGTTTTGCCTTGGAGATCCAACCCAAAGGTTTGGAGTTTATAAACAGGTCTGAGACGTGTTTTCCAGCAAACATACAAAAAATGATTGATTTTTCTTGTGTGCTCCCCTTCAAGATTCCTCGTGGTTGGGTATTGATAAGATCAGGTTACATAACATTATAGGTCTTTGTGTTAGCTATCTAACCATATAATTTATTTTTAATTTGAACTATTTTAAGTCTTTCATCTATAATTTCTTTTGAATGTATGTTCTTTTTTTGTCAAAAACCACCATGTACTAATTGGGCTGTAGATTTTAGCTCATTCATCGAATTTTGTAACAACTTAGTTTTTTAGAAACTAGACTCCATTCTATACACTTTGAAAAAAAGAAGTTTTGATTTTAGATTAGTTTTCGATCATTTCTAGGGGGAGCACATAGATATTTCACATTTTTGGGATGGGTCTAATTAAAAAATTCATTAAAAAAAAAATACACATTATAAAATTACCCGAAAAATCTGGGATAAACTACATAGTGTTAGGTAACTTTTGACTGAAGCGATTAAAGAATTTCAAAAAAAAGGTTAAAATTTTAGGGGGGCCACACTTTGTACTATGTTATGTTTTTTTGGAATAAACAATACCACTTTTTGTGGCCCCCTTTTTTGAGGACCTAAAACTAAACCATTTTGAAAAAAAATTAGTAGTTTAGAAACTAGATTCAAAGGACTACACCTTTTGTTTTTTTCATATCTTAAAATTTTGAGCGTAACTATCTTCAAATTCTTGTTGAAGTCCAGAATTTGCTGATTTCAGGAAAAAGGTGTCCACTTATACCCCCCTTTTGGCACCACAACTTGGTGCACTTACCCTTTAATGAAATAAAAAATCAGAACTCTAAGAACTATAAGATAGAAAGCATTTCAAGACAAGTTTGGTCTTATATATTTACCTAGCAGGTATTATGAATATATTTAGATAATCTAATTTTCAAAGCAAACCGCATAAGAACCTGTTTTGAGCTACTTATGTACTTGAAAAGTAACAGTTATTTATTTTCTTAATGATTGACAACTTTGTGAATGAAAATCTTGTTATCATCCCGCAAACACAATTCAACAAGAACTCAAAAACATGAAGGAATACATGAATTGTGATTGCTTATTCTCGAGTAAATTCAAATAAACTGTGCTTGTCATCTTCTTTCTTCCTTTTTCTCTGTTATAATTATCTCCTATCTTCTATTTCTTTTGGCTTGCGTGATAGCATGAGCAGGGTATTCCATAGTTCAGTGTCTAGTTAATTGGACATCATTGATTGGTGGCTTGATTGATGTTTAGGTGATGCCCTTACAACAAGTAGGTATTTTTTGAATTTTGACATTCTAGTTTGGCATTTCTAGATCGTTGCCTTGCAATATGCTTTTTATAACAATTATGGTGATTGGATTATAGCTTGATAGGTTTATAAGGTTGGTACTTTTGTATGGAATAAGGAATAGTCTGCCTTAATATATCTTCTCCCATGGATTTGAAAATATGAGCTTATTATTTTTTATTTTCATTTCAATGAAATTTAGACATGGATATCTACCATTCTGTTGCTAATTCCTTTAGTCATTGTCTTCTCCATAATATCTTCATCCAAATTTTATACATATTACTGCAATCCTTTTATTCCTCAATAATCATTTTATGTGCTCTAAAAAGAGCGTATTGTATAGCACAAAGGCTCACTGTCACTTCCATCCTTACCCACATTGTCATTTTCCTTGTCATTGTAATTATCATCATTGTTCTTATTCTTATTGAGACCATCCTTTGGTGAACTATTTGTCATAAGATAGACTATTAGTGGGGCTTCCTGTATACTAGTTGAAACATTTAGTTGTACTCCAATGTAGTCCAGTCTGAAATTTAGTCAAATATTCATTGTCCAAAAGCTATTATCATTCTATGTAATATCATATTTTTTTGAATTCAAGTGCATATAATATCGACTCAATCTTCATGCTTATGAGCCAAAAATAATATTAGAAAGAAATTGTGTAAAATCTGGCAGCATGGAGTTCCTGACATTTGCTACAATGAAAGTTTAAAAGAGAGCAATTCTTATGTAGTAGCTAAATGGTTATATCTTCTAGATCAACAAGACCTGAACATTAGTAATGCATTTAAGCACCATACTTGAAAAGGGTTGTTCATTTGTCTTATCAAAAGAAGTTTCCTTGAATCTAAGAAAAGGATTTGACAAATGTTTCTTTTGCATATGGTACCCATGTGGTGATACATAACATAATTAATTGTACTTGGCACAAATACAAATGTTAGTTTCAATGCCATTTTTGTGAACAATATATTTGTTGTGCTCGCAATCAATGTCCCTTACTAATGTTTTTCATCCTAATTGTATAAACTGAGTCTTTTCTTGTGAAACATATTGAATTAAAGAATGCTTTTCCTTGAACAAGGTTGTTATGATTTTAGCAGATGTATAAACTATCAGTGTTGGAGCTCTATTTCTCATGACAAATTTTGAGTTTTTGATCACTTCATGCATAAATCTTTCAGGCTCTAAAGAAATTTTTGGATGGAGATGCCATATTAATGTTAGATCCAAAAATAAAAAGAAACCCTGTTGCAAACTTGGTGATAGAGAAAGTGTTATTAAGGAGTGGTTAAAAGGCTTAGCAATGATTTGATTTTGATCAATCAAGTACGTTGCATGTGTCCAGACTTTGTCTACTCAAAATTTAGCTCTTTTTTATGGCCTATTATTATTATGAGTTTTATAAGTTTATATAGTTCATTTCTCTGTTAAAAATTGCTAATATATATATTTTTTCTTTGTGTTGTACATATTCCAAATTAAACCCATTTATTTCTTATTACAGGGCCACATCAGCCTTATGCTTGAAAAAAGAAGAGGACATCTCATGTTATAAGAGTAGACCCACAAGAGCCATAGGAGAATGCCGAAGATTGTCACGATGTGCCTATTAGCATCATGACTATCTTTGACATTCTCCTATGGCTCGTAAGGGAGATCAGCTAACGAAGATGCTTTGTTAGCTTTATGTTTCATAGATGAGTTTGCATTATATGAGATTCATTACTACACTCGAGAATGGGCTCATCTTCAAAGATTGAAGATGAGCTCATTCCAAGTGTAGTAATGAATCTCAAAGCTCCTTTAGCCTGAGCATATGATGTCTTTCAGATGATCTTTCTAAACTGCATCAACATTGTATCCCTCAGGTGTTTGATTCTTCATCTTTCTTCTTTATTATTCTACAAAACAATTCTTATGGTTTAAGTTTTTTTAGCATCAATTTGTAATTTCAGTCGAAAAATCTCTATATATCTTTTCTTGCCAAACAGGGTTGCTTAGTTTTTATGTAAATGTCTTTGCTTTTGTAGCTCGGACTTGAATTCACCACCAATATTCTTAATACTTAGCCAACAATATATTTGTACCAAGTATAGTGCATTGTAATGGTATTGTTCATACAGTGTTGATGTTTACTCAAGAAGACTATTTTTATTTAGTTTTATTTGCCAAGTTTCTTTTTCAGTTTGATTTTGAGCTAGTGACACTTGAGACTCAAATGCCTACAAATGCTTCATGCAGTGTCCAACCCTGATCACTAGGCAAGCTCCTAGCTCTTATTATAGTTTTCTTACTACAATGTCACATCCAGTTTTCATGTGATTCTACTAACCTAAAGGATCCTTAACCATAAACAATAGTAGTCTCCTCTGCCCAAGACAATACAACTTTGTTTGGATTTAAATAAGAAAATCGTAGCAACATTATTAGTGAGGATTTGTGTCTGCTCAGAAACTTCTTATCTAAGAAAGCCTTCTTGAGGGTTGTGAGCTTGTGTACTTCTCCTTTACATCAAAGGTTCAATGCGAGCATGTTGCTAAGACCATACCCAAGGTTACAACTGCAAAGTGAACTAGTTTTTAATGCCTCTCACTAGTAATAAAGCATGTTTTATTAGCCCATTATCTAGCTGGTTCACCTTTATTTCAAATTCAATGCAGGGACGAGGAGCTTCTTGGTCAAGGTCTTGCATTGAATGATGAATTAGATCATGTGCTAGGGAAAAATGACTCCATTACTACAAGGTCTCTTGTTATGTGAAAAAGAACAAAAGAGAGTAAATTAGAATAAATTTGGTAACTTTCCACATTTCAAATGTGGATTATACCTCTGAACTATTGCATAGAGAGAGAGGGGGGTAGGGTTTTGCAAAACTATTGCATAGCCAAGGAGACAACAAAGGAGCCTCCTTGTCTCCCCTTCCCCCACATGTGAGAGAGAACACTATTGCATAGAAAGGTAGGCAACAGAGCAAGAACATGCGCTAGAGTTTTCCCTAAACTAGGTGTTCCCAAAGGTAAATAACTGAGGCTATTTTGCTTGTTTATTTTCATATTTTCCATTTGAATGTATGCATTGGAATCTATTATCAATAACTCGGCATAATATCTGTGTTGGTGACTTTGTCCATTGGAATTGGAATGTGGAAGATAGGTATGTGCCAACATTTTATTCTATTTGAGAGCACATGCTTTTCCCTCTTGTGTTATGGTCTATGGCAATCCAAATGATTGTTAGAAAAACCAATCTCAAAGTTCAGAATGGTAGAATGATAATATTTTCATGAGTTGATTTATAATCTTGTGTCGTTTACATTGAAATATAAGTATAATAGGTTAAATTGTAGGTTCAGTTCGAGGAGGGGTCAGGGCATATCTTGTTTGTGAATTTCTGTGGTTGAATTCATAAAACATTTTTTTTTATAAATTTATAAAGTTCATGTGTTTATATATAAAAAGAAAAGAGCTCGAAATATATATAATTGTAAAATAAAACTATTTCATATGAATTTATGATGTTTGATCAATATCAAGATAAACATAATAATATAAATATAAGATCCAATATAGACTCAGATCTCATAGAGCTGAATTGATGAACAAAAAACACTATGAATTTCCTCAAACTATTATGAATGTCAAATCATTTCAGAGCTGCAATGGACATATGCAATTAGTCATTACTATCTAACATCAAACTATAGATATAGACAACCTATGCTCAAATAGAGCTGCACTAAGGAGCACCATAATAACTTAAGAATAGATGTCAAGCCTCAGATGCCACAATTATTGAGAGAAGGGATTGGTTAAAAAAAGAGAAGAGAATTGCCAATGTAAAAATATTGAATGGGGTCATATCTATGCGTCACACTTTATTGTTCTAAATTAGTGGACAAAAAGCATCCACCTAAATTTTTCAAAACTGGTAGATATTGAAGAGTCCCAACTATATAAATCTAAAATGATCTCTAGTGTTATTCCTTAAGTTCATAAGAAAGTGCTTGATCATTTCCAAATCAACAAACAATAAAGGGTACTTGTAATGATCTTTTCTAGAATTGACACAATATTTTAGATTTTTTGCCTAGAGGAATTTCAACAAACAGTTGATGTGCAACCCAAATATCAATTACTGTTGCCACTATAACCTTACTGTGCTGACTACTAACAGACTTTCATGAAATAATCGGATCTCAATGTCAAGGAAAATAACTGAACACCACTGTAATATTCTCCACCTGAATAAATCAGATATTGAGTACTTCAATTAGCAAAAATTTTATCAAATAGTTGACTTTCAAATAAAGAGCTTAAGAAAAGCCACTAAGGTCATGCCACTACAACACTCTCCTTATACTTCATTACAAAAATGGTTTCATTAATCAAGCATTTTAACAAACAGATGATATGCACCTGACTGCTGTAAGTTAAAGGCAATATTGTTGTATAGATTTAGCTAGAGTTTCACAGCATAGAATGGCCACTCAACAATGGATTTTAGCTATATTGAAACTCACTTTACTGTTGCAAATGAATACAATGATTGCAATACAAACAAGCTAAGGAATACTATCAAACATTACATATATACTACCCAAGGAATGACTACACTTTAGGAGATTGAAAATACATACGTGCCTGTTGTATGCTTCTTTAAGTGTGTTCATGGACATTTAATTTTGATCACTAAGTTTTCTATCATGTCTCACTGTTTTTTCAAAAGTACCTGAATTGCGCCTTCTAAAATCTCCCAAAACATGGAGCAGATGTCATTGTATGTTGGGTACTCCATGATAAATGCCACTCTATCTCTACCACTCCTATGTTGCAAAATATTGTCTCCTTTCATTCTTCCCTAGGTACCTACATGTTTCACTCCTCAAATGATGAGAACTTCTCCTAAGCTGCATTATGGGCACTTTAGCTCTCCATTCGGTATTTGCTCCTTAATATATGCTTTCTATTCGTGATCTTCGATGGTTTGAATTTTTTTTTGTGCCCATTTTTTTTTACCATACGAGACTTCTGAATTTTCCTTCACGAACTTCTTTATTCTATCATTGTTATTGGGATTTTTTTTGCACATCAACTTTCCATTTTTTGTTCTTTTGGCATTTTGCTTCATCCACAATCTCTTCCTCCTTTCATGTCTTCCTCTGTGAAATGTAGGCCAACTATTGTTTTCACAAATTCATTTTTCTTAACATCATAAACCTCTTTTGGGAGGTGATGATGGATAGGGGTACAAGAGGAGGGCTCAAGATATATGTAACTCTCCCTTATAGATATACAGTTACAGCCTGCCTAGACTTTAATATAAATAGATGGATTTGTGGGTTCAATTAGGTAATTAGATGTTGCATAATCTGTTGGCCTGCCTAGATTTGATTGTTTTGTCAAGGTCATCACCACCAATATGCAGAAGCGTTGAATCTTCAGGTTGTTGTATGATTGTTCATGGGGAATACCAATTGATGTTGTTGTCTACAGTCAATAAATTAAAGTTATGATTTAGACTATCAAAGCATCACTGTCCCATACCCTTTTGGCTAGACTATCATACCACTGGAATGACCCCTTTGTTCTATTTATGTTATACCTTATAACAATGGGTTGTTCTAAATTGTTGATGTTTGTAAGTGTTCAAACCTGTAATGAATTTTAATGATGTAGTTTGCATTATTTGCAATAGTGAAATTAGTTGTGATTAAATTAGTAATATATTTAAAATCGAGAAATGTTCGACATGTTTTTTGACGTCTATGTGTAACTGATAGTGCAATTTGTGATCTATTTTTCTGTTATTGTTAATGTTGACTTCCAATGGAAGTGTTTGATTTTAATTCATAAAAGTTCATAAAAGTATAATCGTAGATGTCTAGCTAATGTAGGAAATGATTCAAGTTCAATGTTTATAACAATTTGGAAAACTCTTTTTTGGATTGTTTTAAAAAATTGTATCCTATTGTTCTAATAATATGCAATGCTTGTAGGAATGCCATCCATGGTAGTGATGTAGTGGAAAGTGCAAAGAAAGAAATTGCCCTATGGTTTCTAGAGGGTGTGTCTGACTGGCAGAGCAGTCTGCATCCTTGGGTTTATGAGTCTTGAGATTTGTGATCCGTTTTAATGTTTATATTTAAGAAGTTTTTCGGATGTTACTGAGGTACTTATTTCATCTCACATCCCAAGAGTAAAATGCTCTTAGTATTTTTGCTAGAGTTTACTTATTCTGTTATGGTAATTATGACGTACATGGTTCTAAATTTTTCAGTTCAAGACTTATCTGTGATACTTGAAGTTGTATGTTCACAAGTATATCATCAATTATAATACATGGTTTTAACAATAATAGATTAATGAATGGTGGTATGGCATATGGTGTTGGTGTTTATCTTGCTCCTACCCGAGGTATGAAAGATTATGTTCAAAGATGATGTCTTGGTGGGGATTTTTCTAAATGTTTGAATTCTAGAATATTCTTTCCTTTAATATGCATATTCTTTATTTAAGAAGGAATGTTTGACTTACTATTATTGCTTATTCTTTATAATGTTCCATTTTCAGACCTAGACATTAATGAGGAACACTATGTTGTGTTCTGCCAAGTTATTTTGGGGAATGTTGAGGAAGTTCCTCTTGGTTCTCTTCAGTTTCATTTGAGTTGTGAAAAGTTTGATTCCGACATTAACAATATCACCATTCCAAAGCATTACATTATTTGGAGCACTCACATGAATACACACATTCTTCCAGAATATGTTGTCAGTTTTAAGCCTCCTCACTAGTCTCAAGGGGAATAAAAGCTCCATATTCCTCATTTTCAAGAGGTTCCTTCTCATTTTGAAAGTTAAATAAAAAGGAGAAATTCCTTTGATTCTTGTTGCTATTTTTGATCTAATGAAACTGGTTCAATGCCTCAGAATCAATGAAATTGCCTTATTCTCATCTCCTCACTCTCTTTGTGTTGTTTAATTATTTTTACCTTCACATATGAATGAGTTGATTGCTATTCTGGATATGTATGTTATCTATAAACTATTTGTAGGAAATTCGTGTGGTTTTCTCTTTCTCTTGGTATTTGTAGATTCTTCACATAATTGGTGTTATCCATGAACATTTCTTGAAATTCTACTTGGACATGGATATTGATAGTAGAGACAACTCCTTTGTTCAGGTGAAGATGGCGAAGCATAGGGTGAAGGATGGATCAACTCCAAGGAAAAGTTTTTGGACAACAGAGATACACATTGCCAAAATAGAGAAGGATGATCAAATTAAGCTAAACCTCTATCATCCATCCAAGTTTCATATGATCAATCCATTGAGGAAGACAAACATAGGAAATATAGTAGGATACAAAATTGTCCCTAGGGGCATAGCCACAAGCTTGCTTGATCACAATGATCCTCCTCAACTTTGAGATTTCTTCACTAACAACCAAGTCTGTACCAGACTTTGAATTTCATTTTTCTTTTAAATGTTGCTGAACTTTTTCAGTAATCAGTGATGCTAGCATGGCACCCTTCCCTTACATGAAAGGTTTTTGACCTAAGCTATGAATTAGTGAGGTCACAAACAAGGGACCTCATCCCCAATTATCAATACTGATGCTCAAACCTACGAGCACATTAGAGCATTGAAGGTGACTAGTGATGTTGGCATGACTCTCTTCCAATACATGAAACATGAAATGCTTTTGACCTAGATCTATAAATCAGTGAGGCCACAAAAAATGAACCTCATTCCCAATTATTAATATTGATGCTCAAACCTACTAGCACATTAGATTGTTAAAGGTACAAAACCATGATCACAATGAGCCAACAAGAGTTTGAGCCTTTATGGTTAGCTTGTTGGAAGGAGTGTACTTGAATTGTCAGCTTGGCGAGCTGACTAGGGGAGTCGGCTTGGTGAGCTAACATGGTGAGTCAACTTAAAGTGGCGAGTTGGTGGGGCAAGAGGGGGTGACTTAGTGAGCTAACCTGGAGAGTTGGCCTAGGGGGCAAACTTGGTGAGCGAACTTAGAGAGTCGACTTGGTGAGCGTACTTCAATTGTCAGCTTCACAAGCTAACTAGGGGAGCAGGCCTGACGATCTAACATGGTGAGTGGGCTTAAAGTGGCAACTTGGTGAGCCGACTTAGTGAGGCCACTTAGAGATGCGACATGGCAAGCTAACTTGGTGAGCAAGCTTGATGAGAAGACCTAAAGACTAACCTTGATGAGGCACTTTGGTGGGGTGACTTGATGACCAAACTCAAAGAGTCAACTTGGCGAGCATACTTGAACAGTTGACTTGGTGGGGCAAGTCGGCGAGCTGACTTAGCGAGTCCACTAAGTGAGGCAAGATGGTGAGTCGACTTGGTGCGATGACTTGGCGAGCTGACTTGGTGAGAGGACTTAAAGATTGACCTTGATGAGGCGCTTTGGTGGGGTGACTTGATGAGCGAACTTAAAGAGTCAACTTTGTGAGCATACTCGAATAGTCAACTTGGTGAGATGACTTGGTGGGTTGGCTTGGTGATCCAACCTGGCATGCATACTTGAATAGTAGACTTGGTGAACTGACTGAAAGAGTCAACTCATTGAGGTGACTGGGTGGGAGTGACTTGGCAAGCTAACCTGGAGAGTTGACCTAGGGGATGGGCTTGGTGAGAAAACTTAAAGAGTCGACTTGGTGAGCGTACTTGAATTGTTAGCTTGGCGAGCGAACTTGGGGACTTGGTGGCATATGTGGGCAAGCCAACTTGGTGAGGCAACTTGGCGAGCTGATTTGGTGAGCAGATTTAAGTACTAAAATTGATGAGGTGCTTTGGTGGGGTGACTTGATGAACGAACTTTGAGTAAACTTGGTGAGAGCACTTGAATAGTCGACTTGGCGAGTGTACTTCAATTGTCAGCTTGGCAAATTGACTTGGGGAGTCAGCCTGGCGATCTAACATGGTGAGTGGGCTTAAAGTGGCAACTTGGTGGGGCAAGTTGGAGAGCCAACTTAGCAAGGCCACTTAGAGACACAACATGGTGAGCTAACTTGGTGAGCAAGCTCGATGAGCAGACCTAAAGACTGACCTTGATGAGGCACTTTAGTGGGGTGATGTGATGACTGAACTCAAAGAGTCAAATTGGCGAGCATACTTGCACTAGTACATTTGGGTTCATTTTTTGACCTTTATTGGTCGTATTTTTGACCCAAATTTTGACCAAATTCAACCAACCCATTGGTCAAAATTTTTCTGCTTGAAATTTTGACCAACTCACTAGTACATGATTTTTCTCAATCATATAACTAATCATATATTCTTCATATTAGTTATTGTCCATGTTTTTCAGGCATTCTATAAAATAGTTCACATGCCTTGCATATGATATGACATTTTGCATGCATCCTGCACTCTCTCTCATCCGACTAATGATGGATTACGCAGAGTGATCTGAAACCATGATGCTAAAAACACACAATCAAATCCAAAATGAACTTGCACTACAAATGGATTGTGGAAATATGATATTGGTAAAATTGCATGCATGTCTACTAGGACAATCACAACTTAAACATATATTTGTCCCGGTAGACATGCATGCAAAATTAACAATATCTGATTTCTATAATTCATTTTTAGTGCAAGTTCATTTTAGATTTGATTGTGTGTTTTTTAGAATTATGGCTTCAGATCACTCTACGTAATCCATCATCAGGTAGATGAGAGAGTGTAGGATGCATGTAAAATGCCATATCATAGGCAAGACATGTGAACTGTTTTATAGAATGCCTAAAAAAAATTTACACCTACCTATTGGTGGAAATGTCCACCTTCATTGTTCAAAATTTGCACCAATGCCTGGGATTTTTCTACCTTTCTTGGTGGAAATTTCCACCAATGCTTAAATTTTTTTCTACTTTTGTTGGTGGAAATTTCCACCAATGCCTAAATTTGTTTCTACCTTTGTTGCTCAAAATTTCCACCTTCATTGGTTGAAATTTCCACCAACACCTAAATTTTTTTCTACTTTTGTTGGTTGAAATTTCCACCAATGCCTAAATTTTTTTCTACCTTTGTTGGTCGAAATTTCCACCAATGCGCAAATTTTTTTCTACCTTTGTTGGTCGAAATTTCAACCAATTCTTGTATGAACTCACACAATGGCTTTGGTGGGTTTTCGACCAATCGATTGGTCAAAATTTCAACCAATCAATGAGTTGGTCAAAATTTTGACCAAAAAAATATCGACCAATGGGTTGGTCAAATTTGGTAGAAATTTGGTCAAAATTTGGGTTGAAAATTTGACTAATAAAGGTCAAAAATTGAACCCAAATGTACTAGTGAAACATGATATACAAGCATTCCAATGAAAGCATAAAAATCACAAGAAAGCATACTTCGGAACCCAAAGTACCAAGTGTTGACATCCAACAATGGTCGTGCTAGAATAAAAGACCATCTCTGTACATCGGTCCCTAGTAGTGGTGAAGGTAGCTATGCCTCCCAACTAGGTGGCACCCATATGTCCACACCCACTGTGCTGATGGAGATAATGATCCAACCACAAACACATGCAAAGAAAGAACCATGGCTAACACACATGCCAGGTAGTATGATGACCAAATCCAAGACAAGGACAATGCATAAACTACAAGTCCTGGTCAAACATCTCAATGGGCTACTAAGTAGGGATTGACATCATGGAGAGTCGCTTGGTATTGAAAAGCTCAAGCTCGGACTTGTGTAGATTCAACTCCTGAATGGAAGGCTCTAGTACCCCACATCTTTTACTATCTTAAGTTTATTAACACCTAGTATTTAATTTAATTATAACTTAATTAAAGCTTCCTTTGCCAACCCTCTGGGCACAATGATCACCAGGTTGCAAGGTAGAAGCCCCCTCTATATGCTACCCTGCCCTACCCATGCTCATCCAACAATTTGTGCCTATAGGCATGCGAATTCCCAACCCATCCCAAATGATGAAAACTTCTGGAAGTACCACGAAAGATCAAGCCCTGTAGGTCACCCGAAAAATGTACCCGTGTGTGGTGCACCACCATCACAAAGATCATAACAAAAGGACTAGATGATAACACAAAGTAGAAAGTCAATCAACCGAAAACATAATCAGGATGACAAATGCTACATGCATCCCAATTTAAAACTAAAATGCAATAAGGGTCTGATTGACATCCAAATGGATCGTCGAAGTCCACGACCAAACTCATGCCAAGAAAACATGAGAAAACTGGGTGGCATGCAAAGTGAGGTAAAAACCCAAAAAACTAGAAATTTTTTAAAATTAAAACCCATTTGATCTTTGGGTGCAAAAACCTTGAAAATCTAATAATAAAATAGTTCAAATGCCATATGCAAAAATGACCAGCATAATGGCTCAAAATCCCAAATCCCCATCCCAAAAATAGGGAAAACATTCATACCCAACCAACTGGGCAAAATTAGCAAATATAAACGAAGGGGAACACTAGTTCTCAACCTCCTATCATACTACTACAAGAAACAGAAGTTGAAATTGAGAAAAAGCAATAAAATAGAAAGGCCCTGCCTAACAGCAAAAAGGGGCAAAATTCATAAATAGCCTGATAAACTAAATAGCCCACTAAAACTACTGAAAGTGGAGACAAAGTAAGGTCTCCTTGAGTTGAATCCAATAAGATTGATCTCATGAAAATCCAACACTCACAGCTCCTAGAATGAACAAAAAATGAATCCTTCATAAGTGGATTTTCAAAATAGCTCTCAAATTTCTATTTCTAAAAAGTGAAGTGAATAATGAATTAACTTTTTCAATACTTATTCACTTTTTGGGTGAATAGTCGATTAGGGTAAAAAGACAGCTAGAGTAGTTAGACTTTGAATTGACCCAAATGAAAATAGATGATTCTTCGAAACAAGAATTCACTAGAAATTAAATTTGAAAAGATTTAAAACCCAAAAACCCAAAATCATAGAAAATAACTTAACACTTTCATGACAAATGCGAAGTTCTAAATGCACACACATGTTCACTGGTCTAATCACATAATGTATATGAGCTCAGATTTACTAATCACCGAAAGGTTTAATTTAAACAATTAAAATAAGGATATGTTGACCATACAAGAATGACATTGGTAAAATATGAAGAGTTGGATTACTAACTCCATGTGCCATTGCTAGGGATATAAATCATGTACATTAAAATACACGATCAAGTGCAATTACATATAATATAATAGCCAAAGCAATTAATGCATTAAATAACTAATTAATCCATTTACACCACTCATGTTCATAGAAAGCATAAAGATAAATGAATGAAGTAAATCACAATAGCATAAAATCCATCACATAACATAATTAACAAATATGTCCAATAAACCATAAAACCAGATATCAGTATAGATCTATTGTCATCTCAAAATAGGATCAACATGCAAATATGATAAACTGAATAGCATAGCAGTAAAGCATTTATTGCACCAAATCAAAGTATAACATCTGATTCTCAGGTCATCTCAAAGTACATATAAGAGTATCAAGTATCTCTCAAATCAAAATAGACAAGGTACCGACTACAAACACAAGAGGCACTACATGTAACTCTAGGTTATAAGAGGATGAGCTCAACTAAATCTATTGATGAGAATAAGGAAGTGTCACTTTGTTCATAGTGTATTTCAAAGAACATAGAGCATTGTGAACTTAACCAACATGTTCCAGTGCACCTTCATTTTCTTTATGCCCTTTCACTAATATTATCTTTGACAACATCCTTAATACACTTTTCCACATGAACTATGAGTTATGTGTGTCTAGTGTTAGAGTTTTCTTGGGTGATGAGGTTCTTTCACCTAATTCCAAGTGTTTCTTGTATCCACATTAGCTTGTTTTAGTATTCCTTTCAAAGGCCATGGATTTTATTCACTCTGATTTTAAACTCTTAGTCCTAGCAAGTAAGGTTCTTAGAGATGGATTATTGTTTGAGAATTATCTTTATGATGCTTTGGAGAGTTATTGGCTTTGGTCAAGTATAACTCTTGTAGGTGGAGTCATCCTTATTAAATGTTGAGAAAAGGTTTGACCTATGACTATCTTTGTTGCTTCCAAAACTACCTTGGACACTTTGGATTTCAAGTATCTAAATAGGGCCTATTACCCATATTTACCACCATGCACAAAATTGATGAGTTGACCAAGTCATATTTCCTAGGGTGATAAAGATGAATATTTAAATCTTTTAATATAAGAGGGATACATAAAATATTGACCATGTTGACCATTTATACCCCTAAATTTTTTTACCCCTTAATCCACATGTCTCATGTTGCATTTAAACCTTATTATAACCTGCATTGTGGGTCCTACATTGACTTTCAAAGGAATAATTTATCACACATCTTTTGGCATTGTCAGATCTTACAAGATCAATGGTAGGCACATGCCCACATTCTAGAATTGCTCAGTGTTCAGGCAATGCAAGAAAGCACCTTTTCGCCATGTGGATAGGTGGGTAGAGTTTCTATCATCGGCCACAAAAGGTGAGCTTATCAGCGAGGCTCAGAGACATGTTACCGCTCCATTGGTGTATGGAGCACTATTTCATTGGGTAAGGTTGATGACTAGGCCAAGTAAGGATGTTGACCATGCAAGAGGTGGGCTAGTTTTTTTTTGTTTTCATGGGCCAGGTTATATTGTGTGGGTTTTCTTTTGACTGTGCTGATATGTTGGCTGAGTTGGTGTTCATAGGTATTTTGATTGGCCACTGCTTTTCCTCATTTTGAATTTTGTCAAAGTTCTTGACAATACAAGGAAGTGACTTTTTGACAAGTGGACATGTGGGATCAGTTGTTTTGAAGGGTGCCAAGTAGATACTAAGGTGGAACATGTGCCAGTTGCTTTATGTTGATTCACCAAGGTCATACGTGTATGCCAAGGTAGATTTTGGGTGTCATGTTGGTCTGAAAAATTAGGCAGCAAGTACAATAATAATGAGGGTTTTCCATGACCATTGATCTTGTGGAGATTGATGATTGATGCTTTTTCACATTATGAAGGTGTGAGGATCTTAAGCAATGAAGGGAAGTGCTTGTTGGACATATGCTCAAGTGACCCACTTTTGAAAGGATTTAGTCATAACAGTTAAAAAAAGGTGATGGTGATGATAGTAAATGTGTCTTCCCATCACGACATAATATCGTGGGCCAACCAGGTCAGCATGGTAATATAAAGAAAAAGGTGGCAAGCCTAGCCTATTATGTTGTGACACATCAATATGATTTGGTAGTCAACTAATATTTGACCCTAGGGTGGCGACAATTTCTAATATGGGAATAAAGCAGTACAATCCATGAGTTGGCATTGATTAAAGAGGTGAGTTGGTAATTCAGGTAGGGTAGTTTTTATGAGAATAAGACCTGCTATTGAGTATGAAGATGATGGGGATCAAATCTGATCATTTTCATGGGACGATCACTAAGAAATATATGATCTTTTATCAATTACAATTTTAATTGTTAATGTTATTTGTAGATCTGATCTTTGAACACAATAGGAAGCAAAGGGCAGTTAAGGTACTCCTATAGCATATAGCAGAGGTGGCTTTTTCATGATTATTCTCCTAGTGTTACCCATAATGGGAAGATGTAAAACTTAATGGTGAATGTAATTCTCTGAAATATATGTACTCTTACATTGATTTTTTGACATGTTTGCCTCCCATTTGAAGCTTGTTGCAATCCTGGTCTATTTAAAGGATTCTCAAGATGTGGAGAAAGGGCTGGTAATTTTGAAGTCTTATGCAAGATAGCATTGTCGAGATCTCTCAGGAGTCCTTCATGTTTTTCTCAAAAAATCACTTTATTTTTACAGTCAATTTGGATGAATGTTGTTCAATGACCTTTGAAAACTGAATGAAGGAATAGTATTAGGGCCCTTATTGTTACTCCTTGTTGCTTAAGCTTCTGATTTGATAGAATCTCTTGAGACTTACTCTTCAAATCCCTAGTTTCTATCTCAGTTTTAATTGCAAGTGATATTTGATCATTCATATAGTTTGCAAGTTGAGATATTCTTCTCTCATTCAAGTTTGTGACATTAAGAATGTTAGCATTCCCTTCAACTCCTTGTCTAAAGCACATCCTTCTTGTCAAATATGTATATCTGAATGGCTCTCTACAATATTGAGTTCTTGTTAAGTGACCAAAAGCCTTTCATTGAGTCAAGCTAGCAATATCCTCACCCTATCATTTGGTGTATCACCTCCTTTACCTTTTCAATATTTACTTTCAAGTAATCCTTCTATCCCTTTCCCCTTCAAAGTTATTTTCTTGTTTGAAAAAATAAATTAGTCAAACATCAAGAGGAGTTGGCCTATAAGCCAAAGATTCACTCCTAACTTAGGTATTTCCCACTATCTAGGAGTGTTTCCATGTTACTTGAAGTTGACTGAGTTAGAATCCAATCTAGGTGAAACTTTTAGAGATAATAGGGCCATCTATAGATATGGTGATGATGTGGATCGTTCTATGGATAAAATGTTGAAATATGAAGTTTGTGATCTCTTCTCCTTAATTGAAAACACTCATGATGTTGCTAGTCTTCATTAGTTGGGACATCATTTCCACTATGCACATTGTCATCATACATCCTTATTAAGGGAACAAAACCAAGCTTCCTCCTCTTAGGTGTATGGGAACTCTACTACTGCTCTACAATGTGATGCTATCAATGAATAGCTATTGTATTTTGTTTTGCAGGTGATGGCTAATACTTCATTTTTGGGACGGTGCTCTACTCTTCTTCAGAATATATGTTTTTCCTTTCGTCTTGATGAGGGTTATACTTCAGCAATATATGTAGTGCATATACTCCATACCCCCACTCTTTTGTACGTCCCCTTCTTCTTCTAGTCTACAATTTTCTTCTTCTTTCTCTTAGGTTTCTAACCTTACTTATTCATCTTCCTATTTAGTCTATCGATTTTGATGTATTTAATCTTAATTACATATATATAACTATCTTTTGTGTTAAAAATAAAATAAATAAAATAATAATAATTGTATATTTATTCTTATGCTATGATTATCTAAAAAAATTAATAAATTCATACTTTAAAAGAAAATGATTTAAAAAAACATTGTTGATCTTATTTATTTTAGGTTAAATAAATTAAAAATATTATTGCTAAGTTTATAAATTATTAAAAAATATATTGAAAATAGTATCATATTTTCAACATAAAATATTATATACATGGTGGCTTAAATGTGAAAAATTTATGGTATATAGTGTAAAATGTGCATAAGGAAATTTTTGAAATATAATTTGATTTTAAAATAGTAGAAAATTTAAGAGAAAAACTGGTAGAAAATTTGATATAAACAAAATTTAGAGATTAATTTGTATTTATTGGATTTTTAGAAAGATTGTGATATTAAAAAAAAATTAAAAGAAAAAGTTAAAAGAATGAAATGTAACAATTTTATCTAGAAAAAAAATTGGTACCTTTTTTTAGAAAATAGATTTGGCTTCAATTTAACAGTAACCGATCTCTACTTTACAAATGATGTGAAAGACATGCTATAAGAAAATTCATTGATTTAGAAAAATCTAGATACAATAAAGTGTAAAAAAAATGATTGCAAAAAGAGATAAAGTTATAACAAAAAAATAGAAAATATTATTAAGAATAAAATAAAAACTATTGAATCTTATCTTACAGCTTATACAAACCAAAGGAAAAAAACTCTATGATTATAGAATGTGAGCTTTCCAAAATGAATAGTGAAGCTTGAAATTTTCAGGCAAAATTTTTTCATTTTCCCACCCAAAATAATTCACAATGCCACCAAAATTGATGTAATATAATCATTCAACTGATAACCTTAAATTATCTACAAATTATGATAAACATTTAAACATAAGTGTCATTCACAATGTTTTATATATATATATATATATATATATATATATATATATATATATATATATATATATATATATATATATATATATATATATATATATATATATATATATATATATATATATATATATATATATATATATATATATGGCATTGACACCAAAATTATGTAGTAAAATCATTCAATCGACAACCTTAAATTATCTACAAATTATGATAAACATTAAAACATAAGTGTCATTCACAAGATTTTATATATGTATGTATGTATATGTATATGTATGTATGGCATTGATAGGTGGGTGGGGTATCAAATTTGATGCCTCTATAGCTAGCTTCACTTTGGAGGCTATACCATTGGAATTAAACTAAGACTAGAGAAAAAAATTTGCTATTCTACACCAATGATAATGCCATTTGAAAGAAAGAGAAGGGATTCCACGTGAAAGGATCCTCTTTCCACCTGATCATTCACAATTTTTCTAAACTATTTGACAATATTTGATATCTATATTTATTTCTTCTTTAACTGGATGGTGATAATAATAGTTCTTTAATTTTCCCCTCTTCTTCCTCCTCGTATATGGTATGAACCTCATAAAGCTCCATTGTCTTTGATAGTCTCTTCATTCACATTGTTGATGCTAATTCCTTGGATGCAAAATTTGATGCCATGATTAAATTGAAGAAATAAGAAAGAAAGTCACAAAATTTTCTCTTCTAAAAAAATTCACTGATAGAGCAAAGTGAATGAATAAAATGAGATTCGAGCAAAAGCATATCAAGGTGTGTGCACAAAATACTTGTAGAAAATGTTTTTTCCTTTAAGTTTTATTAGGCAGATTTATTTATTGCTCTAAAGTAGCAAATTAGCAGTATTGGTGTATACTCTTAGAACTTCTAGAAACAAGGGACTTCTCATCATTGCATTTGAGAAAATTCTTGGAACTCCAAAAAGAATAGAAGCACTTTGTAGTTGTTAGAGTTTGAAATATTAATAGAAGATTTATATTTTAAAATTGGTAAATGTAAATTTGGAAAATTTATGTTTCGAAGGATTATAGATTTTATTTTATTTTGTCTAGGGATATGGCTTTTCCTACTATGGACTGGTAGGGATTCCAATTTTTCTATTACCTTTCTTCTGTATTCAAATTTGTATTCAGAATCACATGTGTTTTTGGTGATTTTGGCATTAAATACAATGACTTCCTTTCTAGTAATTATTTCATTAAATAATTTATATATTGATTCGACAGTATCACTCAAAAAACTGTAGAGATGTAGGATTAAATATAACATAGAAGTAAGAGGAACATGGAAATGAGTAAAAAAATCTAAGTCCGACAAAGGTTGATATTAAGAAGATAGAAAGCTCAAAGCTTGACCAAGACTAAACCAAAACCTCTAAAAGAACATACATAAATTGAAGCAGCAAAGTTGAAAAGTAGTAGGTATGAGGTTGGATCATTGTTCTTCTTCCCTATAATTATGCCCAAGAAGCCACTCATGGCAACACATTTTGATGGGATGTTGAATCTGATTTTTAGCTGTTAGAGGCAATCGTTGGAAGCTTTCAACTAATATATTTATTAAATTATTATCAATGTTATATGAATATATTTATCTACTATAATTATTTAGCGTAGAAAAAAATGAGAACTTTAAATTTGGGAGAGTTTTACTTTATAAATTAATTTTTTTATTATTAATTTTTGATTTCTTATTGATTAGTGCTAACATTTCTAAAGTTAATTTATTATAAGATTTTAATCAACATACAGTAGAAAGATAGAATTTAAATTTTAATTCGTTATTTTTTTCTCATAAAAATTCTATCATTTATACACCTTTTATCAATTGAATTTTTACTAAAATATATCTAAATACAAATCATTTCACATGTTACATTTTTAAAATAATTTTAAATTATTTCTTTTTATAACTTAATTCAGATTTAATTTGAATGAATTGGAATTATATTTGTCTTATATTTTAGTTGAATGAACATAATTCATTAATAAAAACAAGTTTTAGATATTCAATAAATATATTTTTATTTAAACTAAATAAATATTAAATTAGTGGTACCTAAGAAAAGTTAAAAAGAGATAAATTTTGGTCCTATAATAGTTTTATTTGGTGGTTAGTTGAGAAAACAAATGACATGTTTTGTTCTTTCTAGAATAAGTACTTTTTATTTTAAGTATTTACAAATAAAAAATATTTAGTGAAGAATTATTGATCAAGTAGGTTGGATGCTATTCATATATCTAAGAATATTTTTGTTTGCTCATGCTTGGTTTTAAATTTTTTCCATAAGCAACTAAATATTGACATCTTAGAATTTCATGACAAAGTTATATTAGAGTGATAGGGTCATTATATGTTAATCAGGATTAAATTTTTGTTTATTCATATAGAAAAAATATTAGTAATATTATAAATAGAGCAGTCATAATAAAGTTTAGTAGATTTTGCAAAGAAACATTAGAGCTTTGCATTTAAGCTTATATAGTCTTATGAAAAACTAAAATATTTAGCATCTAGTATGTCAAAGGGTATAGGATTTAAAACAAAAAAGTAATTTGTACAAGTTCCATTGATAGAAAATTACAAAATATATTAACTACTATTATAAAAAACCTTCCCCATAAATGCTCCCACAAGCATCTACCATCTACGAGCTACCATCATCTAAATTTTTTCTTTTACAACACATAATTCATATTCATTTATAATAGATGATGAATGTGTGCAAATTGCCACTCAAAAATATTATTTATCTTTGATTTAAGGGCACATTCTTTTTCTCTCATTTCTCAAAGGGAAAATGCAATCCCATGGCTTGGAAATAACCTTGCTCTCCAATATCCAAGGACAAATAACATTCATAGTAATATTGTACATTCTAATTGATAGCAATATCAGAAAAGTATCTATGTTGTCTAATAATCCACATTGATAGTAGGTGCTATCCAAGGAAAGTGGTCTACTAGAAATCCTCATTATAGAAAATATCCCTTAGTCCAAGCATCATTTGGAACTCTACAACTCATTCTACATTCCTCTAGTACTATCATGGAAGTAGATGTGCACATATTGACATATTTGCACATTCATTTCGTAAAATTAGTCAATGCAAGTCTGAGGGCCACAAAAGTAACCCACTGCATACAATATATTTAAGACAATACTGAAATGGACTATGGAACCCAATTCCAAAGATAACTGATTTTCTTTTTACATATTGTGAGCTCTAGTTGTACCTTTTATTTTTCAATTTTAATCAACAATATTTTTTAATTGAATATTCATTAGTTTGCTTGTATTGAATGAATTTTTTGTATCTGCATAGTCATTTCATTTTGTAATTGTTCATCATATAAACAATAAAACAACCAATCACATTTGACTGGAACTATAACACTTTGTATTTATGATATTTATATATAAACTAATACAAACTGTATATACGAATCCTCATGCAACATCTAAACAGAAAAATAAAAATAATTAACCTGATTCTATTTACTTCTCTATCATCTAGTGCCTTCTCTGCCAGTGATTGCCGATAGCCAATGATGATAATTTTGTGGATTCAATCCAACATTCCTTTGGTATCAGAGCTTTGAAAACTTTAAACTTAGAAAAGACTTCAGATTTATTTGCCATCATATATATCCATACTTTTCTAGTACAGTCATCAAGGAATGTAACAAAAAATTTTGAATCTCCTAAAGAGCTTACCTCAACCGGACCAAAGACATCCGAGTGTACAAGTTCCAATGGTTTCTCCTTGAGATCATGTCCATCTTTCAAGAAGTTGACCCACTTTTGTTTTCCCTAAAGACAATGTTCACAAAATTGCAAGTTTGTTGATTGGAGACCCGGTAGTTGATCCCTTTTGAGCATTAACTCAAGGCCCTTTTTGCTCATGTGGCCTAATCTTTGATGCCAAAGTGCTACATCGCTGCCCATGACTGTCATAGCAGCCCCTATTTCAGTAGGCTTCTCAAGGAGATAAAGATTGCCAACTTTTTTTCTCTTGGCAATTATTCTCGAACCCTTGGTAACTTTCCAAGTATCTGGATATAAGAATGGATAATATCCTTGGGCAAAGAGCTAACTAACTGAAATTAGATTTCGCTTTAATTTGGGAACATGGCGAACATCTTTTAACAACCATTTCCCTCCATCTTCCAGCGGTAACAAAATGTCACCTTTGCCAACTATTTCGCAGGATTTGTTGTCTCCAAGAAATACCTCTCCAAATTGACCACCATGTCCGTACATGAAGTAGCATGGAAAGAAGCTCCGGAATCTATCACCCAAGAATCTGATTTTGTGTCACTTGTAGAAAGAACTAAAGCACTTTCATCTTTCTCATAGGCTGTATTTGCTTCCATGTTTCTCACATTTTCTTGTGCTTTCTTGTAAGCCCGACAATTTCTCTTTGTGTGGCTAGGCTTACCACAAAACCACCATTCACCATTCCTACCTCTTGACCTTGAACGATTGGGAGACTTTGATCTGCGCTGATTGTAATTATTATTTCCTCTATGATGGCTTCTTCCTCTTCTCTCAGTGCTGACCATAGTGAGAGCATCACCGGATGAGGAGTCTTTGTTACTCCTTCTCATGTCTTCACTTAATAAAGTGGCAACAACTTCATCATAGGCCAGCTTTGACTTCGTAGAGCTTGAAGTACTTACAGCTGTAACTACGAGATCCCAACTGTCAGGTAAAGAACATAACAAGATGATTGCTTTGGATTCGTCATCTTGAGTCATACCAACCGAGCTTGCTTGACATAATAGGGTGTTCAAATCATTTATATGATTTGACATTGCAATCCCTTCCTTCATTTTCAGTTTGTAGAGTTTCTTCATAATGAAGATTTTGTTTGCAGCCGACGCCGTTTGATACATATTCTGAAGTTTGTCCCAAACATCTTTCGTTGATGCCTCATTTGAGACATTGAACAAGACATTTTTCGCTAGTGAGAGAAAAATGGATGCCATAGCCTTGTCATCCATCTTTTGCCAATCTTCATCAGTCATTGTAGACGGTTTCTTAGACTTTCATTGCAAATTGGCTTGCCAATTTTTGCTTCAACTCATTAACGATTCTTTTGTACACTCGGATGTCTTTGGTCCGGTTGAGGTAAGCTCTTTAGGAGATTCAAATTTTTTGTTACATTCCTTGATGACTGTACTAGGAAAGTATGGATATATATGATGGCAAATAAATCTGAAGTCTTTTCTAAGTTTAAAGTTTTCAAAGCTCTGATACCAATTGTGGGGTCCATTTGCCATTGCACCAAAAGCCATGACTGTTAGTGAACATGGAACACCACATAATTAACCACCTGTGGGTAGAGAAGCACATCGAATCACCCAACAGTTTTATTGCCAAAATTAGCACGTTACGAAGTAATGATAAAGTATATTTATTCTTTAAATGGAATGACATTTTCTTCAATAATTGCTTGCCATATCTTACGCTTTAGCTGCTTTGACAGTTGACTGGTCGGCCCGCAATTTCTTATATATTCTCTTCAAATGGATTCACTTTTTAAAAAGTGATCAAACAATTGTTCTGTGTTGGTTGGGCTCGCACTAATTGTCTAAATAAGACTATCTATTTCACTTACATTCATCTTAATATATTTCCATTTTCCAAGAGTTTAGCGGCTTGATAGTGTAGTTGTGCTTAAATTGTTCTGCTTTCGTCCTTTCGAAGAAATTGCTTTACCCATTGAGCGGATTTCTTGGGGTATCTATTCTGAGAATGCATATCCACATCGTATAGCCCAAACCTCATTGTGTACCCAAATCGCCACTCAAAATTATCTAGAAGAGACCACATGAAATATCCTCGCACATCTGATCCATTCCTGCCATACACAAACACACCGCCTCAATTTCAGTAAACATCCCCTGGTAATGGAAAAATAATAAGCATACAAAGTAGTTAAAATAAATGCCTTTTGCAAGAATGATCACCTGATTGCCTTTGCCAAGTGATTCAGGTTATCACGGTGGAACTGTATCCTCCTCACGTCTTCCAATGCTTCTTGTAATGTGGCAGAGGAATCCTTGGATTCTGCATAGCCTGTTCAACCATATATGGACACCTTATCTCTTAGATTTTGTTTGTTGTAAAGGATTATATGCTGCCTCTTACATTCAAAGTTTGAATAGAACCTTATAAACGGATTAGTTTACCGTTTTCAGTGATGATAATTAGAGGCCTGTTGTAGATTTGTGTTACATATTCCACCATGCTCTGAATTCCCCGAGGCACAACATATAAACCAACCATTCCTGTCTGAAAAAAAGAGCAGAGCCATATCAGACGTTTGGTCAAACATAAAGGCAAACCACGATATAAGTAAACACAGAAATTTAGACTTCTTACTGGTTCTCCAATGGGGATTCCTTGTCTTTCGCCGGTCAAATAAACCATGGAGCCGGGATAAAGGCGTGTAGTGGCATCGAGGGAAGGAGTAGGGGTAGCACTTGCATACAGGGTCGTGTACTGGTTTATGCCGATGAAATCGAACGATCCTGCTAGCTTCTCAGACATTTCTGAATCAAAAGCTGGTAGGCGCAATCCCAATCGTTCACGCATTTCACTTGGGTAATCTCCCAATACAATTGGATCCAGAAACCTGCATTCAATTTAACAGCTTGCGATGGTCGTCAGTTGGAAACAGTATCATTGTCACTATTTCTGCAAAGCACCAGATAAGTCCGATCTGAAAAAACGCATTCTATCCAACATCTAACCCACCCACCATCGGACACTGAATGCCAGGATTCTATCGACAACTGATATGTCATCCGCAGTGTCTTCAAAGGGTTCATACCATGTTGCGCTAATCACAAATCCAATAGATCCGTCTTGAATTTTCTGGAAATCATCGACGTAGGTATGGAAGCCCCAGTTAGGATTCAACAACACCCAACAAACTAATTTCCACATGGGAGACCTGGAAGTTAAAGAAAAATACCTGATATTTGGTCCTATACGTGTTTACCGCAGCTGCATGGGCGAGCAAAACATTGTGTGCTGCAACATACGGCTCAGACATGGAATTACCAGAATCACACTTTCCGAAAGGCAAAGAACATCTTGTGGGAGGAAATAATCCAGCGGTGTAGCCCAGCGGAACAAAAAGATTTGGCTCGTTCATTGTAGCCCAGTACTTTACCCGATCACCAAAGGCTCTGAAACATATATCCGCGTAGGTTTCGAAGTCCGTTCTGCACACAAATAAAGCCGATGTATGTAAGCGACTTCCAGATTTGAACGCATCTGTTTTACTGTTTAAACTTTGAAATGGATGGGATAGAAATGTTAGAGATTGCATACATTATCTTTGGACTGAGCCATCCGCCGTAAGAGTCTTCAAGTGCGTTTGGAAGGTCGAAGTGGAATAATGTAACAAATGGTTGAATCCCGTTTCGAAGAAGAGCATTGATGAAGTTATTGTAATACTCAATCCCTGCCTGGTTGATTTCACCGTTACCCTCTGTAAACATAATAACAAGATAGCTGTCAATTTATAGTCGTTGTTCAATCCTCTTCCTCATTTTCATTCAAATTCTTGAGGCGAATAGCAATGTACCTGGCAGGATTCGAGACCAGGATATGGAGAATCTGTAAGAGTCTACCCCAAGTGATGCCATGAGCTCGATATCTTCCTGTTTTGATCAGCAATCACGGTCACTAAACACACAAGTGAGAGAGAATTGAAGGTCATAACAGATTGAAGATAAGATGATAATTTATTTACCAGGTATTTGTGATATTGATCATCCGCTACGTCTCCATTGCTTCCATCTTTTACATTTCCTGTAAGGCTCAAGTTGGTTGACAGCACCAAATTAATTTCAATAAACAGTTGTTATAATTGCACACTTGATATATATTGAAGAAATAGCACTGGAGAGAGTAGACCTGGTGAATGTGTGAAGGCGTCCCAGTTGCTGAGACCTTTACCCCCTTCTCTCCAAGCACCTTCATACTGTTTCAGCAATTAAAGGGTTTAGGGAAAAAAGAAAGGGTGGAGTAATAGAGAAGAATAAATGTGCATTGATGACAGGGGAGGAGGTGAAGGAGACCTGATAGGCAGAGGAAGCAGTTCCAAACATGAAATCCGGAGGAAAGTCGCTCCTGTCAACGCCAGCACTCGTGGAGACAATGCAGAATAACAAGCACGAAAACAATATTTGGATAAATTGGATAAATCCCATGTTTCCTGCCGAAAAAGGGCTTGTTGGTAGCAGGGCAGATACAAGGTCACTCCTGCCCTGCCCAGCATTCACGGAGACAGTACTAAATACTAGCAAGCTAAAAAAACAAAGAATTCATAATTCCCATGTTTCCTGCCAAAGAAAGATTTGTTGGTAGCAGAGCAGATGCATGCGAATAGAGAGAAATCGGATCTGGAACTTGCGTGGTAAGACAGAGTACATTATTGAGGTGTTGGAGTGCTTATCGCACAAATTCAGGGTTTTCTAATAAAGTGATTGTTTAAAGGGGTTTCATTGCGTAGAATAAAGTTGTCATCGACGAATCCCACGGCCATAGCCTGGGAATTTGATTCGGCCCTCTACAGATTAAAAAACGTATATCAGTATAAAGTTTACAAGGAAAGAATTGAAAAGAAGAAAATTTAAGTACGTATAGAAACGGTTGATCCCTCTCATTTGCTTTCTCTTGTACGCTGGGACCCATGCTTATGATTCTCTCACTCGTAATGAAGAATTCAAACATTAATCCACGATAAAGTAACTTGTTACCACTTAAAAACCCAATGATGAAGTCCGTCGTTGTTCGAGTGTCCTTGGTCAACAATACCAATGAAATGTTTCGTGGTTAGTGGACAGACAAGATGCGAATATATAGAAGGGAGTGAAAAAGAAAACAGTGGCGAGTGCCCCCTTCGTAAGATACCGTTTTATTTTGCTATTTAAATATTGCCATTTTCGTGTTTCGTGTGCCGGTGATGGGTACTTCCATTTGGATCTTCTATTTTTATGGAGGCATGGAGGGATATGGAAAGACATATAGGAATATCGAGGGATATATATATAAACTAACAGTTGAATGTTTTTCTAGATTTTCAAACAATCTAAATAGTAGAATTTAAAAAATCTAGATAATTATTCAAATAATAATTAATATAGAAGCAATGTATAATAGTATTCAAAATATTTATATACTTTAGTTTGTGGAATATATTTTTGTATTAAAAATATATTTACATGTAAATAAGATGAAATATTTAAATATAAAAATTAAAATCAAGATAGAGTTTGATACAGGTTGATATGCACGTGTGTATGTGTACACATGCATATAGGTACATACCTATTTTTTTGATGATGGTTATAAAGGTTGTATCTTTATTAAATATTTCATATGATATATTATTATTAAATATACAAAGTTCTACATTAAAAATTACAAGCGGTAGAATATTTTAAACATAATTTTTAAAGAATGGTTACAATACATGTATTTACATTTGAAATATTCAAAGATTTAGTTATAGAACAGAACTATCTAAAAGTCTATATTGTTATTGTGTCAATATTAATAGTAATACATAATTCATGTAAGAAAAACTATACAATTTTAGAAGAAAAGAGAATCTTATAAATATGCATTCTAGAATATTGGCGCACAATAAGACAGTGTTTCAAATTCACTCTTAAAAGACTCGAATGTATTAGTTACTCAAATTGTAATAAATTAATTTAAATGATTTAAAAATTTAATACACACACGCGTATGTATATACATATACATACATATACATATATATACATATGTATGTATATATATATGTATACATACATATATAATGAATTTTGAATAGAATATTTAGTTCTATTATTAAAATAATAAATTATTTTAGAAAGAGTAATCAAATAATATATATTAAAATAATCAAATTAATATTAAATAATTTTAATATTCATTTTTTAAAGATTATTTTAACATTAAATTATTTCAATCTTTTTTATTAAATTTGAAACTGTGAATTTGTTTTTAAAAAATAATTTGTTAGGTGTACAAAATTTCTATCATCTTTTAAAATTTTAAAAAAATATTTAAAAGTGAAAAGTAAGAATAAAAGTTGATTTTTTTTTAATCTAATTGGTTGAAAAAAAAATAAAAAATTAATGACTAATTAAGCATAAGAATTACAATAGTATAACCTATAAAAAATATAATAAAAAGTAATTTGAGATGAGTAATATTGTCATATTTTTAAAAAGTCATAAATAGTGATAAAAGTTAATTTTTTTCTAATCTAATTGATTGAAATAAAAAATATTAATAACTAATTAAGCATAGAAATTATAATAGTATAACCTATAATAAATACAATAAAAAGTAATTTGAGATAAATGATATAGGCATTGTTCAAAGTTGAAAAGTGATATTGTAATGTTAATAATATTTATAGATCATAAATCTAATTATGTTATAAACAATTTAAATAGTCATCAAAAAAAAAAAAAAGTTACATAGATTCACGTAAAAATATTTTACATTTCTAATTAGTTAAAATAATTTATTTTATAATTTACCATTTACTTTCACTTTTAAAAAATAAAATTAGTTAGCATGAATAAAGTCATAAAAATTGAAAAAAAGTAATTTATTAGATACTAACATATATAACTTGAAAGAAGTGATTTATTATATACTAACTTTATATATATGAGTAATTTTTTTATATTTGTAATATTTTCTATTATTTTTATTTTATATAATTTTTACAATAGATATAAATTGAGATTTAATTACATTTTACTACAAAAATATAACTTTATCTTACTTTAAAATGTAGAATTTTTTTCTAGTTATTGTTAGAAGAAAAATAATGACAAAAATGTATGATAAACTACATATTTGATAATATTTTGATAATCCTCATCTCTTTTGACTTTATAAACAATAGTCCCAATACTAAAATCATTTATCTCTGCTCAAAATATGAGTGATAGAAAAATTACTTTGTTGAATTATAGAAGTTGATAGGAAAATTGAAACCTTACTATTTTAAATAATTTTTCTAAATTTTAAAAGATGATAGAAATTTTGTACACCTAACAATTTTTTTTTTTTTAAATAAATAAAAACTTTCAAATTTAACAAAAAAGATTAAAAAAATTTAATGTTAAAAAAATCTTTTAAAAATGAATATTAAAATTATTTAATATTAATTTGATTACTTTAATATATATTATTTGATTATTCTTTCTAAAATAATTTATTATTTTAATAATGAAACTAAATATTCTATTTAAAATTCATAATATGTAACGAATGTGATCTAACATATAAAAAATATTTATTTGGTCATTATATGAGTAACCTACAACTATACAATTTTTTTAATAAAATTTTATAAGTTTATAAGAATAATAGTTTAAAATAAATTTTAATTATTTAATTGATACAAAAATTATACAATACAAGTATGTTTTTCAATTTTAGAAAATAAAAAAGTTTTCTACTAATTATATTATTTAACATTTTTATATTTTAATTTAATTATATCTTGCTAGTGAATAAAAGATATTTTATTCAAATTCTTAGAATTTACTAAAATTATATAAAAAAAAAAGAATTAAAATAATCTTCAATATTAATAATAATAATGTAAAAACTATTTAGAAATATCTTTTCATTTAGAGTAGGAACATGGAATGATTTATCTGTGCATAGGGTAATAAGAAAGCATTAGCAGATGAAAAGAAGTAGTAAAAAGAATTCTTTGAAATATAATTTAGAAAAGTCGAACAATGGTCATGAATTCAAAATGCTAGGACATTGTTTATCTACCAATGTATACATGGGAATATTTTGCAATTATCGATCTGCAAAGAAATACGAGAACATTTGACAATTAATAATTGAAGAGCATTCATACAGACATTGAACCATCAAAAATTCTTCTATATCTTCAGTCCCTAAATTATACTACAAAATAGTGAATATTGTGAGGACAATTCATTCCAATTGACAGAACATAAGTGCTTTGTGTAATAACACGCTTGAAATAAACAAATCATAACAAATTTGGGTATTATTTTGCCTCAATTATACAAAAAGGCTAGGACAAATGAAAAAAACATATTGAAGGCGAATAACGCTCAGTTTCTCATGGATAGTTCTTGTTTGGAGAAATATGCAAAGAAGATAGGGGTTTGGTCAATGATCAATCCAAACGAATATATCAACACAATTCAGAGATTTCCACACCAAAATGCCTCAGTTGTGAATAAGGAAAGCTATTGATCTAATATTTTTTTTTTTATTGATAGCCTTGACAATCAATTTTGATTTTTTAATCATACAAAATATGCTTCCTACAAGAGATTGCCTTTGTATTCCTAGCAAATAGGTCTCGTTGATAAACCTTATGCGAATTCTCCCAAAACCCTTGAAGCACATCTTTGTAAGCCTGAATTCTCAAAGTTCAAACCCTTGCATATCCTTCCAAAAACATATATTCACCCTCATTGCAGAAATATTTTGCCCAATTCTCCCTCTCAATACACCGGTCAACTTCAAAAGATTGCTCAATCCAATATTTAAAGGTAAAGAACAGATTTTGATTGTCAACAATCTAGACACTGAAGAGCGATGGCATGAATGCAAGAATCTTAATTTTTTTGCACTGTGGAATGGGCCAAAACAAGATATAATTAATCTAATTATTGGCTCCAGGATTGTCAAAACTAGGTAAGTATATCTCAGCATTCTGAAAGAGTTATGTTCATTCAGTGTAGGGATGAAAATGTCAAAAAATTATTTTCTCTTTACCTTTGTTTGCTATTCTAATGGTTATGTTGTTAGATTCTTGGAATGGTCACCAGATTTTAAGGAAGAATTGTTAAACTTTTCCATTCCAACTTGGGTTTCAATTCATTCACTCCACCAAAAATTTTGCATATTAAGATTATCATTAATATAGGTTCATCAATGAGGAATCTGATAGAAATAGATGATTCATATAGATATTGTAATAACATTAAATTTTTGATTAACTATGAGATTAATACTCCTAAATTCCAACCTATTAAGTTAATAACCAACAAATCTATCTATAACTTAAATCTTCATAGATTTGAAGGCAAAATCTCTAAAATAATCAGATTAAATAATGAAAGAAAGATCACATTTAAATATATGCAACCAACCTCTGAGCTTAAAGACATCTTCCCTATGATGTGTATAAGGCATACAAAAGAATTTCAAGGGAAGTGCAATCATTTTACAGCAAGGAAAATAGTTGCAGAGTTCAAAGGTGGTAAAACAAGTAAAGAAAAAATAACATTCATAACTAAAATCATAGATATCATAGACAAAGAGCAGAAAGAAACTACAAAAAATCTACAAGAAATGGAAGAAAATGAAGTGCAAGATAAAGAAAAGGGAAATACTTCAATATCAGATAATAATAAAGAAATAATTGATTTGTTAGATATAAAAAAAAATAAAGGCACTAATCCATAGCGAGGAAATGGACCAACCTATGAAGATCAAAGTAATAAAGGTATCAATAGAAGAGATGGAGTAAAAATAGAAATTAAGAAAACTTATATTAGGATGCAAAAGACAGCAAAAAGATATAGAAGGAATAAAAAGAAACAAAAATAAGCTCAGACAGAAAAAGTTATAGAAGAAATGGGTTGGAAAGAAAAAGCATCAAGGAAAGAACCCAGGTCCCAGGGAAAGAATATTTTGGATAACTTTACCAACACTATAGGAGAAATTGAAAATAAAGATCTCTTCTTTGTTGCATCTCTTAAGAGTAGTAAGGTTATACACACAAAAGAAGTATTAGAAACCCCATTGCTAAAGAAAGTAGAGTTTTTAAAGGAAACCATAAAATCCAACAAAGAGGTAGTCAAGAAGTGTACCAAATTTTGGCAGACTCCAAATACAACATAAGAATCTCCAAATAATAATCTCAGTAGGCACATTGTAAGAAAGAATGATCAAAGTAAGATAAAAGGAATACCAATACAAGATTTCCATGACTTCTTGAATAATGAGTTGTTAGAGAATGACAATCTGGAAATGTCAATGTCAGATGAAGCTTAGAAAGAAAATTGGAATGATTAACATATGAATTCATACAAGTTTTTAACCATGATAATATTGATAAAAAGTAGTGACATACAAAAAGAGGAACTAATTGAACAAGTTTTGAAACTAGGAGGAGATAAATACACTTTTGAAGATTCAAGAAGAAATTTGTTAATCATTGATGATGAAGATAAGAATAGTAAAGCGAAACAGTCAATCAAAGAAAGAATACACCTAGGACAAGGAGATGTTACAAATGTGGGTAGAAAAGGGAATACACCAGATTTAGCAGTTAATATGAGTATAGAAGATTAGATAACTCTTGCTAATTAGATAATGATAGAATTAGAAAACGAAGTGATAGATATGAAAGAAGGTAACCAATCAAAAATTGTAGCAAATGCACAAGAGAGCATAGAACATTTAGGTATTTTGATGAATCAAGAAAGGATAAGAACACCTAAATATGCCAATCAAAAAGCTAAGAAAGATAAGAATTCCTTGAAAAAACTAAGAGAAGTAGATGGGTAGGCAAGAAAACATCAAAAGATAAGTCAATTACTAAAACTTGGGATGGGGGAGAACCTTCCCATAGCAACATGAGGATCACTACCTGGAATGCTAGGGGCTTAAATGCACCTAGCAAGAAATGTTTACTAAAACATAATTTAAAAAAATTTGATTTTGAAATTATAATGTTACAAGAAAAAAACTAAATAAGGAACAAGGAATTAAGCTAGGAAAGAAATTAGGTAGAACAGAAACATCAACTTACATGAATCTAGAGGAGCATCATGGGGATTAGGAATGATTTGGAATCCTAGGAAAGTAAATATAAATATTATAAATTAAAACAATTCATGGATGAGTAGTAGAATTAAAAGCATAAAGACTAGCTTATAGTTGATTCTAATAAACATCTATGGCCTGATCCATAATAGAGATAAAAAACTATTATGGGAAGAAATAAGTCTATTTATAAAAAATCACAACAATGAACTTATTCTAATAGGTGGAGATTTCAATACTATCACAAATATAGATAAATTTTTTAGAGGTATTCAATAAATTCCCCAAGCAGCTTTAAAATTTATAAAATGGATAAGCCTTAATAACCTAGTTAATATCCCTATTAATAATGGTAAGTACACTTGGAATAATAGAAGGATAGATTTCTCATATATCGCTGAGAAATTGGATAGGTTCTTCCTTGAAGGAGAACTAAGAGGAATAGATATTGATATTCAAGCCTCAATCCTTCCCATAGTAGGATTGGATCACTATCCGGTCAGGATTGAATTTTTTGAACCCCATAAACCTACCAAAAACCCTCTTAAATGCTTAAAAATGTGGTTTTTAGACAAAAAAATTATTGATCTCATTAGAGAATGGTAGAATCAAGGCAATTTTAAAGGTTCCAAAATGTATATATTTGTATCTAAGATGAAAATTCTTAAAGAAAATATAGTGAAGTGGAACAAAGAACATTTCAAAAATATATTTAAAGAAAAACTAGACATAGAAGAAAGTTTAAAGAAATTAAACATAGAAGTAATTAAAGAAGGTATGACCAATGAAAACTTATTTCTAGAAAAAGAACTCCTTGCTAAACAGGAAAACATTCTAGCAAAGGAAGAAAGTCTTTTGAAGGAAAAAATCAAGAGAGAGAAATGGCTAAAAGAGGGAGATTGTAACACAAAAAAAATTCATAATAGCATGCTAATCAACAGAGTTAAAAGAAAAATTAGTAAAATTTAAAATGCTTCAGCCACTATCACTAAGAATCCTGATAATATAACAAAGATTTTAATAGATCATTTAAAGAATTTATTAAATAATTTTACAAGTTTGAACATGATAGTTCAATTGAAAATGTTGGAAACTATACCAAAAGTGATATCTATAGAAGATAATAAAGCATTAAACTCACCCATATCTTTGGAAGAAGTCAGAACAATGTTATTCAACATGAATCTAGATAGCTCTCCAAGACCAGACAGTTTCCAGGCCTTCTTCTATCAAAAGTGTTGGGACATTATCGAAACTAACCTTTGGAAAGACATCAAGGCATCAAGAAATGGTGGATCATTGTTATTAGAAATTAATTATACCTTTCTTACGTTGACACCCAAAAAAGTTGAAAATGGTGATGAAGCTCTCTTCTGGAAGGATTCATGGGATGGTTACTCCTCAATAGATAGCATGAGGATCCCAGCTAGCATCAAAGAGAAATTAGTTAAACTCTGGGGATGTAAGGTCAACAATTATAAAATAAAAGAATTTATTAATGGAATTATAATATGGGAATGGAAATCTGCGGGGAATATAGATGTGGAACCAGCAATAAAAAGGCATATGAAAAAAATATTTAGAAAAGGAAAATAAAGTAGTTAGAAAGAAATGACAAATTCATTTGGGCAACATCAAAAGATGATAGGTATAGTGTTAGAAATGGATATAGAGTTATCATGAACTCCCAAAGATGGGAAGAAGTGAACATCCCACTTGAACTATGTTGAGATTCGTCTTGTCTACCAAAGGTAGGATTTTTTTTTTGGATGGCATCTCAGAATATGATTCTAAGTACTGATAGACTTAGTAAGATGAGTATTGAGGGACCATCAAGATGTGTGCTATGTAAGCATGGTAGTGAAAATACTAATCATATCTTATATAGATGTCCATATACTCAATATTGTTGGGATTGGCTCAGACAAATGCTGGGTTGGACCGCTCTTATGCCAAGATCCCTAGATGATTTTCTTAAGGGTTGGCCAACAAATTATAGTAATTGTATATATAGAAAATTATGGAACACGTTTCCATCTATTCTTATGTGGGAAATATGAAAAGAAAGGAACAAAAGAATATTTTGTGACAAGGACATGATGGAAGATGAGATTATTAAAAAAATTGAGGCATGTATAGTTGAAACTTTAAATGCTCACTTGAAGAAAACCCAGAAAGAGTAAGGATCATTTTCATTCTAGGATGGATTAATGAAAAAGAATTGGGAAAACCTAATTAATCCTCCACTTATTTATAAAAAGAAGAATAAAGAGGCAAGGGAAAAATGTAGATGGATCCCACCACTGACTGGGTGGACCAAATTAAATTTTGATGGAGCCTCAAGAGGCAATCTTGGTATAGTTGGAATAAGATGTATAATTAATAATGATTCTGGCAGGTGGATCGCAAAAAGGGCTAAATCCATAGGATCAACCACTAACAACCTTTCTGAACAAGAAAATCTACAAGAAGGTCTCCAAATTTGCCTAAATCTAGGTGTTTCAAAACTTATTATTGAAGGAGATTCACAAATTCTACTAAATTCCATTAGAAAAAGGAAGATGCCTGATTGGGTTTTAAACTCTAAACTAGAAGAAATACTAAGTATTATGGATTGCTTTAATGATATTTAGATTCTTCATATCTTCTGGGAAGGTAACAAAAAAGAAAATCATCTAGCAAATAAGGGTGTTGAAAATGAAAATTTTATAATATATATAAGGAATAATAATATAAATAGGAATCAAATAGCCACACTAATATAAATGGTTTAGGGAAAACTACTCTATTAGCTAAATTAGATTTGGAGTAGCTAGAGATTAAGGATGCATCCACATTACCTTTAGATATCTATTTCTACAAGGGTACAAAGGTTGGCCCAAGAATATACATATGTAAAATCTATATATTTAGTTGAATGTGACTTAAAGTCGTTGGAACATTTGACCCACATAGTTATCATAGGGATAGTGCGAGGAAATTTATAGCTACTAATCAAGAATTTGAAAGAATCAAAGGCAATCTAAAAATAATTAATAAAAAAAGAAAGGTTTAAAAAAAATTAAAACTATTCCCGTTTGTAGTGGAGAATGGCTTTGGGCCAATTTCCCTTACGGGACTTGTGTGCCATGTACCTACTCTGTTGGCCCAAGGTATAGGTGTGGACTTTGCCTCAAAAGTTTGCCCCATCATTCAACTGTGCTTTTTGTAAAGAGTGTCAAGAATCAGTGGATCATCTTTTTGTTTCATGCTCATTTGTACATTAGTGTTGGAGTTTCATTTTGAAGTAAATTAAATTATAGTACTCCACTCCAAAATAATCTTTGGGGTCTTTTTAAATCTTGGCCAGTTCTTTATCCAAATTCATTATTTGCAAATCCTTGGAAATGTATTTCAGCATTGGTTGTGTGGGCTATCTAGAGGTAATGGAATAAGCACATTTTAAGAAAAGAGTGTCATACCTTAGAAAAAGTTCTGAAGGGAATTGAAAGAACAATCTCAGAGGTGACAAACACAAGTTTGAGAAATTCAAAATTTAATCCCGTTGTTACTTCTTGGGACTCTCAAGTAATTTAGAAATGGAAATAGTTAATCATTCTAGATGCTTGGAAAATTACTAATACAACCTCTTCTCCCTTATCTCGAAGGAAAGTATTTTGGAGACCTCCAAATGCGGGATATTGGAAACTGAATTTTGATGGAGCATCTAGAGGAAACCCTGGAAATTCTAGTTTGGGGTGTGCATCAGAGACTCCCATGGAGAAGTAGTGGCACTTACAACCTCCCCTTTGCCTATTTGTAAAAATAACATGGCAAAGGCCCAAGCTTTTCTAGCTAGTCTCATATTAGCTAAATAAGGAAATTTTCTTTTACTACATATTGAAGGAGATTCCTCTATAATTATAGATGCTTGTATAAATAGGAGAATTTTCTCAGGGAAATTAATGTACATTCTCAATCAAATCTAGAGGCTTTTAGATGAATTCCAAGATGTTTACATTTCACATACATTTAGGGAAGGAAACCAAGTTGTTGATTCTCTATCAAATTTAGGTTGTGATGGGTTGTTATGTTCATCACTTCATCCAATATCTATGATAGAAAAGTATGATGATCTTAAAAGATTAATAGAGTTTGACAAGATTGCCTACTCACACCCGCATCAATATTTTGATCATGTTGTATATAGTCAGTACATGTCATATTTATTAAACATGAGGAGTATCTTTTGTGATTCATGTGGTAAAATTTGAGCAATTATGGTGGCTTCAGCTAGTACAAAATATAGCTTTATTAAAGGACATATTGCATGTGAATTCACATGGCTCTTATGACAAAAAGTTATACCACATTCTAGATTTTACGAAAAGAGACTTGACATTTTTCATTTATATGCCTTCTCCAAACCATATTTCTTTCCAAATTATTAGATAACTCTTTTCTATAGTCTCTTTCTTGTTCCAAAATGATGAAAGGGATGGATATTATTGCTTCCTATGAGCTTTTCCATAAGCAACATCAGGTTATTTAGCTGAAGAATTTTTGCATTTGGATTTCGCCAAGTCCTCATGAAGGTGTTTTGTCTACTAATGTAAGTGATGAAGTGCTTGATCTAATGTTTATAGTTCATTCTCCAACTATTAGGCAAGCTATCTGACATGCAATTGATGAAGAATTACTAGCTTCTATAGTGCCCCACTTCCTTTATTCGTCGCACCTTGTCTCCATTTTTTTGTTCAATGCCATGGACCTTATGCAATCTCCTACGCTTCTTCAATCATTGGCTCAAAAGGTAATTCGAGGTATTTTTATTGCTAATAATAAACTGTCTATCACTATGCAACACTATGATATCTAGAGTGGTATGGCCTTGGTGAGAGGCTTATTTTCTCATTCTCAGTTACTAGTCAAGCACGAATGTTTCATTCTGTTCAAAACCATTAAGAAGTTGATAGATAGTCACAATTGTTTCCAAATGAAAAATGCTTTGCAAGCCACCTCACATGCCTTAGGTTTTCAACTTGAAGAGAGAGTTAAGAAAGTGGGATATGCTCTCATAAATCTGCAAAGGGTCTCAAATTTGATTCATTCTCAAGGGCCAAGTTTTGGAACTATGAAGTTCCATTAGATTGAAGAAATGAATGCCTAGAATTCTATTTTTGAATTATTTATCCCTTCACACATGATGTTGCATGCTAGTTTGGGTTGGTCTCCTAACTTTTCAGAGGTGGCATACTCTGGCTGGGGACCTGAGAGTGATTGTGGTTGGGGCTAGAATGCTACAGATGTCAATCTAGTTTGTGGGCAAGGTGCTTCAGTGTGTGACTAGAAAATTTCTTGGGAGGGTTTGTCTAAAATGGGTGGCAAGTGTTTTCATGGCTATGATGATATGGAAGAATGAATAGGGATCTAAACTAGGTTTTTTGGTATGATTTTAATTTTTGGCTTTTTGATGGATTAAATGTTATTGAGAATTTTGAATGTGCTAATAATCAATTTTTGAAAGCTGGTATAGTATCATCAAGTGGTAGTTGATACACCTTATTGTAATTATGCTTTTTTTAATAGTTTCAAAAAGCTATGTAAAAACTATGTATATATAAGCAACGATGTTGGGTTTTCTTTACCGATTCTTTCCCACTTGACCTTTTTGAATTAGATTAGTAAAATATTATAGTGGCTTGCCACTGTTTTTCTTTTTTTTTTAAATTAATATTGTTAGGTAATAACTCAAACATCTAGAAAAGGACCTCTATGTATGAATCAAGAATTAGTTTATCATATCTATTAATCTATATTAGTGATTTATTTCTCAAAGGCATAGGTTTATTAATACATTTAGTGCTTTATGTCTCCCATGCACTTATCATCATTATGTGACACTAGGATAAATCTTATTAAAGATTTAGTTGATGTTATCTAGCTCACATCAAGTGATGATGGCAAACAATCTAGTTACTTGTGGATCCTTCGAATGAGTTTTAGTTTTCTATTTATATCAAATAGGTATTTATGACATATATTGTCATATCCATGCTAAGTTTGTTTTTGTTAGTATAGGAGACCATTAACTATACAAATTCATAATATGCTAATTGATCTACCATTAAATTGACATGTAAGGGTAGGATTCTATTTGTCGTTAGAAAACTATTGATCATCAGATTGAAGCCATATCCTTAGATCTAAGTATAAGGATTTCAATAGGGATTTAGATTAATTGAGAAAATCTTAAACTAATCAACACTGTTAGGATCAAGTTAAGGTGGATATTATGCTAGAATTTAAGTAAGAGCACTCTTAAAATATACTATTGATTGGTGATCTTTGACATAATGTTAAAGGAAAGAAACACAGGAATCTCCAACCAGGAATTCAAGGATATCTAAATCGGTGGTTTTAATTAATACTACTAACATTCATTTTGAGTTGCACTACTGATCAGTAGGTTAGCTAGGTGTTATCATTCCATCTAGGATTGCATAAGAAGAGTCAACTATAAAGTATATATAGATCTATTCGAAGCGGTCACTCTCATCTCAGACATTGAAGAGTTCAAATGATCATTATAAAGATCATAGGAGCTTGTATAATTCATAGAAGGAATCAATCGTTTATATTGTATTCAACAACAAAAATTAGGAATTGGTAACTGGGGCATGCCCCTTTTAATAATGCAATAATAAAGGACTATGGTCCTAGGCAAGACTAGAGTTTTCTTTTTTGTTCTTTCCTACCAATGCCCATTTGAACGGAGATACCCTGTTGTATTTTAATTTTTATTAAATTAATATAATCAAGGGCTTCGGTCATTTACCAATTTAAAAAAAACTATTTAAATTATAAAATATTAATTTGTAGTTTTTTAATTTATTGATAAGAGGTTGAAGCCAAGGTTAATTATTATTATTTGTTCTGATTAATTATTTCAATTATTAGTTAAGCTCGAGTAGATTCAAGCCTAAGACCTTTTTAATTAAGAGGCTCACAATTTACCATTGTGTTGTAGGCTCTTGCCTAAAATATTAATTTGTATTGTTTTAATATCAACTTGCTATTTTATTTGTCTTTCTAAAATAATTTACTCCTTTATAGACATTGCTATTTTATTTAACTTTCTAAACTAATATATTCCTTTATAGATTTTGTAAATTAAAAGATAGATTTTTCTATAGAAAAATATCTTTAGAAAGTTTTGTAGAGATTCTATTAGTTAGAAGAATGAATACATTTTACTTAAGCTTGTGAAATTTATCATCAATTGTAAAATTATATACAAAATAAATCAAAAGAATCTTTCATTATTTTAATAGCAACTCTCTATTTTATTTTATTTCTAAAACAATTTACTATTTTAATAATTATATTAAGTAAAATATTCTATTTACATTTTGTATTATGTAAATATTACCTTGTAATATTAAATGTAAATAGAATAACATTAAAATTCCAATATTTAAACAAGGTAATTCTAGTAAATCTAAGATTAATTTAAATTGTTTAAAATTTAAAATTAGATCTTAATGAAAGAAGTAAATAATATCTATTTTCTATTTTATTTATTAAAATAATATGGTTTGAATAAAGTGGAGCGACCAAATTTTAAAAAGATACAATTCAAAATAAAATTGTTTAAACTATAATTTACAAGAAAAAAAAAATACAATAAACTAATGCAAAGGGCTTCCCAGAGTTGGAGTAAGACACATAACTTAGACACATAACTTGATTAATGCCTAATAGATACATAAGATAGATTTATAAATGATGACTTAGAGTGAAAATAATGAGCAATAATTCACTAAAATACAAATGTTAGATGACAAAAAAATACTGAGAGTTGGAATAACAAGCGAGTACATAACTTGATGAATGCTTGATAAATACATAAATAGATTTGTAGCTTAGGCTTAGAATGAAAATAATGAGCATTAATTTACTAAAATCTAAATGTTGATGACAAAAAAAAAAAACTACACTAATACAAGAAAAAGATTTCAAAATACTGACATGAAAATGTGAATCTTAGATATCCCAATAAGAACTTCAAAACTTTTGTCTTTTAAAAAACTCAATCTACAAAACTTCTTAAATAACCATGCAAGTCAAAATAGAATAAGTCTGAAAACTCAAATTATTTATATGGAAACTTTATGAAATATCTAGTTTCTAAAAATATTTATCATTTTTTAAGGATAAGTCTTAGTTAAATATTTTTTAAGGATAAATCTTGGTTAAAGATTTGTATGATCAGAAAAAAAAAAAAAAAAAATTCAGTGAGAAGCCTTACAAATTTTTTGGTGAAAAGTTAAATTTTAGGAAGCAAAGCTCCCATAAATAGCCTATCGACTAAATAAATATAGATAGGAAGAGTAATAGGAAGAGGAGTTGTCAAAGAAAGTAATATAGATAGGAAATTGTTATCTTTTCAACAAAGTGTACTTTTGACCTTTTTTAAAATTTTAAAAATATATCAAATTTTATTAAGATTTCAGTGTGAATTTGTGTTGACTTCAATGGTAAATAGTAGAAAACAACACAAAATCTGTAAAAAAAACATTGCATTTTTGTAAATATGAAGCTATTTTTTTGAAAATTTTGACATTCAGTGTGTTTTGTAAGGAGGATAGCATATGCAATATAGATAGAAGGAGACACACATAGATAGGACAAGAAAGAGGGCCATGAAGATAGATAAATTAAGAGAGAGGAAAAAGACAATAGAGATGTAAAATGAAGAAGGGGAGATAGAATATTGAGGTGTCTCAACTTGGAGTCATCATATTCATTTATTTTTAATTGATCATTTGGTGTAAATAATTGTTTATATCTCAAGTTATTAACTTTGTGAATTGACATTCACTTTAACGTCCTATAGTGATGAGGTCACATAATTCCTATTTTCCAAGAAGTTTGCATCAACTTCGAAGATGCTTTATTTTGGGAAGTTGACGTCAAATGTTCTCATTCTAGAATGGCAATTGATTTGAAAATTTCCTATGTTGCATAAAGAGTAAATATTTTGAGTATTTTTGAATTATGATTTCTATAATGGATTAAAGTTGTATTTTAGAAACTAATATTTGTCACAAATCTTAGATGTGCAACATGTAGAGTTGATGTAGCAAGTGAGGTTTTGGTTGACATAACAAGTGATGATTTTGTGAATTTTGATTTTTACTTATTCCTAACTTTGACATCATTTGTATTGGGCCCTTGTTGACATCTAGGCATGAAATTTTGATTTGAGCATGTTTGGCATTTATTCTATATGCTAGAGTGGATGAAAATATGTGGTGTCTTAGCTCATTTTGTAAGATCGATTGCATATTTTGAGAGAATTTAGTATGTTGCTAGAATTATTCTGAAATCTTGTGATAGTATGAAGATTGTTCAAGAGAAAAGGTCTTAGAATGTATTGTAGTACTAGTTATTTTTGGTTAATGTTGTGGTCTCACAACACACACCCCATTTTTTGGCTGAAAATGGGAACCCCCTAATTTGAAAATTATCTATGAGGCAAATAGTCTGAAGCCTTAATCATTTTGGATCCTCCCCTAGGTCTAGGTTAAACCATTGTCTCTAGTTGAGAAGGGTTGGGTAGACAAAAAGAGGCAAAAAATATGAAAGAATGGAATCTATTGTGCTTAAAGTATGCATACGTGTAGTTGCACACATGTGCATGTGTGCCAAGTGCACACAAGCATAATTCACCCCTACTCTGGGAATGTGCACATGTGCAAAACAAGGTTTCCCCTAGGGCCTACATCATCATGCGCCCATCACATCCCCCCCCCCCCTCCCACCCACCCCCTTTTTTCCTCACTTTTCTTTCACTCATAGACACATGCCACACCTTCGCACCTTGTCCAAGTGCACAACTCCACCTTCTACATCCCATTCCCTCTTTGCATAAAGCTAAGGTAAAACACCCCAATGAGGTGTGAATGTGTGAACCTCCAAAAAGACTTAAACAACATAAAAAGAACAACCACCCTAGCAAAAATGCATGATGTGCATGTGCATAGTTGCACACATGCTCAACATGTGCATCTATTCAAGGTGTGCATGTGCATAAATGCCCACTAAGACTATCCAACTACACACCTGTGAAGGTGCATTGGTGCACAAAATTGGTTATTTGGGGGGAATTTTCACTATTTCATCAATTTTGATTGGTGTTGGACCATTTTTTACCATTTTTCTAAGTCCCTTAGAGTCCTCTATTGGATCTTTCAACATAAGATGACTAATGTTTTCTCCTTTTGTATTAGATAAAATGGCATCATCATCATCTTTTGTGGTAGAGAAAATGGCACTGAAACTCATTGCATTCAAATACCAAGGAGCACCTAAGAAATTTAGATTCCAAGATGGACATGGATAAATTCGAGATACTGAGGTTGGTCACATTGACTAGAATACCTTTTTGACAATATGCAAAAACCCAAAGGAGAAGTCAGTGATGATATCTGCATTGATCTAGAGTTGGTTGGTGAAATCAACTTCATAGCCTACAACAGTTCAATATTCTGAACTAATAATGACACTAGTAGAACATTGTGTAATGAAGGAGAAGGTTGTAAAGAGTGTAATAGGATAGATAGTCCTAAACCTCTGACCAAAACATTGAGAAAGTGTTCCATCTTCCAAGGGAGGACTAGTACCTCCAAATATCTTATGATGGAGTGGATGGATGGTATAAAGAAGATGAGAAAGAGGAAAAATAATTGGTACAAATGTCTTTCTTGATTGATAGGACACCTCTAGGATGAAGAGTAGGAAAAATAGATATGACCCAAGGATATATGAAAGATCACATTGGATACTTGATTGTCCTCCTCAGCAGAGAAATGGGCCTCCCTATAGTGGGTCACCTACAAATGTGGATGGTCCACTTCATTGAGACCATCAGGACTGCAAAGATTCCCATTGATTGGGCTACCATCCTAAGTGACAACTTGGATGAGCAATTAGTCACACTCAAGATAGACCCTCGCTTCTACATGATAGCATACATGGTGTACCTAATAACATCTAGAACCACTGCCTACCCAAAATTATACATAAAGGGAAGCATGCAAGATGCAAATTCTTGGCCCTATGTGATCTACCCACAACTAGTGAAGAAGAAGCTCCCATTACAAAGTGTGGAATACAAAGTAGTCAATGATGGGTTCATTTTTTCCATCATTGGATTCATTGAAGGAGATTATGCTAAGAGAATGTCAGTAGAGGCAGCTACAAGAACAATTGAAGTAGGAGCCTACTACATTTAGTTTAAGGAATTCACATATCTCTAGCTAGATGGTACTCTTATGTGCCCCAGAAAACTCCCAATGCACCCTACAAGTTGTCTGATTCTTTTGGAGATAGCCCACTGACTCACTTCTACATATGAAAAAGTGAGGAAACAATGCCATATGACATGGGTCTAGCCAATTACCATCAGGGCATTCAAGGTTAAGAAAAAATGAGATATTTCTACCTTTGACTTAGAATGGGATCAGTATCCCTTGGAAGAATATAACTCTCCTCATCCATATTTTGATAATATTAGGATGGTCCAACATCTTGTGGGAAAATAGTTTGTGCACGAAGAAGGCCTTGAAGACCACTAGATGAATGTAGTAGATGAATATGATGTCCGCATTAGGGACTAGTGTAGGATGAGTCCATGTCTAGAAAAAATTGTGCTCAAAATGAAGATTCCCCTAAAGGCCATAGACATGGATGTCCCAGAGGTAATGGATCCTTAATATAATAGGAAAAAAAATCTATGATAGGGCAATTATGAATGCAGAGATAGGATGTGAGGAAAATGATGACATAGATCATCTGGCTAGACATGTAGTCAAGCTAATAAGGGAATGGATTTGAAAGCCATTTCGGTTGCATCCAGTTCCTCAGGCCATACCTTTACAAGCCACGACAAGGCCTCAAAAAGGTAAAGGTGCCCAAGTCAGCATACCAATCCTCCCCACTAAATCCCTAGTGAGGCCGAAAATGGTGCATCAACATGAGTGGGAGGTTGAGTATTTTGAGGTGGATAAGGGAAAAGGAAAGAGGAAAAGGGCTGCCCCTAAGGTGAGGAAACCAATAGTATAGGCCAAGTAGATCCAACTAACCAACCTCAACTAGGGAAAGCTCAACCAAAGTAGGAAGATGAGGAACTTCTAGAGGAACAAGGGGTCCCACCACTGAGAAGATTAGAGGAAGAAGCCTCCCCTTTAGTGCCAAAGAGAGAAAGAACATAAATGAATGTGGTTGGTGTCTAAAGAAGGAAATTGAAGAAGAAAAGTACTCCCTCCCCATAGTTCTAGAGACCATCCCTAAAGTAGAGGATGATGAAGAAGGGAGAAAATAGACTTTCTCCCCTTGAGTCAAAGAACCCACTCAGTGAAAGTAGCAGAGGAAGAGAGAAGGAGAAGCTCTACTCAGACAACTCTATCCACTCCAATAGAGTCTAAGTAGAAACTTCAATGGATGAACAACAGAAGTGGATAGCAAAGATGGAGGGTGATATTTTTGACCTCTTAGACTTTGATTTTATGCTAGTGAGCATTGAGATAATGGGTGAGAAGATAAGAGATAATCCTACCAACAAGACCTTAGGAGAGGATTGGAATTAATTTCCTCCTATGGCTCAAGGACCTATGGGTATTCCACCACCACCAGCACAAGATATGGTCACCATTTTGGATAAAGGGTTAGTAGCTCCACCTTCTTTGGCAATACAAGTAGAACCATAAAGTCAAGAAAATAAGGAGGGAGAATACTAATAGCTTCATCTTGATGAAGTATCTGAAGAGGGTCAAAGTGTCAATTACTATAGGACTTAGGGACATATTTCAACACATGGATCAAGATGAATTAGAATTAATAACACTGTGAAAGAAGATCAAGCTATTTAGAGACTACCTAAATAAAGTAGTGGGACCTATTGACTTGGAAAATCTAGATGTCACTCTTGGAGCTTCAGTAGGAAGGAAATGAGAAGGGGCCACAAATGGACTCATCTTTGCAAGTATGTTAGAAATGGCATGATAGCTTTGAGGAAAAGGGAGTGGAGATAATATAGGATAATTTGAACCTATTGCACAACATTCAATTAAATGCCAAAAATTTGGTTTCTATTATGAACAAATATTTTGGCCTAATGGATGAAGTAGGTACCTAAGAAAAATTTTTGCAAACACTTAAATCGATAAAGAGTAAGGTACTAGGTTCTCATGGAAGTATATGTTGTAGAGAAGTTGGATAAGCTTGATGACTGGATAGAGAAGATATCTATGAGTAATAAAATAATGGAAGGATTACATGAGGGAATCCAATAGATAAAGGACAAATCTAAAGAGAAATTTTTGGAAGTGGAAAGGTATTATAATGTCACTAGCCTTGAGAGTTTTGAGTATGAATTGAAGAACAAGTTTTTTTGCGGTGCCATTAGTAGTCCAAAAATTTAGAGGAACTTTTGAAGATACTTTGTTAGAAGATGATATAAGACAAGCATTCAAAACCAAAAAGGCATTGTTGGAACTAGACACCAAGCTTGAGGATTTTGTAGAGACTCAGATCGAAGTAAACGACTACCAATAGATAGTAAAGAATAAGTATGATGCTTTAGATTTACCAAAAGCTAGTGAAATAATAGAAATAATAGTGAAAATCAAGAATAAGCATCTAGACATCATTTTGGTATGAAGCGAAAGAAACCTAGATGTTGGAAATTTAGTTTTAACACTTAGAAGATGTTTTGATTATTTTTGGAACCTATCACCAAGGTGCACTTTTCATATCCAGAGGTGTGCTGACACTTTGAAGAAGAAGAAGTGCACTGAAACTTAACTTCCAGTTGCTATTTTAAAGCATTCCATGTACGAAAAATGTATTTTGACAATAGTTCAACTCCTAGAAACATTTAAAGAAGGCCAAGCTACCATTTTTAGAGCTCCTAGAGACTTCCAGATCATCGTACAACTTCTTTCTTCTTATCTTCTTATTCTTTCAATCTTTTTGTGTTCCATAATGATTGCTACATTGTTCTATCTTGTAGTTAAGATCTCAACACCTTCTGTATCATATCTTCTTGGCTCATACTTTCTCCTAAAGTGGCCACTTTATTAACCAAGCCCTTGATTGTTATAAAAAAATATTTCACATTCTTAATTGTCTTCATTCTCAAATTCTCTTTTAAGGTTTGTAGCTTGACAACCTTAATCTAATCATTACAATGGTAAGCATCTTTTAGAGTCTTCCATGCCTACTTAGTTGTCTTTGCATCATCAATTCTAAGAAATGATTTTTTATCAAGAGTCATCTACATGTGAAATAGAGCCATTGCATTTTTCTTCTTAATTTCCTTCTTAATTCTTCTTTCACTAGCTTGAAAATTATCCCAATCATTCGGATCCACATATCCAGATTCAACAATGTCAAAAGGTATTTATTTGTCAAAAGTGCCTTCATCTTAATCACCCAATATTGATAATCATCCCCATTAAGTTATGGAAAAGGCAAAGTGTTTTCCATGACGAAGGTGTGAAAGACTTGGCACTCTGATACCAAATGTAGAATTCAAACACCAATAAAAGTAAAATAAAAGAAAAATTACAAAAATACTTTACATAAATCTATACAAAGTACACTCTAATTTTTAAGTAGAAATTTTATTTTATTAATGTTTCCATTTGCTCCTTATCTAATTAATTTTTAGAAGAAAAACATATAAACTAAGGTTTGAAATTGTCATATTTTTAAAATATATATTTGTATGTTAATTTAAATTTTCTGATTGGATAGATCTATTTTTGAAGGGGTTTAATCTTATTTTTTAACTCAGAAAAAAAAACAGAAAAATACGACTCCTCTATAATCTTTTCCAGCCAGCATTCCCCACATACAGAGCATGGCTGCTTGAAAATGACTTCCACAACCCTGCAGCCCATAGACGTTAGCTTAACCATAACAGAAGAAAAGAGAAAAAGGCGCTTGACTGGAGCATTGATCTCTTTAGTATTATACGAGCCTAACTCTCATAGGGTAGCCTTTGGTGAGAAACCTAAAGTAATGAACAGGCTATTAATGGGCATGTTTGGGCTCCATAATTAGATCTTGTTAAAGCAAAATTGTAGAAAAATAGATAGAGACAAAGCGGTGCCTAGTTTACTACCCAGCGGTGCATGCATCATTTTGAAATGGTTTATGAGCTCATGTGTTCTTGGGAGCAAGCCTATACCAAGGCATCTTAGTGTGTTCCCATGTTCAGTATTGTTGTACCAAAAGCTACAGGAAGAGATTCATATTAGTTCCCGGTCCTAAATCTCTATGGACAACTGGATCAACGAGCAGTGAATTTGCAGTGGTTGTTAGATATGATGCTCAGAATGCTATTGGGCATTCTATAGATATTATACGTTTAGTGTTGTTGGTCGGTATGCTACTAGTGATGCTGCCACCAGGTGAATTTCAAGAAGGTACTCTTCACTTGAAAATGCTGAAAATGGCAGGCGTCTGAAGTTAGTAAGGCCGAGAAAATAAAGAAAGCTTTGAAGTCGCCAAACATGATGCACATTGGAAAATGGCATAGACTAAAACTTTCCAAACATTGCAACTGTAAACTTTAATCCTTTTAGACGCTTCTACGAACTTCCTAAAAGTTAAATATTTCAAATATTCTGAAAGGTCTATGGATAATGGTGTAAATTTTAAAAATCAGCAATATATATATTTATGATGGCAAAGTATCTTTTATAAATATATATTTTAAACAATGAAAACTTATAAAACGTATAAGACATAAACTAAAAAACAATTAAATTTTACAGTATTTCTTATTGATCATGGATTAATATGGTATTGATTTCATATATATATATATATGATATACAAATATTATAATTTAATAAAAAATATAACAAATTTTATTGTTGTTAACTAAGAATTCAATTAGATATTGAGAAGGGCTTTGATCTCTAATATGCATTGTATGTATATCTGATGCAATTTTACTAGTGTGTTGAGAACTTTGTATTTTTTTAACAAATATTTTAGATTTATATATGTAACTTCTAATTTAAAAAACTAAAAAAAAAAAAAGTAAACTTTTTCTGATAAATATTAATTTAAAAAAAAAAAAAAACTTTTCATTCATAGATTAAATGTTACTAAACACTATTTTATGTTTTGTAAATAATAAAATTAAATTGTAAATGTTAAAATTTGTAATGATGATCATAAAAATCTAAATTGTGAACAATAATTAATAATAATGATAATAGTAAATGTTAAATGTAAATCATAAATGTGATAGTAAATCTAATTCAACTCAAACCTAACCCTATATATTAATTCAAGATAGCCTCAAACTAAAATGAACCCTAAAAAATTCACATTTACTATATCATACAAACTCTAAGTGAACTCAAACTAAATTGTAAACTAAAGTGATTGATTTAGTTTCATAGATTTTTAAAAAAAATTATGTTTCTAATTTTTTAAACAATTGTATTCAACTCATGGTGAAATATATCATCTAACAATGTTTTCCTTAAGCCATAGGCAAGGACTCTAGCTCTACTAGAGCTCTTGTTGCATCATGAAATAGACTATTATTTAGATATAACATGTATTTGTTTGATCTTGCTAAAACTATTATGTTATCCTAGAATAAACAAACTTGAAGTGTATGAAACCTATGGTGGAGAAAGTCAAACTAAACTTCTTGTAACAATAAATATCTTTATCCAAATGCGTCCTAAAATGGTGTCAGATCCTACACTTTAAATACTCTGACATCATTGTATGTTATTATGAAAAGTAAGGAACTTAAAAAAGATAATTTTGTTAAACTATTTATTGAAACTATCAATAATCATGCATTGATATATCACTAATTACACAATGATTATCTCAATTTTAAACTATTTGAAATCCAAAAGAATGGTGGTGAAACCAGAGTTTGAAATCATGTACACAACATTAATCTTTAGTTTCATAGATAAAGTTAGTTCCATGTCAAGTATAAAATTTTGGATTTGTTATATCTAGATCACATTTGGCATGATTGGTTATTTTATTTGATTTTCTCAAGAACATATCAAACTTTATAAGGGCTTTTTGTATATTGTAATTACCAATCTCCATTACTACTAATATATAATAGAATTATGCATTTTACCCAAAAATGTTTTATGAGAATTTTACAATAATAAATATATATAAATAATCAAACTTATAAAAAAATTAATCGATACATTAAATTATTTATTGATAAATTGAAATTGAAACAAGAGATGTGATGCGTCAAAATTCCTTTCTAAAGCTTATATTATTTGAAGTGGTGTAAATTTATAAAATGTTGAGGAGAAAATGTAACAATAGACAAGTATTTAGTGTGTACAAACTTTTTATTTAGCACAAGAGAAAGGGGGCTACACATTTGATCACTTAGAGGGGAAGATAAGTCATGGAATTGCTACATCATTTCATCCCCAATTCGGTACAAAACATATGCTTGCTCATTAAGGAGAGGGATGAAAGAAAGAAAGAAAAGAAGGAAGGAAGGAACAAATTACACTTTTAAGATATCGCTTGAATTTGGCGGAGTTAGCTAATGTATTATATGAATAAATAAGATAATTGTTAAAATACTTATATTTTGTTTTATATAAATAAATATACAAGTATTAAAAGTTAAATTTTTTTTCAAATAAAATCAATTAATAATTGGAATAGATTTTAAAAAAACTTCAAAGATAAGAATTTTTTGTTTTTAAATTAATGATTGCAAAACTAAGCATTTATATTCATTAAAATTATAATATTCATTTTGATAATAATATAAAATATAATTTAATTATCAAGTCATACATTTAATATTTAATATAACCTAATATAATACTATTATCTACTTTTATTTGGACATGTCACAAGACAAGTGAAAAGACTTTAATATTAAAATAAAAATAAGATAAGGACAAACAAAATTGTCATTAATGCACAATAAATGTGAAAATTTTCATGTCCAAAATAATATTTTTATTACATATTTAAAACCTCTATTTTTTAGAGTTACAAAAAATAGGATTGACCAATCAAGTTGAGGAAAATTAGGATTCATATTATCATATAAAATTAAAAATAATTATAAACTATAGTAGTTGCATTAATTTTTTAATATGATTGGTTAATTTAATTATAAAATTAGACTAATGAATCTAGCCTTTGCAAAAACCAACAAATGTCATGTAGTGGCATGTACTTGCCTTTTTAGTTAATGAAATAAATTTATTTATAAATAGTTATAGTTAAATTTTTTTTTAAAATGTATGTATTTTAAAAAAAAATTATTATCAATAAATGGTTGAAGCCTTTTGATTATATTGATTTAATAAAAATACATCAAAGTATCTATGTTCAAACAAGCACTAGTAAGAAAGAACGAAGAAGAAAACCTCTAGTCTTACCCAGGACTGTGGTCCTTTATTATTGCATGATTAAAAGGGGCATTCCCTAGTTACTAACTTTCAATTTTTGTTTTTAAATACAATATAAATGATTAGATTCCTTCCTCAAATTTTGCAGGTTAAGCAAAATACATATATGTATTATGTATAGTTAGAAAAAATTATTAAATTTCTAAAACTTAAACTTATCCAATTAATCAAATACAATCATTCATTCATCTAATGTCCAATTATTTATTTTTATATACATGAACATAGGTGAGGAGGTATATTATTTCCTATTTGTATCATCAAATTTAATACAATTAAAACTTGAAAAAAAAACTTATTTTTTCAAATACTAATTAGAAAATAATAAGATAAGAGAGTGAAGTAAAAGAGTTGTAGGAAAGCAAGAAAATAACATAAAACTAGAGAACAATGTTGTTCAAACTTATCTAAATTTACCTTATTTTTAATGAGGTCATCAAATGTTATCCTTAGGGTGGGCTGATATGGTCACCACCCTAAGCTACTTTTTTTTATCCTTGTTCACTCTTCTATAATTGAACATGTCAATGCTTAGTAGTTCATTGAATTTTGTTAATAAAAGTATGTAAAGTGTGTAATTAATATGAGTTGTGAAAGTTTATTAGTATCAATAGAAAAGCATTAATCAAATGTTTAAGCATTAAAATTGGATCAATGGTACATCTATTGGTATCAATAGTATGCATGATTATTGGACAAGTGTATTTGTAGAAAAGTATTGAAAAAAAGAGGGAGGAAGTATGCACAAAGAACAAGGATGGATGGATGACAAGATTAGAAAAGTAAAAAAGAAATTATGACTATAAACAAAATAAGAAAATAAATAACAATTAATAAGAATAAGAAAGGGGAAGAAATTAGGAATGAATAGAATTTTAATTAAAAGAAAGAAAAAATAAAAATAAAATAAGACATGAAGACATAATTTATGTTCAATATAATCTTTCCATTAAAAAATTTATTGAACTATTAATTTTTTAATTTTATTTCTCATTCATTGGTTTTAATTTTCTTGTTATATTTATACTCTTATTTTATCTTTTTACATATTTTTATCTTCTTATTTGTCATCCATCAATTCTTACTCTTAGTGCCCTCTTATTCACACTAATTTCAAATGCATCTATTTACTAACCCAAAATATGTTGAGAGATATAGAGAAGAAAAAAATACTAAAAGTAGTTATAATGATTACTAGTGCTCTTCCTCTATTTATTTTTTCTTATAATCTAGAAGGGAGAAAAAAAGATGGACCTTTAATATATAATTTTTTATATAAGATTTGATTTTAGTTTCTCAAAAATCCTAATTCTAAAGGTTGAATTCAGTGGGAAGATTTGAAAAATTAATTAATAGAACTTGATTTGTTTAAGAATTAAGCTTTTAAAAATTAAATTTAAAAAATTCAAAATTAGAGATTTTAATAGAAGAGTAATTTATTGACTCGTTTTTTTTAAATTGCATTCAAAATCTAATTTATAGATTGTTATTTCATTACATTGTGTAATTATTATATTTATAAAATCATGTTGAAAAATATTTTTGAAGGATAATTTATTGACTCAATTTTAATAAATTACATTCAAAATCTAATTTATAGATTAATGTTATTTTACAACAATGTGTAAATAACTATATTTATAAACAATTTCTCAAATTATTGCCTTAGCTCCGCAAAAATATATTTCATTGATAAAAAAATATATTAACATTACTAAAATTGAAATGAGCTAAAAATAATTGTATATAATTTAGTCAATGGTGCATTAGCCACCTACATAAAGAATAATAACCCTTCAATATAAATTTGTAACTTTCTTCCAATCCAATAATTTAGAAACACTTTACAGATATAAATTAGGTATATTGCACATCCTAATATTTTGGGCATATATTTTGCTTTTGGGGAGGTAAGGGACACATCACCATCGAACCACATTTGACACAATTTGTTTTTAGAATGTACAATCATCTCTAGGAAGTGGTAAATACAATGCAAAATTGAGAGGCAAATTCCCACTTCTCTGGTCATCTGTTGTGCAAATTATCCATCCTTGTTCGATCTTAGTTCTATGGAATTTTTTTGGGTTTTTGGATAGTTGTATGAATACCTAAAATTATATTACATTATGTTTCCTTTAAATCTTTTTTTGGCATTATATCTTTTTTATGTTCGTAGTAAACAAATCTTCTATAATCCTCAAGCTCTTTGTTGCTTTCTTCTTTACTCTTTTTTGCAAACTCATCAATTATCACATGTGCACTTTCTATGATTTTATAAGTAGAAAATTCAAACATTTGTATGGTTTACTTTTGCAAGAGTATCCTAGGAATATGCCTTCATCACTTTGACATCAAATTTACTTTTTCTAGATTCTTTCAAGATATAACATTTGTTGCCAAATACTTTTAAGTAACTTACATTAGGTTTGTAGCCATACCATAGTACATAAAGAGTTTGATTTGAGTCTTTCTTCATCTGTACTCTGTTCAAGGTATGCATTTTTGTCTAATTATTTCCTTCTAGTATTAGATTGCAACATTCTTTTCTATCATCAATATTCTTACACAATCCATGATGGATCTATTCCTTCTTTCAACTATACCATTTTGCTAAGGTGTGTCAAGGGTTGATACCTATCTCTTAATTCCTTTTTCAGTGTAGAATTTATTGAATTTGTTGGAAATGAATTCACCACCTTTTTCTGATCTCAAACATTTCAGCTTCTTTCCAATTTCTTTTCCTACTCTTGCCAGATACCACTTGAACTTTCGAAAAGCTTCAAGTTTTTCCTTTAGATACATTATAGTCATCATTCTAGAATAGTCATCAACAAAAAGAATGAAAAACTTATCTCCACTATAACTTTCTATTCCAATAGGTCTATGCTAACCATATTTGCCTCCTCCCAAAAATTTGAATTCAAATACTTGAGCCCACCCAACGGTCACTTTCCATATTGAAGTATTCAAAATGCCATGGAAATATAAAAATAAATGAAATAAAACCTTAATGTATTTCCTTGTTTCTAAGTGACTATGCACTTTAATGTTCCTGCTTGCCCGCAATTCCCTCACCATTAGATCATTTGTGATCTACAGTGGGCGCTTTCCCGCTTTCTCAAAATGCACTACCTTTACCTAATGTGGGCAAGCCCCTTTGTGACACATAGCTGATAATGACATCATGCATCTATTCTTCTCAAAGTTAATAAATGAGTTCTCTATCATGGCACTTGTTAGAGCACGTGGGTTTGAAAAGGTGATACAATATTTGTGCAGCAAGATCTACCATCCGATGTAAACAAATCTACGGTGGACACTTCCCTGAATTATGAAGATGCAAGGATGTTAAGGAATGCAGGCAAGCACCTTGCTGCCACATGCCTTTGTGAGGTCATGTTGATTTCATAAGCCACAGGGTGATCCCAGGTGGGGCCAGGTTGTGCTGAGGTGTATGTTGAGTAGTTCGTGGGCCTAGAAGTATTAAGGGCAGGCGTAGTATAATGAAGATCTTTCATGATCGTTGATCTTACAAAGATCAATGATCAGTGCTTTCTTGCATTATGAAGATGCAAGGTAATTAAACAATGTGAGAAAGTGCTTGAAGGACACGTGTCCTTATGGGCCTGGCTAAGGCATTAACAGTTAAGGCTTATGATTATGTGACATCGTAGTTAAGTTGGGAAGGTGGATCGGTTAATTAAGAGGATGTGGTCAACCGCGTGGAGACTTTATGGGGTGGCAATATTAAATGAAATTATTGGCCTGCATGGCCCATTTTGGTTGCAGGATTTAGTTGACTTTTGACTTTTTTGACTAATGAGCTAGAAACGAAGGCAATCGAGTTTTCTTGCATGATTTGATCCTCATGATCAATTCTAACTACTCTTGAATGAATGTTGAACCCAATAAATAGCAAGAGAACACTCCACCACCCCAATCTATCCATCTACTTGGTCAAAATGGTTTAATGGCATCATTTCTATCAGGGTCCTGTTTTAAAAAAAATCAGATTTCATTGTATCTGAATCTATGCCCAGATCATATTTTCTCTAGATCTCTAAAGAGACTTCATGGCAGTGGTTGTGGAGTAACTTCAGTTAGAGAACATCTCAGTTATGCCTAAGCTATAAAGGCAATTTTTGTAGATTTTGTTGAGGTCAACCCTTCTCTGTTTTCTCTGATATTGCTCTGCAATTTCACTATAAATCCCCTTTTCATCTGAATTGTATGACATTCTTATCTCCTTCAACCATTGATGTGAAGTGCAAGAACTATTTTCCTCTCATTGGTGTATTGTAGATATCTGCAATCTTGCATGATTGTATCTCTTTTGGCCTATGAATGATATATAAGTGAATCCTCTCTTTCTTTGTGTCATTCATTTGGTTTTTTCTGATCTGCATGTGATTGTTCGATTAAAGCAAGTCTGGATGTGTATATCTTTTAGTGTCATGATGGTTCAATAGTGCATGTATGGGCAGAGATTGGTTTGAACACTCTATTTTTGGTGCATCACCCCCCTTAGGTTAGAATAGGTAGATTTGCTTCTATGCATTCTTTCTCCCTTTTCCTCTCCAAGAGGAGTTAGGTGCAACTTGATAGTAAAGGAAGCCAGCCTTCTCTACAGACTCAACCTCATAATTCAAGTCCCATAGCTTGGAGGTTATTTCCATGTTTCACAAGGTTGTCCTTAGGTAAAAACTTTGGACAAGGGTGCAAATTTTTGTTACAATAATTTTTGGCACACCCGGTGGGACTGTAATTAGAAAATTTTAAGTCTACTAGTGTCAAAAGGAATATTTCAAGATTAATACCAAGGAGATAGTACTGGCTTCAGTGTTCAAGCCTTCAAGGGATTCATTCTTCAAGTACTTGGTGACTCTGAGATTCAAATACATCTGGTTCCAGACCAAAGTTGCAGTAATTCATGCCCAAATTTGAAACAAGGGAATCTTCTAGAGGTAAACTTTAGTACCAAGAGCTTTCATTTTCAAATCCTAGAAGAAGGAAGACTAAAGTATCTTTATCACTAGTTAGGAGTGCAATAGTAACAAATACACCTGGAAGATCCATTTCTATTCCTCTTGCTATTAGATCTCAGCCTAGATTGCCATCAGCACATATCAATAGATCACTTGTCTAAATGGCACAGCCTAGAGCTCATGCTTTTGCCAACTTTAATGGTGTAAGTCCTCTTTTATTGGCCCAAAGACATGACATAGCAATAGCTGCACTCAAAAGTATACCAGAATTTACTGGTGAAACTTCTATCTCTCCATTAGAACACATTCAAGAAGTTGCAAATATCTGCAATATCCATGGTATTATAGAAGATGATGTTGCAGTTAGGCTTCTAGCCTCATCCTTGAAAGGAAAAGCACTACAATGGTATAGAGGTTTGGCTCATGGTTCTATAGTAGATTGGGATGGATTAGGAGTAGGACTATGCAAACACTTTGAGGACAAAAGTGACCATTTGTCACTTTTAGAATAGTTGACTACTATAAAAAGAGCCCCACATGAATGTATGACTAATTTCAACTATATATTTCAAAAGACATGGGATAGAATACCTACTTCAGGAAAGCCTACCCCTGGTAATGCCTTCTTGCATTACCTTAGAGCTTTTAACAGTGACATTGCCACTACAATCCAAACTATGGGAGGAGATACCTTGCCTAATGCTTATTACATAGCAATAAAGTTAGAAAACATCCTAATACAAGGAGGTAAGCTAGCTCCAAGGCCTCCTATGCCTTTCTTCCCTGACATTCCAAATCACCAACTAGCAATGGCTCCTCTTCCCATAACTTCCACATCCCAATCCCTTGCTCTAGTCACTCAATCTTCCACATCTTCAAATGGAATAGATGAAATCAAGGAGATGATGCAATCTATGATGCTGAACATAGAGAACATAGATAAAAGATTGCAGGGCCAAGAGAAGAAGCTGGAGGATAGCTTCTCTGTGATGCAGAAAGTGAGCAACAAGGTGGTGACTTTAGAGAGACAACAAGCTCAACATAGTAAGGCTCATCAATTGCAATATCAAACTTTGAACAGTGGTTGGCCTCCAAATCATAATCATGGGAATAATTCTTTTGATCAGAATGGGCAGAATAGCCATGTTTCAACCTCAAATGTAAACCAAAGTAGGGCCATAGTTCCTCAAAACAACATGGCCCAAGATCAGGAGTTTTGTCCCTCCTATAACTACTCCTATGCCTATTGCATGTGACAGAAGTTTGAATCTTATTTTTCTTTGACCATCCAAGAGCCTGTAATAGGACAATTATACAAGGAGGACCAATTTAAAGATGCCTCATCTATGCAAGGACAAGGTCATTGCTCCTTTATGAATCATCAGGTGGAGGAACATTGTAATTTAAACTAGGATTCCATTGCTCACAACACTAGGAGCAAAAGAAGAGCTATTGAAGATGTTACCCCTCCTCCTCCCAATCATGCCTCAACTTTAAATGCAATACCTCATGAAAAAGTAGTAAATGATCATTCAAATACCTTTTAGCAGAAAAGGCGAAATAATGGTAGAAAGGATGTAAGTAATCCTTACATTGTTCCATCTCAACCTCCTACAAATGTAGCTCCCAAGGCTTCTACCAAAGTACCTACTATGCCATTTAGTGTGGTGGAACAAATGAAGAAGAAAAATGTGAATATTTCCATGTGGGATGTTGTTGCTACTATACCCATGCAAAAGAGGTTGTTGTAGCAAGAATTGGAAAGTATTGAACCAAAGGGTCAGCCACCCAGCATGGAAAGTGCCACAAGCCTAGTACAGCCATCAAAGGAGGTAGAAACAAGTAAAAAGGTTATACCCCCTCCATTTTATGTTTCTCTAATTATAGGGGTAAAATAGTCCACAATTGCATGATTGATTCAGGGGCTGGTAGTTCAATGATGCCTAGGTGTGTTGCTGATGTTTTGGAAATGAAATATGAGCCCATTGTTAGAGATGTATTACAGTTGGATGGTAGTACTATCAAGACTATAGGGATCCTTAGGAATGTGGAAATGTCCCTACACGCATGCCTTGGTTGTACTGTAACTCAAGATATATCCATTGTTGAAGTCAAGCCATATTTTGCCATCTATCTATCAAGAGACTTCACTGCCCAAATAGGTGGTTACATATCTTCTGATTGGTCATATATGTCTTTTAGAACAAGATATGGGACCAAAGCTTCAATCAGAGCAGAGCCTCTAGCCCTCCATCATACTGAACCCTACACCCTTAATCTCATCAACTTGAATTGCACTATCCTAGAAATGGATGAGAATGACATAATGAATGAGCCTACTACTTCCCTAGCAGAGATACCTAACTTTCTCTTAGATGAATGGGCTAATGCATATCAATTTGATCCTATGTCAGAAACCCTTGAGACAGGCCTCAGTACATATTGTATATTAAAGAAGGATGCTCTAGTTCCCAATCTTGTGGAGACTAAAGAAGATGTGAGTGAGATATGGAGTATGTACTTTGATGGATCAAGGAATAAGAATGGATCAGGGGCTGGTGTGATGTTGATTTCTCCTGCACAAGTAAGGTACTACTTCTCCTTTAGGCTCCAGTTTAGTTGCACTAATAATATGGCCGAGTATGAATCCTTGATTCAGGGTCTCCTACTTGTTGGGTGATGTGATGCGCTCCCCTGCCCACAGGTGGTTAATTATGTGGTGTTCCATGTTCACTAACAGTCATGGCTTTTGGTGCAATGGTAAATGGGCCCCACAATTGGTATCAGAGCCTGGTTTTGGCCTGGTCATGGGTTCAAATCTCCTCGGTGTCTTCCCAACCTACGTAAGCACCTGGTATGCGCGTCGAGGGGGAGATTGTTGTCAAATCTCCCCGATGTCTTCCCGACCTGTGTAAGCACCTGGTATGCGCGTCGAGGGGGATATTGTTGTCAAATCTCCCCGATGTCTTCCTGACCTGCGTAAGCACCTGGTATGCGCGTCGAGGGGGAGATTGTTGGGTGATGCGATGTGCTCCCCTGCCCACAGGTGGTTAATTATGTGGTGTTCCATGTTCACTAAAAGTCATGGCTTTTGGTGCAACGGCAAGTGGGACCTACACTACTAGCTCAGAAAAGAGGAATTCAAGCCTTAAGTGTATATGGAGATAGTGAGTTGGTGGTTAGTCAAGTGAGAAATCAGAATATCAGTAAGAATGATTTTCTCAAGTCTTATAAACATAGGGTATGGGATTTTCTTGAGGGTTTCGATGCATTTAATATTCAAAGCATCCCTACAAAAGAAAATAGATATGCTGATAGACTTGCAACAATAGGTGCATCTCATGATGTGCCAAGGAATCTTGAGGAGAAGAAGAAGCAACAAATCAAAATGGTAGTAAGGCCTACCATCCTTAACAACAACATCCATTGACAAGTGTTTGAATCTGATGAACAAATTGTAAGCTTCTTGCAGAATGAAGCAGAATTTTTAGATAGAAACCAATTGAGACTGGAGGATCAATATGGTGATCAAATCATTAATCTCAATTCCAACAAATTTTCTAAGGGCCTCATTACCTTAGAGAGTTTTTTCAATCCTAATGACCAAGCAAGAGGCAGATTCATGAACCTAGCTGTTGACGAAGATGATCACATCCCAGTCACAGTTGTTAATAGAAAATCCTTAAACATGGGGAAGGTATGTTCTGAGATTGAGCAAGAAAGTTTTATTCATCTATGTCAAGAATTTAATGATGTATTTGCCAGGATGTATGATGATTTGAAGGGTTTTGACCCAAGGTTGTTTCAACATACCATAGAGTTAATTTGATAATATCAAACTAGTAAGACAAAAATAGAGGCCAGTGAATCCCAAAATTGAACCCTTAATGAAAAAAGAGCTATCCAAATTGATTGAGGCCAATATAATTTTCCCTATCAAGCACTCGTCATGGGTAGAAAACCTTGTCCTTGTTAGGAAGAAGAATGGAGAAATTAGATTGTGTGTGGACTTTAGGGACCTTAACCAAGCTTCCCTTAAAGATCACCATCCTCTCCCTTCCATGGAGAAAATTTTGTCCAAGGTCAGTGGTTCAAAGAGATTTTCATTTTTTGATGGATTTTTTGGCTCCAATCAAGTGCTAGTCAAAGAGTCTGATAGGTACAAGACTGCATTTACCACAAAATGGGGTACCTATGCTTATTGTAAGATGCCATTTGGACTAACCAATGCAGGTGCTACGTTTCAGAAGGCAATGGAGATGGCCTTCAAAGACATGATTGAAAAGTTTGTATTAGTTTACCTTGATGATATCACAGTGTATTCAAAGAATGTAGAAGATCATTTTGATGATTTGAGACAGGTGTTCTTAAGGTTAGAGAGTTTGGGGTATCCCTTAACCCAAGAAAGTGTGCCTTTGCTACCAATAAAGGAAAATTATTAGGAAACATTGTATATGAGGATAGTTTAACCATTGATCCAGAAAGAACAAAAGCAATACTTGCTCTCCCACTTCCTAAACATAAGAAAGGGTTGCAAAGTTTCCTTGGTAGGATAAATTTTGTGAGAAGATTTATCTCTAATCTTGCTACCATGGTAAAACTCCTTACAGCTATGCTCAAGAAAAGTATGGTCTTTGCATGGACCAAGGAAGGGAAGGAAAGTTTTTAAGAGATCAAGGTAGCCATAGCCTTAGCCCCTACTCTCATTAATCAAAATTTTGAAAAGGATTTCATCCTTTATGCCCTAGGTGGTGAGTCAAGCATTTCCGCCATCTTGACTCAAACAAATGATAAAGATGGAGAGGATCCCATAGCCTTCTTTAGTGAAGAGCTTAAAGAGTATGGAAAAAAATATAGCTATGTAGAGAAGCAAGCCCTTGCAATCATCGGAGCTTTAAAGAAATTTAGACACCTCTTGTCTCATATTAAAATTCGTTTGTTAGTACCCCATGTGAGTGTGAAGGATTTCCTTTTGAGAAAAGATATTAGTGAGAAGAGAGCTAGTTGGATTACTAAAGTAATGCAATATGATGTTGACATCCAGATCACCAAGCTAGTAAGAGGGAGGGGGTTGTGTAAACAGATGATATCATATCAGGAATCGGATGAGGAAGTCGCTATGATACTAACAGAACAACAAGAGACAAGAAATGATGACCCAAGGAATTGGATGGATGATATGAGGAATTTCTTATTAGGCAACGGATATCCTCAAGGATTAGATAGAACTAAAAGGAGACAATATAGATTACAGTCAATTCCTTATGTCATAGTTGATGCTATCCTTTTTAGGAAATATTTTAATGGAGCCCTATTAAGATGCATTGACATAGACCAAGCTAAAAGAATGATCAAAGAGCTTCATGATGGTCCTAATGGTGGTCACTTCTCAACAAGGACAACTACAATGAAGATCATGAGGGCTGGTTACTACTGGCCATCTCTGTTCTATGATTGTCATAGGTATGTGAGGAAGTGTGAAAAATGTGTCTTCTTCTTTGGTAAGCAAAAGCTTGTAGCTCTTCTTCTTCATTGCATTCAGGTGGACTAGCCTTTTGCTCAATGGGGATTGGATTTCATAGGCCCTATCAATCCTTCTTCTAGTTCTGGTCACAAATGGATTTTAGCTGCTATAGATTACTTCACCAGATGGACAGAGGTAGTCACATTGAAGGATGCCATAGAATCTTTAGTTGTTGAGTTCCTTGATAGAATTGTGACCAGGTTTGGTGCCCCTTCAACCATTATTTCAGATAATGCAAAATCTTTTGTAGGAGCTTAGATTTGTGCATGGGTAGTTGACCATAATATCTACTTGAGCACATCCTCAAACTATCCTCAAGGCAATGGTTTGGCTGAGTCATCCAACAAAAACCTTATTAGGATTATGAAAAGAACTATAGAGGATAACTGGAGGTGTTGGCATCAAAAGTTGAGGACTGCACTATGGGCTGACAAAATAACACCTAAGAGGTCAATAGGAAATTCACCATCTATGTTGGTATATGGAAGAGAAGCAAGGCTTTAATTTCATTAGAATTCCCATCCCTAGAACTAGCTCATCAGTTGGAGCAATTGAAGGTGATTCCATGATAGTGAGAATGGCAGAGCTGATGGAGCTGGAAGAGAAAAGAAGTCTAGCCATGCAGACCCTAGAAACACATCAGCAGTAGGTGAAAGGGAGCTTTGATAAGAAGGCTAGGGTTAGAATCTTTAGAGAAGGTGATTTGGTTTTGAAATGGGATGCAGACAAGGCAAAACCAGGGAGACACTCAAAATTTGATGCACTATGGAGTGGTCCCTATGTGATTGTCAGTTGTAAGCAAGCTAATGCTTTTCAATTAAGCAAGTCTGGTGGTGAAATTTTGCCTATCCTAGTCAATGGGATCTATCTCAAACCATGTTTCTGATAGGGGTTGAGGTTTCATGTACATATGTAGCTTAGTTTTCTTCTTTTTGCTTTTTGTCTTTCCAAGCAGTGCATGAGCACATGTGTTTTGCTAAGTTTGCAGAGGAGCAGAGACAGAGCTTTTAGTGTTTTACTACCACAGAGGTAGGGTTAGGGTTTCATAATCCATGATATCCATCTTTTTTTATGACTCTATGGCCCAATGGATGCATAAGGTCACTAGTCATATGCATAGCTAGCTTGTATCCCCTCTGAGTCACCAGAAATGTTAACCATATTTGCCTCCCACCAAAAAATTGAATTCAAATACTTGAGCCCACCCAATGGTCACTTTCCATATTTAAGTATTCAAAATGCCATGGAAATATGAAAATAAATGAAATAAAATCTTAATGTATTTTCTTTTTTCTAAGTGACTGTGCACTTTAATGTTTCTGCTTGCTCGCAATTCCCTCACCATCAGATCTTTCGTGATCTATGGTGGGCACTTTCCCACTTTCTCAAAATGCACTACCTTTACCTAATGTGGGCAAGCCCCTTCGTGACATGTAGCTGATAATGAAATCATGCATCCATTCTTCTCAAAGGTAATAAATGAATTCTCTATCGTGCCACTTGTCAGAGCACATGGGTTTGAAAAGGTGATACTCTATTGGTGTAGCAAGATCCACCGTCCGATGCAAACAGATCTATGGTGGGTGCTTCCCTACATTATGAAGATGCAAGGATGTTAAAGAATATGGGAAAGCACCTTGCTGCCATGTGTCTTTGTGAGGTCAGGTTGATTTCATAAGCTGCAGGGTGATGCCAAGTGGGGCTAGGTCGTGTTGAGGTGTATGCTGAGTAGTTCATGGGCCCAGAAGTATTAAGGGCAGGCACAGTATAATGAAGATCTTTCATGATCTTTGATCTTACAGAGATCAATGAGTAGTGCTTTCCCACATTATGAAGATGCAAGGTAATTTAAAAATGTGGGAAAGCACCTGAAGGACATGTGTCCTTATGGGCCCGACTAAGGCATTAACAGTTAAGGTTGATGGTTATGTGACATCGTAGTTAAGTTGGGAAGGTGGCTCAGTTAATTGAGAGGATGTGGTCAACCACGTGGGGACTTTATGTGGTGGAAAAATGAAATGAAATTATTGGCCCGCATGGCTCATTTGGTTTGTAGGATTTAGTTGAATTTTGACTTTGCTGACTGATGAGCCAGAAATGAAGGAAATCGAGTTTTCTTGTAGGATTTGATCCTCATGATCAATTATAACTACTCTCGAATGAATGGTGAACCCAGTAAATAGTAGGAGAACACTCCACCACCCCAATCTATCCATCTACTTGGTTAGAATGGTTTAATCGCATCGTTTCTGTCAAGGCCCTATTTCAACAAAATATCAGATTTCATTGTATTTGAATCTGTGCCTAGATCATGTTTTCTCCATATCTCTAAAGAGATTTAATGGCAGTGGTTGTGGAGTAACTTCAGTTAGAGAACATCTCTGTTATGCCTAAGCTATAAAGGAAATTTTGTATATTTTGTTGAGGTCAACCCTTCTCTGTTTTCTCTGATATTGCTCTGCAATTTCACTATAAATCCCCTTTGCCTCTGAATTGTATGACATTCTTATCTCCTTCAGCCATTGATGTGAAGTGCAAGAACTATTTTCCTCTCATTGGTGTATTGTAGATATCTGCAATCTTGCATGATTATATCTCATTTGGCCTGTGAATGGTATATAAGTGAATCCTCTCTTTCCTTGTGTCATTCATTTCAATTTTTCTGATCTGCATGTGATTTTTAGATTAAAGCAAGTCTAGATGTGTATATCTTTTGGTGTCATGATGGTTTAGCAGTGCATGTATGGGCAGATATTTGTTTGAACACTCTATTTTTGGTCCATCACCCCCCTTAGGTTAGAATAGGAAGATTTGCTTCTATGCACTCCTTCTCCCTTTTCCTCTCCAAGAGTAGTTAGGTGGACCTTGATAGTAAAGGAAGTCATCCTTCTCTAGACACTCAACCTCACGGTTCAAGTCCCACAGCTTGGAGGTTGTTTCCATGTTTCACAAGGTTGTCCTTAGGTAAAAAATTTGGACAAGGGTGCAAACTTTTGTGACAATATTCTACATAAGTCTATATGTACAAGCTCTAAAACTTCTTTAGAATGATAGTTCTTCCTTTTGAAACTAGTTTTTCCCATCTTACCAATTTGACAATTTTTGCATAGACCCATATTAGGTTCCTCAAGCTAGGAATACCTCTTACTCTTCTATATTTTCTTATCTTAACTAGGTTATGAAAGTTCACATGACATAATCTTTTGTGACGTAACAATCTTTCTTCTGCTTTAGCAATAAAACATGAACTTTCACAAAGATCTAGATAGAATAGATTACCTTTTATTTGTTTGCCAAATCCAACCAAATTTCATTTTCCATCTAGCAGTTTGGCCTTCCCATTCATATATTCTACCTTGAATCCAATGTTATTCAACAATGCCACACTCAGTAGATTATGGTTCAGTCCTTCAACCCAATAAGCATTGTCACATCTAAGTTCATTGGTTGGTGAGATACATCATTTTCCCTTTATGCAACAAGCCTCATTGTTTCCAAATCTCACACTACCACCATCATAATGTTACATGTGCTCAAACATTATCTTCTCTAGTCATATGATGTGAGCAACCACTATCAATAATCTATGTGTCATTTTTGCTAACATGAGAGATAAGTGATGGGTTATCTCCTTCATTATTAGATTTATCTTTTACAGTAACATATACCATTTCATCTTCATTGTTATCAGAATCTTTAGCCATAAAACAAGATTTCTTACCTTTGTCCTTGTAGTTTTTGAATTCATTCTTGCCTTTGTACTTATTGTTTTTCTTTTCATCCTTGACTTCTTTGTTTGGGCACCTTGCAAAAATGTGACCAACTTCTTCACAAGAAAAATAGATTAGACGAATCTTACCTTTGTAATTTCCTCTAGGTTTGGAATATTTCCTTGCAAGTAGGGCTTCAACAACTTCAAGATAATTGTTTAAACTTTCTTCTTCATCATCATTGGCCTTTGATTTCTTACCCCTTTTTTTGAGTGAAAGCTTGGATTCAAAAGTAGATTCAATGCCTTTGGATCTAGGGACATAGTTATCATAGTTATCCAACTCAAAAGTTGTCAATCTTACAACTAGAGTATCCAAAGTTATTTTTCAATTTGGATCATATCTCATCTCTTGAATTACAGACACTCTAATTGCATAAATAGAAAGAAGGGTTCTGAGTACCTTGCTTACAACTATTTTCTCATCAATGTCTCCTCTAGATGCTTTGATTGCATTCACAGTTGCTTTAATTCTCTCAACATATTTTGCAATATTTTTATATTCTCTCATCTCCATTTGATCAAATTTCCCTCTAAGACTTTCAAATTTAGCTCTTCTTACATTATCATCTCCTTCGTAGATGTCTTTTAGTTTGATCTACATATCATAAGTTGTAGTACAATTTTTGACTTTAGAAAATTTAGAATAATTAAGAGCAAAAGAATGACAATCATCACGATGTTATGATTTTTCTTTTCATTAATATCTTCAACTAATAATGTTCCAGTAGGAGTCTTGTATTCATTATCAAGATGCTTACAACCTGAATCACTGATAGTTTCCAAATGTAACCTCGTAAGTCCTTTCCATGTTGCAAAGTTGTCTTAGTTTAACTTGGGAATCTCTCTTCTGTAAGACATCCTGATCTTTAGCTTTGGTCCTTAAAATATTCTTTGCAAGCACCAAATGCTCTAATAACAATTGTTGGAAATATAAGAGTAACTGAGAGGGGAGGGGTGAATCAATTATCACTAAAATAAATACCAAATCCCTTAGATGTTAGTACAAAACAAACTCTGTGAAAACTCAACTCTATCGAAGCTCGACAAACACACAGACAAAATATTATAACTCAATAAATACCGAAATAGCTCGGTAAATGCTTAACATGAAAATATTAATAAATTGTCTATGATTAATATTATTTTAACTTAGTTGCACACACATAAGAGAAATAGCATGAACACAATTAACACCAAGATTTAATGTGGAAACCTAATTTGGGAAAAACCACTAATTTCAACTAGTTACTAATTTTGACTCTTTGAAGTGAGCCATGTTAGGAGCCAACCCTATTAAAGGTTACAAAATACACTATTAGGTGTGACCCTGTTAGAGGATTCATTCACCTTGTTAGGAGTGGCCTTGCTAGAGGTCAAGTTAGACAATTCAATAGTAATGCCACCTTGTTAGAGGATTTACAAATAGATGTTAAGCCAACTCTGTTAAGAGATTTACATCATTGCTACAATGGTTAGAGAGTAACAATGAGATGACCTGATTCCTGATGCACTTGAGTTGTTGATTACAGATCTCAATTCTTTTTTTATACTTGATTCTTCTTGATCGAATGTATCTTTGCATCTCAACAAGGATATTCTACTTATCCTTCTAATACGCTTCCTCTTGGCATCATCAAATCTTCAATTATGTTCCACCATACTTCATTATCTAATCCTCAACTTGACCTTATATTTATATCTTTCATATTGTCAAGTTAGCTTGAATACAACTTAGAATAATTAATATTCATATTCTTAGTCGACTAGAACCAACAAACAAATCAATTGAACTCAATATGCCAAAACAAGAAAAAAATTCGTTAGCCAACCCTTCTTGGTAGACACTAACTCAAAAATGATTTTCCTATGTTAACCAAGTGAACTCAATTAACATTACTTATTCAAAAAGTTCCTTTGGTAACTAAGTGAGCTGGGTTAACATTGGTTCCATCGAACATTTCCTTCATTAACCAAGTGAGCTCAATTAACACTCAACTTTTGTAAAATTTCCTTTCACACCTGACTGAACTCAATAGACATTGTCTTTTGAACTAGGCAAACTTTGGAATGCTCAACAGACACAAGAAACTGTCTTCAATGCTCAAGTAAGCTCGACATACACTGACTGGCAATGATGTGAAATTTTGTGTAACATCAAGGACAATACACAATTAATCAATTGTATTCAAGACATTTGTATCTTAGAAACTTCTCAAACAATCCATATTTTCATAAAATGTTGGCCTTCAATTGAATCTTCTTGAAAATGGTCTTCTTTCCCTTGCTCCATTAACATTACACTTTTTCAATCAATACTAAACTCAGCTAACATTTTTTGTCTCAATTAATACTTTTTATTCTTCATTCACTTTCCATATGCTTGGTGACAACTATGGAAGATGAATCACCATTACTCCTTCATTTTCTAACCTCACTAACTAGCTTGGTGCAACCCACTATTTCTTTATCTTTCCACTCCATGATTTATTTCCTTCTTTGTCCACAAACATATCAATAGTATATTGTCAAAGTCTAACTCATCAAGTTCCCATTGAAATTCCTCATACTTAATAACACTTTCTTCCATTACATTCTCTTTACAAATCCTCTTCATCAGTCAACACTACATTCTTCAAATGATTTGACAACTTACTAAAATAGCATAATGTCTACTTATCCAGGCTTGAAATCAATGACAACATAAAAATTGATATGAATTCTTCACATACAATATCTCCCATATCTTCAACATTATTAGTTGGAGCTAACCTATTCGTAGATAAATATGATTAGAGTACCGCAAATCCAAATATCAAACATCATTCGCACTATTCTAATCTTTTCTAAAACTCAAAATTAGATTACTTGAGGAAGGTTTTTTATTTTTTGAGCCTACGCTCTTTCTCAAAATGTTCATACCTATTGCAATGATAGCATTGAATGCTATTTTCAATCAAATATGCATCTACCTCTTCATCCATGACCACATTTTCTTCATTTGGTTTCTCTTGAGGAATTCTAATTTTGACCCATACCTTGGCCTTTATTATTGTTAGCGTTGCTACTAGCAACACCATTCTTTAAAATTTGTAATTGAGAAGAAAAAGTCATTTCATTGGCATCTATAGAGGAATCCTTGAATCTATCCTCATGTGACATGAGAGATCCAACTAGTTGATTATACTTTGAGGTGGACACATCTTTCCTCTCTTCCATAATAATTGCTACATTATTCCATCTTGGAGTTAGAGATCTCAACACCTTCTATGTCATATCTTCCTGGCTCATACTTTCACCTAAAGTGGTCACTTTATTAACCAAGCCATTGACTATTATAGAAAATATCTCACATTCTCAATTTCCTTCATTCTCAAATTCTCTTTTAAGGTCTCTAGCTTGACAACCTTAATTTGATCATTACCATGGTAAGCATCTTTAGAGTCTTCCATGCCTCCTTAGTTATCTTTGCATCATCAATTGTAAGAAATGAGTTCTTATAAAGAGCCGTCTATATGTGAAATAAAGCCATTGCATTTTTCTTCACAACTTCCTTCATAATTCTTGTTTCATTAGCTTGGAAATAATCCCAATCACTAGGATCCACATACCCTAATTCAAGAATGTCACATAAAAGCATTTGCCTATAAAAAATGCCTTCATCTTAATCACCCAATATTTATAATCAACCACATTAAATTATGGAACTGGCAAAGTGTTTTCCACGATGAAGCCTTGAAATACTCGATGCTTTGATACCAAATGTAGAATTCAAACAGCAACAAAAGAAAAATTACAAAAATATTTCACATAAAGCTATACAGAGTACGCTCTAATATTTAAGTAGAAAAATTATTTTATTGCTCATGAAACCAACTATTATTTAGATATTATATTTTATTTTTTGATCTTGCTAAAACTATTATGTTATTCTAGAATAAACAAACTTGAAGTCTATGAAACATATGGTGAAGAAATTCAAACTAAACTATATCAATAAATCTCTTTATCCAAATGCATCCCAAAATGGTGATAATCCTACACTTAAAATATTCCTACATGATTGCATGTTATTATGCAAAGTAAGGAACTTTAAATTTTTTTTGTTAAACTATTAAAAATTGTCAATAATCATGTATTGATAAATCTCTAATTACTACGCATGATCATCTCAATTCTAAACTATTCGCAATCTGGAAGAATGGTGGTGAAACTAGAGTTTGAAATCCATGAACAACATCAATCTTCAGTTTCATAGATTTAGTTCTATATCAAGTATAAATTTTTGGAATTGTTATATCTAGATCACATTTGGCATGGTTGGTTATTTTATTCAATTTTCTCAAGAACATTTTCAGTTTTATAAGGGTTTTTTTGGTATATTTTTATTACTAATCTCTATTACTATTAATATATAAAGAATTATGCCTTTTTCCCAAAAATAGTTTATAATAATTTTACAATAATAAATATATGTAAATTATCAAAATTGTAAAAAATTAATCGATATATTAAATTATTTATTGATTAATTAAAATTGAAACAAGAGACACAAATCATCAAAGTTCCTGCCTAAATCTTATATCGTTTGAAGTGTAAAATTATAAAAGATTGAGAAGAAAATGAAACAATATATAAGTAAATTGTATACAAAAATTTTATTTAGCAAAAGAGAAAGGGGACCACACATTTGATTTCTCAGAGGGGAAGTCATGGAATTGCTAAATTGTTTTATCCCCAACTCGGTATGAAACATATATTTTCTCGTTAAGGAGAGGCAAAAAGAAAGAAAGAAAGAAAAAAGGAAAGTAACCAACTATGCTTTTAAGATATCACTTGAATTTGGCAAAGTTAAGTGATGTATTATATGAATAAATAAAGTAATTCTTAAAATACATATATGTTGTTTTATTTATATAAATATACAAATATTAAAAGTTAAATTTTGTTTAAAGTAAAATAAATTAATAATTGAAATAAATTGAATAAAGATTTTTAAAAAATTTAAAAACAAAGATAAAAGATATTTGTTTTTAAATTAATGATTGCAAAACAAAGCATTTATGTTCATTAAAATTCTAATATTAATTCTGATAATAATATAAAATATAATTTAATAATTATCAAGTCATAAGTTTTATATAATAAAATCTAATATAATACTATTATCTACTTTTTATTTGAACATGTTACAAGACAATTGAAAAGAGTTTATATTAAAATATAATAAAATAAAATAATGACAAATAATATTGTCATTAATTCACAATAAATATAGAACTTTTCATGTCTAAAACAAAATTTTTATTATATGTTAAATAATATCTATTTTTTGTAGGAGAAAATTATTTTTTAAGCTTACCAAAAATATGATTGAGCAATCAATTGAAGAAAAATAAGATTTATATAATCATATAAAATCAAAAAAAATTATAAACTATAGGAGTTGTATTAATTCTTTGATATAATTAGTTAATTTGATTGATTCTACCCTTTTAACAAAAACTAATAAGATCATAAATTAAAAGAACGTGAAAGAATATGTACTCTTCAATATAAATTTGAAACTTTTTTCCATCCAATAATTTGAAAACACTTTGCAGATATCCTAAAGTAGTATATTGCACGTCCTAATATTTTGGGCATATTTTTTCTTTTGGGAGGTGGGGGACACGTCACCACCGTACCAAATCCAAATGACACAATTTGTTTTTAGAACGTACAGTCATCTCTGGGAAGTGGTAAATACAATGCAAAACTGAAGTGCAAATTCCCTGGTCGAAATTCTCGGTGATCGGTTGCGTAAATTATCCATCCTTGCTCGATCTTAGTTGTACGGACTTTTTTGGGTTTTGGGATTGTTGGATGATTACCTGAAATTATATTACATTATGTTTCGTTTACATCTTTTTCCGGCATTAATTTTTTTCTACTTTCATACTCTTCTGCTTCCTTTCTCCTGGAATATGGGGCTTGATATTGTAGTTGTGGTTAAATTGTGCTGCTTTTCATGTCTTTCTGAAGGAGTTGCTTTACCCATTGAGCTGATAGCTTGGGATATCTGTTCTGAGATAGCTTATCCACATAATATAGCCCAAATCTCATTGTGTACCCAAATCGCCACTCAAAATTATCTAGAAAAGACCACATGAAATATCCTCGCACATCTGATCCATTCCTGCCATACACAAACAGGCCGATCCCGTGTTACTGAAAAATAAATTATATAAGTTAAACTGCCCTATGCAAGAATGATCACCTGATTGCCTTTGCCAAGTAATTCAGGTTATCACTGTGGAAATGTATTCTCCTCACGTCTTCCAAAGCTTCTTGTAAAGTCACTGAAGAATCTCTCGACTCCGCATAGCCTGTTCAACCATTTATAGACATTAAGGTTTCAGGATATTTTAACCTTTAGATTGTGTTTGCTGTGGAGTTCTTACATTCAAAGTTTGAAAAGAACCTTACAAAACTGAATAGTTTACCGTTTTCAGATTTGAACACATCTGTTTTACTGTTTAGACTTTGAAATAGACGGGATAGAAATGTTAGACATTGCATACATTATCTGTGGACTGAGCCATCCACCGTAGGAGTCTTCAAGTGCTTTAGGAAGGTCGAAATGAAATAATGTAACGAATGCTTGAATCCCATTTCGAAGAAGGGCATTGATAAAGTTATTGTAATACTCAATCCCACCCTGGTTGACTTCCCCATTACCATCTGTAAAGTGTAAACATGACAAGATAGCTTTCATATCCTATTTGTCATTGTTCAATCCTCTTTCCCATTTAGGTTCAAACTATAGAGGCCGCGAATAGCAATGAACCTGGCAGGATTCGAGACCAGGGTATGGAGAATCTGTAAGTGTCTAGCCCAAGTGATGCCATGAGCTCGAGATCTTCCTGCCTTTACTAATCATGGTCACTAAGGGCCCGTTTGGTAGGTGGAATTAGATCGGAATTGGCATTCAGAATTCTAAAAAAAATTCTAATCCATTGTTTGGGTCCGCACAATCGGAATTGGAATTGGAAAAAAGTGGAATCCAGTATCCCCATTTGACCCCCAAAACAAGGATTCCAAATTCCTTCAAATACTTGTTATTTGGAATTCCCGTTTTAATTCCCATTTTAAATCCCATTTTTTGAAAATGAGGATTTCAACTGAAGTAAAATTTGATTGGGTTTGACTTCCAGATGCCCATTTGGGGGTACTTTTTTTGCACTAATTTTTTAAATTTAATTTTTTAAATGGGAGGAAAATTTTCTGCTATTACTTGCTCGTATATTTGCCACTGTTGAGTAATTTATCAGGCTTTTTCCGCCTGATCCACTTCAGTAGTTACTGCAAAAAAGTTTGGTGAAATAACTTTTTCAGATACATTGTTTCTCAGTTAAATGAATTGTATGCAGTACAAAATGAATTGTATGCAGGACAAAAACAATCTACTCTATTGATTTTTTTTTTGGCGTAAAAGTGTTTCCAGGTAAGATTTCATAAAAAATTAATATAAAAATTTAGACTTTGCACCTACGAGTTTGAATGTTGTGATGATCAAATTTTTTGTTGGATCTCTACAAATATATATATTTTTAATGGGATGTTTCTGACTCTTATTTCATCAATTCTTGTGATTCGGATTCATTCAACGAGACTTGAACAATATACATATTTCATATTAGTAATTATGTGAATTAAAATCAATGGTATTTTTTTTATAGATCAAGAGTCATAAAAGTTTTATTATCCATTAGTACAATCTCGTCCTCATCCCTTATGATAATGTTTACTTTCAACATGACTTAATCTTTTTATACTTGTTAAAAATGTTTGGACTTCAACAAACCAAATAAGTATTGAATTTTTTTGCATGATGATAATGCTACAACTGGATGATAATATTTTGCATGTTATTTTGGCTAGTATTCCAATTCCACAATGTGCAACCAAACAGAGGAAATCTATATTCTCACAATGAATTCTTGGTCAACCAAACAGTCCCAAATTGGATTCCCTAATCATAATCTGGATTCCAAGTTCCAGAATCCCAAAGCCAGCATTCCAAATGCCAATGCTTAATTTATATTCCAGCAACCAAATGGGCCCTAAGCATACAAGATGAGAGAATTGAAGAGTACAAAATGGATTAAAGAGATGGTGATGATTGGGTACTAGATATTTGTGAAATTGATCATCCGCTACGTCTCTGTTGCTCCCATCTTTTGCATTTCCTGTATAGTCCAAGTTGGTTGACAACACCAGATCAATTTGAATAAATAGTTGTAGTTATATTGAGGAAAGAGTAGAGAGAGGGTACTTGATAAATGTGTGAAGGCGTCCCAAATGCTGAGACCTTTACCTTCTTCTCTCCAAGCACCTTCACACTGTTTCACCAATAAAAGGTTTTAGGGAAAAGAGAAAGGGTGGAGTAATAGAGAAGAACAAATGTGCATTAATGGTGACAGGGGAGGATGTGAAGGAGACCTGATAGGTAGAGGAAGCAGTTCCAAACATGAAATCCGGAGGAAAGTCAGTCCTGTCCAATCCATTACTCGTCGAAACAATACTAAAATGAGTAAATAAAAATGAGTAAATATTTATTAAAGGATAAGATATTATTTAATAAATATTAATAACGGGAGATTAGATGAAATAATGCTAAATTCACTAAAGGTGATAAATTTTAGATATCTACAACAAATAATTAGCCATTGAAAACCATATTTAAAAAAAAAAAATGCTTAATAATCTTTCAATTATTTTTTATATTATAGTAATGTAAATGTCCTAATAATATATAATGTTTCTCATAATATCACATATGACAAGACTATTAAGATTTTCATTGTATTATATTTAACTAATACAAATTGACTATAACTATCGTATTTCAACATCTTACCAAAACATGAACAAAGTCATGATGACAAATAAAAAATATACTAATTGTTGCATACTTTTGTACTTGCAATTATAAATTAATAAATACTAGATAATCAAATTATATTTTAAAATATAATGTCACATAAATAAATAAAATAATTAATAATTAATAATTTAAATAAAATAATATTTAAAAAATAATAACAATATAATAATCTTAGTTTCTATTATACATGAGCCGATAAGGTACATGTATCTTTCCATAAATTCTATTTATTTTATCTATTACCATCTTATACCTACTTGATTGATTTCAATCTTCGCTTGCTACAATGACCATTGAGGATGTTCTATGGCCACAATAATCATGTTACAAATAAGAAATATTTTCCTCCACTACAATCGACAAAGCATAAATTTAGCTTTGAATGGATTTTATATTCTGCTTTTTATATCTTCACCTTTAATTGCTTTGTTACTAGTTATATTGGCCAGTAATTATTTATAAATATATTTTTTTCTTAATGGATTTTCCAAGCTCATACCATTGTATTGTATCAAATGGGTTCGTACAGTGGATGCTTGAGACAATTTTTTTTTTCTTTTGCATTCTGATAAACAAGATCATAAAAATAAAGTAAGTTTGTTTTTTATTAGTTAGTATATCATAAAGATAAAGTCTGATTCAGATTGCTGGTGAGTTATTCTAATGCAACTTTTTAAGTACCGAAGAATTATATTTTTAGCCGATAGGCTATTATAGGTGAGCTTTCCATACGAAACCTATCCGTTTGAAATACCAAACATTATTGGTGATATTTGTATTTGGAAATACCCTCTCAAACAATAAATGCAATTTTGATATTATTTTACTTCCCTAATCATATCTTCTATTTCACTGACCATATTTCTTATGATATCTTTACATGTCTTAATAAATCTTTCACTCATCTGCTAGATTTGTATATTGATTTTTTATGGCAGATATTTACTGTAATAAATTTTCCCTATCCCATCACCTGCATTCTCTATAAAACTCCCAGTGAACCGCATTAAACATCATTCCGTGAATGGTGTAAATAGTACCCCTTTGAATAACATCTGGAATCTCGATTAGAAGGGTTGCTTTGTGAGTTGTCTGTTTCAATTAGGTAAGTCCAGTAATCTTGATCCCTCTAATTATCTTAGGTTTTACTTAGTGTGTTAATAGGACAAATAGGAATGAATTTGAATTATTATCTTAAAAATTGTTTTAATCTATAATTTAGATACCATGAAAAGAAAACATATCTTATTAGCTTCAGTCAATTTTGTAACCATTATTAGCTTCCTAAAATTGGACACAGTCAATGATTGTATATCTAATCTTGCTTCCAACATTCTCTTTCACTATAACTTAAGGGTTGTTATCCAATTATCCCTTAAAAAGGAAATAGAGTAAGTGATTAGTAACTTTACCTTCATAATTTTTTCTATGTAATAAATTTTAGATGAATTTTGGGCATGTAACATTACTAAATCACAAAGTGTCCTCTTCATTTTTTCTTCCCTTCCTATGAATTAGTGATTTGTCGTCACTCTGCATCTATCATATATCCTTAGTATCTTGAGTTTTGTGCAACAATGATTATGGCTAAATCACAATTTCTTCAATTTTATTATGTTTAGTAAGTTGCAAGCTGCTGAACTTTATGGAACCCATCTTATAATTATGCAGTGATCACAGATTTGCAAGACCATGTAATTACTAAGATAGGACTCTGCAAATTAGTAAGACATTCATTACAGTCATCTTCAAACCCAGGTTTGGTGAAGTGGAAATATAAAATGAGCAGATTCCAGTTTGCACTCATTGCAAAAATCAAAACCAGAGCTCGTACCAACACATTCGTCAAAACTTGGTTCAGCTCTGACTTATAAATGTTGTTGGATCATATATTTTCCATCATTATTTTTTATTTAAATTTTTTCTGTATTTCAAATAATTTAGAAAATAACATAAGTATGGGGGCATCGTATAGGTTAGAGCATAAAAAAAAAGAATCATTTGCAGTGCATTCTTACTTTCATGGAGTGCCAAAACAATTTTTAAGAACCTCAAATATTTCAACATTTTATTCGATCTAAGTCTAGGAAAAAACACTCCATGAACCAAGATTTCTCATAGCTCTTGCTGTTATTGAATCTCTAACAATTCTCCTTTTCTTGGATAGTCTCTAACTTGGGTTTCCACCCCTATTTTCTTAGTTTCACCAAATGTGCATACTCCATTTTCATGTGTTCTTCACATTTTGATAAAACATTCTCTTGTTCTTGAGCTCTAAACCTTCCTTCTTCCAACAACATCACTATACACTCCACATAGATCTTCATCCTTGGCCCTTCGCCCCCTTTCTCAATCTCAAATGGCTTCATAAATGAGTTCCCCTATTTTCTGACGATGGGAAATGAAGAAGCTTTGCAACATGGGCTTATCAATGAAGGCAATAAAACTAGAGATAGCACAAATTGACATGATTGCTTGTGCAAGAGGAAATAAATGTGACCCATTTTCAATTTCTCATTTAAATTGAAATTTGTAATCCATTACATAAAAAGAATAACATTTTAATTGGGTCTTATAAATAGATTATTGAAATATGTACAATTATTTTTGCCAATGAAACCTAGATAATTTTTAAGCAGTCCAAAAATTTGGCCTGTTTGTCATATGAAGGGAATGTTACATTAGGAAAGTTTTTGAAGTGTAGATTAGCATTTGAGTTGCAAGCCTTCTCCCATCTTAACTAGGAAGAAAATTAAAATAAATCTACAACTCAAGTAAACATTTTTTCTCGGTTTCATAATAGATGTAACCATAGAACAAAATGTTTCAGAGATGTTTTGGTTTGTTCCTAGAGGTAATATTCTTAGTAGTTTTCTTTAACGTTGAAGCTTATAACTGATTCCTTAAAAGGGATTCATACTTTCTATAGTCCAGTCCACCCATTTTCTACACACTTTAAGCCTTGATTTTAAAGAAATTCTTTTTTCACATGCTCTACTTCAAATTGTTCAGCTAGGACCTCATTCAGAAATACCACTTTGCCACAAAAAAAAGAATAACATATGTATTACTATTATTCAAAGTTAAAGCCATTTTTTATCTGAGAAAGCCCCATATAGACAATGTTGCTCTGCTCTACTTTATCAACCCAATACATTATAATATACCTATGTATGAACTTGATCTACATTCCTCTCTTTTTTAAGAATTCAATCTTGCAAAGATGATTGTGCAAACTCAATACATTGGGTATGCACTAAGTTTTCTGGAGGTTGAGCTTATCAAGAAGCTTGAATTGTAATCCAATCCTTAGTTAAGATGTCTGAAAACTAAGAAGAAGTAGCTCATTGAACTAAGTATAAATTACCTATCTTTTCCTATGTAGAATACCTATCTTATTTCTCCCGTAGGGGCAGTTGTTGTAGCAATTTTAGTGGTGTAGATTTAGGGTTTTATTTTGTGTCAAAATTTGTAGGATAGCACCTAATATTCATACTAATAGATCAGTTCCCGTGAATCAGCTATGTAACAGCTAAATTGCATCTTGTTATACTATTAAGTATGTTAAATAATCACTAAAAATTGTATAATAGTTTTAATTATTAGTTGTATTGAAAATTAAATTAAATTAAATTAAGTTTAGGCCCAATTATGTAAGTCAGGAGATTCCTTTTTTTTTTTGACAGATTTTTTTGGTTACTCGAATCTAGAATTGGAAATTTATTTTTTTGCCACATGTTGGACATGTGTTTTTGAAACTAATATTTTACTAAATGTTTTCAGTCAGCTATGAAAAATACACTCAATTCTATGACTCTTATTGAGATTAACAGTAGCAATGTTCCCCCCCATGTTACCGAATCAGTCACCACAATTAATCAATCAGACTGGTTTTCCTACGAATAGTATTACATATTTTTCAAGTGGAGTTGCTCTTAGTTGCATCAACATACTCGAACATGCAAAGGCAATGTGCTCAATGATTTAATCTGTGTGAGATACTGATGTAATGCTGATGGAGGCAAGTGTCCTCGAGTTTCACATGATGTATGACATGTTAACTAGATATTGTAACTTACTATGTGACATGCATGCAAATGATTACTATGCTCTTGATTGTGCTCCTAATATTAAAGTTGTATTTTAGAATTACCTCAATAATGTGTAGTCTATACCATCTATACCTATGAATATAGTAAATCTGATATTGTACAATAGTATACTTGATAGAGTGTATGTTGCTTTGTACTTTTGTGAGGAAGTGGCCACCTAGACATATTGTTGGCCAAGCATAGGTTTCTTATATGAGCCTTAGTTTGTAGACAACTCTGAACTATGATCATGTGCACACCTTATTGTTTTCTTTGGAAGAATGGGCCACCTATAGCCATGTCCAGTTAGACAAGAGTGTTGAAATGAAGCATATTTTGTAAAGAACTTCAACCTCTACTACTTACATGTATACCAAACTTTTGTGCTTGGTGTATATTGTTTAATATAGTGTTGTCTAAATCATATATTCTGTATATTATGCTTTGTGCATGAAAAAGCAATAAATTTAAATACCCAAAATCTGTATGCTTAGTGATATAGCTATTTGAAACATAAATTCACAATCTGCAATATCTGAAAATAAGCTCAATCATATCAAATAAATATCAAAATAAATCTTCATCAAAGGTAATATGAATTTTAATTTCACTGCAAAATATGTTTACCATAAATTGTACCAATTTTGTGGCTTGAGACTTTAACTATTATAAGGATATATGTGTGAATTTGTTCTTTTATGTTTGCTATTATAGATGTAATATGTTCTTCATAAAAATTTTGTTTTTGTTGTCCTATATTAAGGATAAGCATGCTTCTATTAATTTGCAGAAAAGGTCTTAAAATTAAAAGCATAGTTTTATATTATGTAATCTACATCACCCATATTCACATATCCATAGCTACAAAGCCATAATCCAGTGAGAATTAAACAAACTGAGATGATATACTGATATTGTCAACCCCACCATGCAAGATCTGAATTACTTTTCAAGTATAGTGAAGTCATTATAATAAACATTAAATGATATGAATAGGACAACAAAACACTACTCTTTTGGCCATTTGTGTCACCGTTTATGCTTGTGAACTACTAATTTTAAAGAATAGTAATCTTCCAATCCAACCGCTTCCCACTTTTGTTCCTTAATGTTGGATTTTCACTTTGAAACCAAATATGCCATCCCAATACCAAATCTGTGGAAGTATTTGGAAGTATTAAGAATTTTAATAGTAGTTTTAACTATTGTGCATTGGACAAGCCAAAAGATCTTTATGAACCAGATGGTCAAGATAATTATTAGATTCTTCATTCTGAGACGACACTGTATGCCCATCTCCTCAAAATCTATGTGATCCTCCACAGGATAAGTCATGCATAGCTAAACATTTCGAATGATTCCATGATATTCATATTTAACATGTTCACATATTTTACCCTCTTCATACATACCTCTTCCATTTGACATTGCTTCTGATTCCATTATATACTTGTTGGTATTCATGCTTATATAAATGATGTCGAATAAAATATCTTTCCATGATTTCCTTAATATGTTAAGCACATGATAAAATAATTTCACCATAGCCAAGAATATATCAATGCACCATCCTGCAAAGAAGTTTTCTTAACCCAAATAGGCCCAATAATGGACTTAAGAAGTATTATTATTATTATATATTATTTTTTTATTCATATTGTCAAACAAACTTTTAGATTTCTATATTTATTTTAATTTTTTCAAGTCAATATACTTTCATTATGTGAACTTTAATTTGATCTTTTATTTACATATTTTTTAATTATATATTTATTTTTGGTAAGTCCAATAGTCTTATAGGGGGCTGACTAACCAATTGTAAAAGGCATTAAGAGATCGACAACACAATTAGAAGCCAATAGTGGCATGTTGTGATGGTTAAGTTGTTGTGTTGTTATCCTTGCCATCAAGGTTCAAATCTCATGGGGATGAGGTCCCTTGTTTGTGGCCTCATTGGTTCATAGCTCCAGGTCAAAGCGTTTACCCCTCTTTGAAAATGACAACACAATTAGAAGCAAGGGATTAACAATGTCAAAAATAAATAACTAGCAACTCATTAGAAACACAATTAGTAACCCATATCAAGAGTGGGAAGTCTTGTTCATAGTCAGGGAGGAGAATAAGAGGTAGCATGATTTTTCTTCCCTACGTGAAGAATCATTAGAATCACATTTACAAGGTCAACCATAATATAATCACATTTTTCTTTTCATGATTTAAGCCATCAACACCCTTTATTTTTCATGATATTACTTCTATCAAAACCAATAAACAATTTATATAATTTGGGGTCAATTGAATGGAAAGCCATTTGTAAAATATTAGTGCTACATAGAAGAAATATATATCTAAATTATTAATTAAATTTCTATAAATAAGATTACCATTGATAAGGTCAACCATTATAGAATCACATTGGTTATTCCCATGAATTAAGCCATCAATACTATTCATTTTCATGATATGAATTTTATCATAACCCTCTTTTGGTTCCACATTGTGTTCCATTCTATAAATATCATTATTCACATCATCTTGATATTGAGCTCTCTCTATGGGTATTGTTATTTGACAAAAGTCTCTCTCTCTCTAATAGTAGATGTTATACCTTTCAATTTATCATATGCCTTGGCTAATTAATCTCACATGTTTTGCATGCTCAGGTGCCTTCCAAATAAAACAATTATTGTTGAATCCTCAACAAACCAAAAGACTCACAATAAGGTATTTGTCACACAATATTGTTATTTTTAGGTTGTCTGGATTTATAATATCATTTCTCCATGAAGAAAAATCTTTACATTCGTAATGAGATATACACAGGTATATCTAGTGTGCATTTGTTAACATAATAATGAATATAGTATCAACTATAATAATTGGGTAGGTGCACCAAGTTGTTGTGCCAAAAGGCGGTATAAATGGACACCTTTTTTCTAAAATCAGCAATTTCTAAACTTCAACAAGAATTTGAAGATAGTTACACTCAAAATTTTAAGATATGACAAAAACAAAAGTAGTAGTCCTTTGAATCTAGTTTCTAAACTACTTTTTTTTTTCAAAATGGTTTAGTTTTAAGTCCTCAAAAAGGCAGCCATAGAAAGTGGTATTGTTTATTGCAAAAAAACATAACACAGTACAAAGTGTGGCCCCCCTAAAATTTTAACTTTTTTTTGAAATTCTTTAATCGCTCTGGTCAAAAGTTACTTAACACTGTGTAGTTTATCCTTGATTTTTTGCATAATTTTATAATGTCTATTTTTTTAATGAATTTTTTAACTAGACACATCCCAAAAATGTGAAATATATGTGTGCTCCCCCTAGAAATGATTGAAAACTAATCTAAAATCAAAACTTCTTTTTTCAAATTGTGTAGAATAGAGTCTAGTTTCTAAAAAACTAAGTTGTTGCAAAATTTGATGAACGAGCTAAAATCTATAGCCCAATTAGTACATGTTGATTTTTGACAAAAAATGGACATACATTCAAAAGAAATTATAGATGAAAGGCTTGAAATAGTTCAAAATAAAAATATATTATATGGTTATATAGCTAACACAGAGACCTACAATGTTATGTAACCTGATCTTATTGATGCTCAACCATGAGGAATCTTAAAGGAGAGCACACAAGAAAAATCAATCATTTTTTGTATGTTTGTAGCAAAACACATCTCATACCAGTTTATAGACTCCAAACCTTTGGGTTGGATCTCCAAGGCAAAACCAAGCCTTAGGCTTGGTTTAATGCAAAGCTTTAAATAGTGCATACACCCTATAGTGTGTGTGCGCTATAGTGCACATGCACTATTTAAAGCTTTTTGAATTTTGGCCTCAATAGTGTGTGTGCGCTATAGTGCGCATACACTATTGAGACCTAAATAGTACATAGAGAGGGAAGAAGAGACACAAAGAAAGAGCAAGAGAGGGGGGGATGGTTGTGTGTGTGAGAGAGAGATAGAGATAGAAAGAAAGTAGGGGATGGGAGAGGGGAGAGAGAGAATAGGGGATGGGAGAGAGAGGAAGTGAGAGAGAGTAGGGGTAGCAGAGAGAGTACGAGATGGGAGAGAGAGGAAGTGTGAGAGAGAGTAGGGGTGGCAAAGAGAGAGTATGGGATCAGAGAGAGAGATTGAGAGTAGGGGATGGGAGAGAGAGGAAGTGTGAGAGAGTGAGTAGGGGTGGTAGAGAGAGTATGGGATGGTAGAGAGAGATTGAGAGTAGGGGATGAGAGAGAGAGAGAGAGTGTGTGTGTGAGAGAGAGGAGGATAGGAGTGCATGTGTGTGAAAGAGAGAGAGTAGGGAATGGGAGAGGGGGGAGAGAGAGTAGGGGATGTGAGAGAGAGAATACGCGGTAGGAGAGGGAGTGGGAGAGGGAGAGAGAGGGGGGATGGAAATGTGTGTAAGAGAGAGAGAGTAGGGGATGAGAGAGAGTGTGAAAATGTGAGAGAGAGTAGGGGGTGGCAGAGAGAGTAGAGAGGGGGTGGCAGAGAGAGAGTAGAGAGGGAGAGAGAGAGAGAGAGAGAGAGAGAGAGTAGGTAGTAGGAGAGGTAATGGGAGAGGGAGAGTGAGTGAGAGACAGAGTAGGAGATGCGAGAGGAGAGAGGGGGAATGGGTGTGTGTAAAAGAGAGAGAGTAGGGAATGGGTGTGTGTGTGTGTGTGTAAAAGAGAGAGAGTAGAGAATGGGAGAGGGGAGAGAGATAGAGAGAGTGGGGGATGCGAGAGAAAGAGAGTAGGATATGGGAGAGGTATGGGAGAGGGAGAGAGAGGGAGATGGGAGTGTGTGTAAGAGAGAGTAGGGGATGGGAGAGAGAAAGTAGAGAGAGAGAGAGAGAGAGAGAGAGAGAGAGAGAGAGAGAGAGAGAGAGAGAGAGAGAGAGAGACATAAGGTAGTGGGAGAAGGAGTGGGAGGGAGAGAGAGGGGGGATGGGAGTGTGTATCTATGAAAGAGAGAGTTTAGGGGATGGGAGAGGGGAGAGAGAGAGAGAGAGAGTAGGGGATGGGGGAGAGAGAGTAGGAAATGGGAGAGGGAGTGGGAGAGGGAGAGAGATAGGGGGAATGGGAATGTGTGTAAGAGAGACAGAGTAGGGGATGGGAGAGAGTGTGAGAGTGTGATAGAGAAAGGGGTGGCAGAGAGAGCTCATACGAGATGGGAGAGAGGGAGAGTGAGAGTAGGGGATGGGAGAGAGTATGAGAGAGAGTAGGGCATGGGAGACAAAGAGTGAGAGTAGGGGATGGGAGAGAGAGAGAGAGAGAGAGAGTAGAGAGGGAGAGAAAGTACTTGAGAGAGAGATAGTAGGCAGTGGGAGAGGGAGAGAGAGGGGGGGATGGGAGTGTGTGTGACAAATCTAGAGAGTAAGGGATGGGAGAGGGGAGAGAGAGGGGGATGGGAGTGTGTGTGTCTATGAAAGAGAGAGAGTAGGGGATGGGAGAGAGAGAGTAGGTGGTGGGAGAGGGAATGGGAGAGGGAGAGAGAGAGGGGGAATGGGAATGTGTGTAAGAGAGAGAGAGTAGGGGATGGGAGAGAGTGTGGGAGTGAGAGAGAGAGAGAGTAGGGGGTGGGAGAGAGAGCTCGTACAAGATGGGGGAGAGAGAGAGAGAGAGAGAGAGAGAGAGTAGGGGATGGGAGAGAGTGTGAGAGAGAGTAGGGGATGGGAGAGAGAGTGAGAGTGAGGGATAGGGGAGAGAGAGAGTAGAGAGGGAGAGAGAACTTGAGAGAGAGAGAGAGAGAGAGAGAGAGAGATAATAGGTAGTGGCAAAGGGAGTGGGGGGAGAGAGGGGGGGTGGGAGTGAGTGTGTCTGTGAAAGAGAGAGAGTAGCGGATGGGGAGAGAGAGTAGGTGGTGGGAGAGGGAGTGGGAGAGGGAGAGAGAGGGGGAATGGGAATGTGTGTAAGAGAGAGAGTAAGGGATGGGAGAGAGTGTGAGAGTATGTGAGAGAGTGGGGGTGGCAAAGAGAGAGAGTGAGAGTAGGGGATGGGAGAGAGTGTGAGAGCGAGTAGGGGATGGGAGAGAGAGATTAGAGAGTAGAGAGTGAGAGAGAGAGAGAGAGAGATAGTAGGCAGTGGGAGAGGGAGTGGGAGAGGGAGAAAAAGAGGGGGGATGGGAGTGTGTGAGAGAGATCTAGAGAGTAGGGGATCAGAGAAGAGAGAGGGGGGGATGGGAGTGTGTATCTATAAAAGAGAGATTTTAGGGGATGGGAGAGAGAGAGAGAGAGAGAGAGAGAGAGTAGCAGATGGGAGAGAGAGACTAGGTGGTGGGAGAGGGAGCGGGAGAGGGAGAGAGAAGGGGGGATTAGAGTGTGTGTAAGAGAGAGAGTAGAGGATGGGAGAGAGTGAGCGAGAGTACGGGGTGGCAGAGAGAAAATAGGATGGGAGAGAGAGAGAGAGAGAGAGAGAGAGAGAGAGAGAGAGAGAGAGAGAGAGAGAGAGTAGAGGGAGAGAGAGGGGGGGATGGGAGTGTGCGTGTGAGATATAGAGAGTAGGGAATGGGAGAGGAGAGAGGGTGAGAGAGAGTAGGTGGTGGGAGAGGGAGAGTGAGAGAGAGAGAGTAGGGGATGGAAGAGGGGAAGAGGGGAAAGATCAATAACCATCTTCATCTTCGCCAAAGGCTTCCACTCCAATAGGGACAAGAAAACCAACATGAAAATCATCCACATCTGCATCATTATGTCAAACACCAGAATGTCAACCATCCAATCAGCATGCTCACTCCCAAGAACAAACTAAACATAATGCTTCAACATCAAATCCTCATCCACAGTAGTAACTAGTGAATCCACACTAGCAAAAACAAACTCCACATTAACAACAATATGTAGATCTCCATCAACACATTCCAAACTCATAACACTAGCAATCTCATTGCTCACAACAAGATCCTCTGCAACATACAACTCATCACCAATGGCAACTGGATTATCCATGACTAATTTCTCTACAATCTCCATGTCAGACAGAACCAACTAATCATGAAAACCAATCTCCATCCCAGCATCAACAAGGTTAGGAATATCCTCAGCAACAACCTCAAGTTTCTTTGCAAGTTTTGTATCAAACTCCACAAATTGATCAGAAAAACCAACCTCTTCCACCTCAACCTTTCTATGTCATCTTTTCTCTTGAAAATGTCTTCTAACTAGCTAGACAACTCTCTTCTGAATCGGTAGACTCCAGCTCCACAAAAATCCACGAAACTCCTTCCTCACCTCGTCCTTAACTCGATCAGCCAAGCTAGCCTCAAACTGAGAAAACATCTTTAAAAACCTCCTCTCCACCACATCATGGAGATTCAAAATCATCTCAAGGTCCAATCCTCTCAAAGCCATCTTCCAAGATCTTTGTAAACCCTTTACATCAAATCCTTCCCACTCTCCTTGTGATAATCAAATTGTTTGCAATTCAGATCACAACCCGCCACCTCACACAAATAATCAGGAACCACATCACAATGGATGTGCAATTCACAAACTCTCTATGATCATGCCTCAACAAGATCAATCTTCCATATTTTCATCCATCGATCCATCTACAAGCCCTCTATAATTTGCAAGTCAAAACAATGATCTGCCACCTTGCAATGAAGAGATCTAGGACTCCAGAAAGAAAATCCACCACCAGATCAAGATCTTCTCATATCTACTTCTCCAACCCAAGTCTTGGTACAAACTACCACAACTTCAACAATATGTCTACACACTCAGGAACAACCTTCACTCTAATACCACCTAATGTAGTGCAAGGCTAGAGAATCTGCAAAGGAGATGTCCTAGCCCCCAGCAAATAAACACACTATGGAAACACAACACAAGATAACAATAATGCAAGATCTAATACCAAATCACAACTCTTTATTCATATAATAATTGTTTACATGCAATATGCTCGACTGTAAGGCCTTCTATGTTATGGCCAAACACAACAACAATTACAATAATAGTTCTGCAAGATTCCTCAAGATCTAACTCAATCCTAGCTAGTCTAGATCTATAACATAACAAAAATCTAGTAGAAACCTCCAAGATCTCAACTTGTGCTCGCAAGCCACCAAACAACCTCCTTGTTTCTAAACTGCAACAACTAGCTCTTCCCACAAACACGCAACTCCACCATAATCCTGCTATAAACTACCTCACATTCAGCGCTCTATCCATAGACTTGGGAAAACTTTCTCTTCAGCTACTCTCTAGACTCACTCCTCTGAAATGAATGAATCACTCCATCAATGAATGCCTAAAAGACTCCACGAAACCCCCTACTTATATCCAACTAAGCCACAAGTTGGCCTAGCAATTACAAATTAAATAAACCCCATGCATTAAGTGCATATTTAAGCCACAAGTTGGCTCACAACAAACATTAAATACAAAACATTAACCCTCATGTTAATCCCTAGTTAACACATGATAACCACACAAAATACTTAAGACAAGCCCCAAGTTTACAAACAAGATTAAATGCAATAAGAGAGATAACTAAGACCACAAATAGTTCCACACAAACTTCCAAATCAATCCACAACACGACCACATGCTACATGCATAAAATACACCAAGAACTCCAGTAAGCACCAACACAATACCGAGTGATAAGAGACTCCCAAGCATCATCGAGCTTCCACAAACATTACTGAGTTCCAACACATGTCAAGCACAAAAGACCATGCCAATCTCAAAGACCATGCCGAGCTCCAAGACAATGTTGACCTCCCAGACCATGCCGAGCTCTAAGACCATGCTGAGCTCCATAGATCATGTCAAGCTCCTAAAGCATCTCAAGCACCAATCCTTCGACCGAGTACCAATCGTAGCACTAGCCAAAGAAACTACTGAGCCTCCTCCCACGAACTCCAAAGTAGTCACCAAGCAAACCCAAGATGCTCTTGCATCAAAAATGGATTTACAAATAAGATTTTTAAGTCCACTCATTTAAGAGATTTTCTTGTACAATTGTTAGAGAGTAACAATGGAATGATCTGGAAAGTAATGCAACTTCCTTTTTTTTGTTTCGAATCTCTATTTTTCTCATTCTTTCTCCTATGTTCTTCCTTTTTCTTCTTTCTTTCTAATCCACTCACATACCCATCAACTTTACACTTTACTTGTTAGATTCCTTCTATCTTCTCCTTGACAAATGACTTGATCAAAAACACTAAATATCTAGATCATCCCTTAAATAGATAGGTTATTTTTGCATCACTAGGTTCTTTAAAAAAAAATCACTTAATCATAACCATTGAAGCATTCTTGAGCTTAGATACATTGAATCTAGACAATTAGATATCACATTTTCTCATTGAACATTGAGCTCCTCATCTAATTAATATATCTCTATCATCATATCTTCTTTAAATTTCTCCAGCCATAGATCTCATAAAAAACTTCATCTATATCTTAGAAACTTCTCAAACAATCCATATTTTCATAAAATGTTGGCGGGTAAAAGTACAAAGTTGTGTCACCTTTCAAGCTGACTTATCAAAATGACTGAATTTGAATATTTCCATCTAAAAATAAATTGTGTTCAAACATATGATCTAGATAAATTCATTCTAGCTAATTTATATAGGGCTTCACACTTATCCAATTGGAAGTGTCTATTAAATGCATTTTTTATAGTAGTTTGTATCCAATTATTGAAGAAATAAAATTATTTTAGAAAAGTGGCATTTCAATAAATCTTTCTATTTTTTATGACATTTTCTTAATAACAAATAAACACCATTTTATAGAGCTTAGAGTCAAGAATATTCTCCTATAGAGTTTACAGTGTTTTAATTAGATATAGTGTATTATAATTTAAAAAGCATACAAGCATATATTTAACACTCGAAAATATGTCGGTTTGGAGAAAAAATATATATTAAATCATATCAAAAAAATTGAAAAATTATATGACGTTCTAGAGGACAAAGTCCATTTCTAAAATGTATAATTTTTCTCCTTTTCAGAATAGATTTGTTTTGAAAAATGTGGTGAGAGATGAAAACTATTGATTTCAGGTGAGTTGAAATTTGAATCATTATAAAAGAGAAAATATAGGTCTCAAGCCGATTTTTATTGTTGATTGTTCTAGCCATATATGTTATCTATAACATACTCTGAGATCAAAGCGAAATAAGTTTATTTTTATATAGTTTTGTGGTGGGAACTAGACCCTAATTTTTAGTAGCTAAAAAATCATCTATAAAAATTAGAAATATATATCAATTCTTATTCAAAATAATTATTAAAAATTATAATCCTAAAATTCATCTATTTCTACATATTTCATTAGTTTACTTCATTTTCAAATTCATAATAATAATACCAATTTTATGTCATTGAAGGTGAACAATCATACTTTTTGTTAGCCTTTTCCTTTACAAAAGGGTGACACGGGATTGTGCTTTTATCCTGGCCTTCAATTGAATCTTCTTGAAAATGGTCTTTTTTCCCTTGCTCGGTTAACACTACACTTTCTTGATCAATATTAAACTTTGTTAACATTTTTTTCTCTCAATTAATACTATTTATTCTTCATTCACTTTCCATATACTTGGTGACAATTGTGGTAGATCAATCACAATTAGTCCTTCATTTACCAACCTCACCAACTAGGTTGGTGCAACCCACTATTTCTTTGTCTTTGCACTCCATGATTTCTTTTTTCCTCTTTGTTCACCAAAATATCAATAATATAAATTGTCAAAGTCTAACTCATCAAGTGCCATCAAAATCCCTCATACTTATTAATACTTTCTTCCATTCCATTCTCTTTACAGATCTTCTTGATTAATCAACACTACATTCTTCAGATGATTTGGCACCTTACTAAATTAGCATAATGTCTACCTATCCAAGCTTGAAATCAATGACAACATAACAATTGATATGACTCCTTCACATACAATTTCTCCCATATCTTCAACATTATCAGCTGGGGCTAACTTATTCCTCGATAAATATGATTAGAGTACCGCAAATCCAAATATCAAACATCATTCACACTATTCTAATCTTTTCCAAAACTCAAAATTAGATTACTTGAGGAAGGTTTTTTATTTTGTTGATCCTACAATCTTTCTCAAAATATTCATACCTATCACAATGATAGCATTAATGCTATTTTAAACTAAATATGCATTTGCCTCTTCCTCCATCACCACCTTTTCTTCATTTGGTTTTTCTTAAAGAATTCTAATTTTCACCCCCTCCTTGGCCTTTATTATTGTTAGAATTGCTACTAGCAACATCATTCTTTAAAATTTGCAATTGAAAAGAAAAATTCATTTCATTGGCATCTGTAGAGGAATCCTTTAACCTATCCTCATGTGACATGAGAGATCCAACCATTTGATTATACTATGAGGTGGACATATCTTTTTTCTCTTCCATAAAAATTGCTACATTATTCCATCTTGGAGTTAAAGATCTCAATCTTCTTGGCTCATACTTTCACCTAAAATGGTCAATTTATTAACCAAGCCATTGGTTATTAGAAAAAGTATCTCACATTCTCAACTTCCTTCATTCTTAAATTCTCTTTTAAGGTCTATATCTTGACAACCTTAATCTAATCATTATCATGGTAAGCATCTTTTAGAATCTTCTATGCCTCCTTAGTTGTCTTTGCATCATCAATTCTAAGAAATGAGTTCTTATCAAGAGCCATTTATATGTGAAATAGAGCCATTGCATTTTTTTTGCAGCTTCCTTCGTAATTCTTCTTTCATTAGCTTGAAAATAATCCCAATTACTTGGATCCACATACCTTGATTCAACAATATCACACAAAAGTATTTGCATGTAAAAAATGCCTTCATCTTAATCACCCAATATTTATAATCAACCCCATTCAATTATAGAACTGACAAAGTATTTTCCATGATGAAGCCTTGAAACACTTGATGCTTTGATACCAAATGTAGAATTCAAACACCAACAAAAGTAAAATAAAAGAAAAATTACAAAAATATTAAACATAAAGCTATACAGATTATGCTCTGATATATTTAAGTAGAAAATGTATTTTATTTCATCATGAAATCAACTATTATTAACAAACTTGAAGAACCTATGAAACATATGGTGAAGAAATTCAAACTAAACTACATGTAACAATAAATCTCTTTATCCAAATGCATCCTAAAATGGTGATAATCCTACACTTGAAATACTCCTACATGATCACATGTTATTATCAAAGTAAGAAACTTAAAAAAGATTGTTTTGTTAAACTATTGAAAACTGTCAATAATCATGCATTGATAAATCACTAATTATTACACATGATCATCTCAAATCTAAACTATTTGCAATCTAGAAGAATGGTGGTGAAACTAGAGTTTGAAATCCATGAACAACATCAATCTTCGGATATAGTTAGTTCCATGTCAAGTATAAATTTTGGATTTTTTAAATCTAGATCACATTTGGCATGAATGGTTATTTTATTCAATTTTCTCAAAAACATATCCAACTTTATAAGGGTTTTTTGTATATTGTTATTACCAATCTCTATTACAATTAATATATAATAGAATTATACCTTTTGCCCAAAAAAACTTATAATAATTTTACAATTATATATATATAAAAGTGTTTGATATATTAAAATATTTGTTGATAAATTGCAATTGAAATAAGAGACGCAATGTGTCAAAGTTCTCGCCTAAAGCTTATATTGTTTGAAGTGTAAAATTATAAAAGATTTAGAAGAAAATGAACAATATACTAGTGTAGTGTATACAAAATTTTTATTTAGCACAAGAGAAAGGGGGCCACACATTTGATTTCTCAAAGGGTAAGATAAGTCATGGAATTGCTAAATTGTTTTAATCCCAACTCGGTATAAAACGTATGTTTCCAACTATGCTTTTAAGATATTGCTTGAATTTGGCAAAGTTAAGTGATCTACTATACGAATTAATAAAGTAATATATATATATATATATATATATATATATATAGTAAATTTTGTTTAAAGTAAAATAAATTAATAGTTGAAATAAATTGAAAACAGATAAGAGATATTTATTTTTAAATTAATGATTGCAGAATTAAGCATTTATGTTCATTAAAATTCTAATATTAATATTGATAATAATATAAAATATAATTTAATTATCAAGTCATAAGTTTTATATAATAAAATCTAATATAATACTTATCTACTTTATATTTGGACATGTTACAAGACAATTGAAAAGAGTTTATAATAAAATAAAATAAGATAAGGATAAATAATATTGTCATTAATTCACAATAAATGTGCAATTTTCCATGCCTAAAACAAGACTTGTATTATATGTTAAAAAATCTCTATTTTTTGTGGGAGAAAATTAATGTTTAAGCTTACCAAAAATATGATTGAGCAATCAAATTGAAGAAAAGTAAGATTTATATAATCATATAAAATCAAAAATAATTATAAACTACAGTAGTTGCATTGATTCTTTGATATGATTAGTTAGTTTAATTCTAAAATTAAACTAATAATTCTTACCTTTTTAAGGAACTAATAAGATCACAAATTAAAAAAACGTGATTCGAAACGTGAAAGCCTATCTACTCTCTACTATAAATTTGAAACTTTTTTCCCGTCCAATAATTTGAAAACACTTATACAAATATAAAGTAGGTATATTGCACATCCTAATATTTTGGGCATATATTTTTCTTTTGGGGAGGTGGGGGACACGTCACCATCGTATCAAATGACACAATTTGTTTTTAGAACGTACGGTCATCTCTGGGAAGTGGTAAATACAATGCAAAACTGAAGTGCAAATTCCCTGGTAGAAATTCTCGGCGATCGGTTGCGTAAATTATCCATCCTTGCTCGATCTTAGTTGTACGGACTTTTTTGGGTTTTGGGATTGTTGGATGATTACCTGAAATTATATTACATTATGTTTCGTTTACATCTTTTTCTGGCATTAATTTTTTCCTACTTTCATACTCTTCTGCTTCCATTCTCCTGGAATCTGGGGCTCGATATTGTAGTTGTGGTTAAATTGTGCTGCTTTTCATGTCTTTCTGAAGGAGTTGCTTTACCCATTGAGCTGATAGCTTGGGATATCTGTTCTGAGATAGCTTATCCACATAATATAGCCCAAATCTCATTGTGTACCCAAATCGCCACTCAAAATTATCTAGAAGAGACCACATTAAATATCCTCGCACATCTGATCCATTCCTGCCATACACAAACAAGCCGATCCCATGTTACTGAAAAATAAATCATATAAGTTAAACCGCGCTATGCAAGAATGATCACCTGATTGCCTTTGCCAAGTAATTCAGGTTATCACTGTGGAAATGTATTCTCCTCACGTCTTCCAAAGCTTCTTGTAAAGTCACTGAAGAATCTCTCGATTCTGCATAGCCTGTTCAACCATTTATAGACATCAAGGTTTAAGGACATTTTAACCTTTAGATAGTGTTTGCTGTGGAGCTCTTACATTCAAAGTTTTCTTACAAAACTGAATAGTCTACCGTTTTCAGTGATAAAAATAGGAGGCTTCTTGTAGATTTGTGTCACATATTCCACCATATTCTGCATTCCACGAGGCACAACATATAGGCCTCCCATTCCTGTCTGAAGACAAAACAACACGGACATATCAGGCGTTTGGCCAAAAACAGGCAATTTTCGACTTTAAAAAGAGAAGTGTGAACTTCTTACTGGTTCTCCAATGTGAATTCCTTGTCTTTCACCAGTCAGATAAACCATGGAGTCTGGGTAAAAGTGTGTGGTAGAATCGAGGGAAGGAATAGGGGCACTGCTTGCATACAAGGTTGTGTACTGGTTTAACCCAATGAAATCGAATGATCCTGCTACCTTCCCTGAAATAGCTGGTAATCGTGATCCCAATCTTTCCCGCATTTCACTTGGGTAATTTCCCAAAACAATTGGATCCAGAAACCTGCATTTAATTTAATTTAACAGCTCGCGACGGTCATCAGTTGGAAACAGGAACAAGATTTAGCAATGGCAGGGGTGATCTCAATAGAAAACATTTTATACAGCATCTAACTTAACAGACGAGATTCCCAAATTAAATTGGAGGCATCGATTCGAATACCCACCATCGAATATTGAATGCTAGGATTCTGTCGACAGCTGCTCTGTCATCAGCAGTGTCTTCCAAGGGTTCATACCATGGCGCGCTCATCACAAATCCGATGGATCCCCCTTCAATATTTTTCTGAAAAGCGTTGCAGATATGGAAGCCCGAGTTAGGATTCAACAACACCCAACAAACTAATTTCCACATGGGAGACCTGGAAGTTAAAGGAAAAATACCTGATATTTGGTCCTATACGTGTTTACCGCAGCTGCATGGGCGAGCAAAACATTGTGTGCTGCAACATACGGCTCAGACATGGAATTACCAGAATCGCACTTTCCGAAAGGCAAAGAACATCTTTTGGGAGGAAATAGTCCAGCGGTGTAGCCCAGTGGAACAAAAAGATTTGGCTCGTTCATTGTAGCCCAGTATTTTACCCGGTCACCAAATGCTTTGAAACATATATCCGCGTAGGCTTCGAAATCCATTCTACAGAAAAACAGGTCAACATATGTAAGCGACTTTCAGATTTGAACGCATCTGTTTTACTGTTTAGACTTTGAAATAGACGGGATAGAAATCTTAGAGATTGCATACATTATCTTTATACTAAGCCATCCACCGTAGGAGTCTTCAAGTGCTTTAGGAAGGTCGAAATGAAATAATGTAACGAATGGTTGAATCCCACTTCGAAGAAGGGCATTGATAAAGTTATTGTAATACTCAATCCCAGCCTGGTTGACTTCACCGTTACCATCTGTAAAGTGTAAACATAACAAGATAGCTTTCAAATTCTATTTGTCATTGTTCAATCCCCTTTTCCATTTAGATTCAAAGTGGAGAGGCGAGGAGCAATGTACCTGGAAGGATTCGAGACCAGGATATGGAGAATCTGTAAGTGTCTAGCCCAAGTGATGCCATGAGCTCGATATCTTCCTGTGTTTATTAATCATGGTCACTAAGCATACAAGATGAGAGAATTGAAGAGTACAAAATGGATTAAAGAGATGGTGATGATTGGGTACCAGATATTTGTGAAATTGATCATCCGCTACGTCTCCGTTGCTCCCATCTTTTATATTTCCTGTATAGTTCAAGTTGGTTGACAACACCAGATCAATTTGAATAAATAGTTGTAGTTTTATTGAGGAAAGAGTAGAGAGAGGGGACCTGATAAATGTGTGAAGGCGTCCCAGATGCTGAGACCTTTACCCCCTTCTCTCCAAGCACCTTCATACTGTTTCACCAATAAAAGGTTTTAGGGAAAAAAGAAAGGGTGGAGTAATAGAGAAGAACAAATGTGCATTGATGATGACAGGGGAGGAGGTGAAGGAGACCTGATAGGCAGAGGAAGCAGTTCCAAACATGAAATCCGGAGGAAAGTCGCTCCTGTCCAGTCCATTACTCGTCGAAACAATACTAACTAATAATAACAAGCAAAAAAACAAACAATTCATGACTCCCATGTTTCCGCCCAAAGAAAGATTCGTTGGTTGCAGAGCAGATGCGAGGTCGCCGAGATGCATGAGAATGCAGAGAGAAATTGGGACTTGTTAAGTTATATAGAGTAAATTATGGAGATGCAACATGGGACCAGTTAAAACCCATCCAATTTTGGGACAGCTTATACAGCAAATTTCTTGTGCTTGAAAACGTTTTTTTAAAGAAGATGGTTATTTAAACGTGGCTTCGTTGCAAAGAGTAAAGTAGTCACCATGGAATCCCACACACCCAACGTGGAAGTTCTGATTCGGCCCTCTGAAGATTAAATAATGCATTTAATATAAAAGTGAAAAGAAAAGAAGAAATGAGTGAATGTATATTAAAATTATTGATACTGCTCTTTCGCTTTCACTTGCAGGTTTGGACCGATTTTTGCTTATTATTTACTCGCATTGGTAAAGATAAATGGAGCACAAAATTCCGCCAGGTGGAGTCTGCATCTCCATCGCTCGTTTTCCAAGAAAATGAGACTGCATCTCCATAAATCTAAACTTTGCCAGATACGCTAACTAATTTACCAACCTCGACTGTGGCGACTATCGTTTACCTTTTGCTCTTGGCTCACCGCGTCATTCCTTCACGAGCTCTGTCTTCCAGTGGATGTCTTTGTAAAGTGCGCGGGTCCTTGTTCAACAATACCAATGAATGACTTTCTGTGGCATTTTCGTTTGTCGGGCACAAAGCAGGAGCTTTACTCATGTTTATGTATGGATGTGTTTCGTTGTTGGAATATTATTTAGGAATTTGAAATTTGGAATTTGGAAGTTTAAATTAGGGTTTTTGGAATTTAGTTTAGGATTATTTGGTTTAAATCAAAAAATATTTGATATACCAAATTTTTTATTCTAGATCTGTTTGGTTCAAACCCAAAAATCTATCATTCCATATCTAGAACAGTTAAATCTATCTAGGAGACATGCATTTTTTTCATGCTTGCTTGTTGTCCACTTCATAGTTTCTAAATTGCAATTTGTGATGTAATGAATGTGGCAGCAAAATTCATCGAGACATTTATGCTCATATTTATTGCCATAACGGTGCCCCTAATTAATGAAAAGAATGGAGAAAATAAAACCATGTTGACCCTGGCATTGTCATCTAGTTTGATTATGATGATCATCATATCCTCAACTAGAGACATCTCTGCAGTGCATCTCAATCCTTCCTTCGCCATTTCCTTCGTTGTTCTCCTCCATTTTCCACAAATTCAAGTTCCTCTCTGTTAGAAATTAATGCTCTAGCCCACTCGTCATCAATCAATTATAACCAAATTGTTGTTTGGTTATTCAAAACTTGCCAACCTGTTAGACTACCCAATCAACTATTGAATCAACAATTAGTGTTGTCTCAATTGATATGGTGGACTCCTTCCACCCCTAGCTTGTCTTTGCCATGTTGAAGACCTTGTTACATTAACAATCTATTTCCAATTCGTTTTATTGATGTACGCATTGATTATAAATTAATGAAATGGGCCTATGATCATTAAGCCCAATTTGGGTTTCTAATATGGAATTTGAGCAAATATGATCTTGCAGCAATGGACAGTGGGCTAGGTTTCATTATAGATCTCTTCAAAAAATGCATAGGAGCTTGTATAGAGTTGCAGAGGAAAATTAGAGAAGGTGCATCTAATAGATAAGGCAAAGCTATTTGTAGCAAAAAAAATTGTGGGTATGAAAAAACGAGCAGTACATGTTATCATTGTTTCAATAAATGATTTGAGTAGAGACATGATAACTCTACAGGCAAATGTGGATGTGATAAATCTTTACAATCATGATCTCCCTACTTGTGATATTTCCTACAAGCTGCCATATGATTTTATGCTTAGTATTTTTGGAGATCTTGGAAAACAATGGGATTCTAACTACTTGTGAGAAGTTGGGCTCACCATGGACATTCCCATTGTCAGCATTTTTACTCTCCCACTTTTTAAGGATAGCTCTCTCAAGATGCCTTCTATTTCAGATCTCTTTTAGTGTGCCCTTTATGTTTGTGTTAAGATATGTGTATCCTTATTATTGACTAATGCAAATAAGTATCTCCGCTTTGGATCCCATAAAAAGATAAAAAGATTTTTTTCACCATTCATTAGGGTTTAAACTTAAACAATTTAAACAACCCATTATGTTTGAAAAGAAGTATGCTTACAAAATTTTCAAGGTCTTTTCATTTTTCAATTACTTGATAATAGTTTTTGAAGTATTAGATAGCAACCAAAAGAAAGGGGGGCTAACCCCAAAGTACAAAAAAGCTAAAGAAAAGTCAGGAGTCACCTCCCATTTATCTAACCGATACTAGTTTTATACTTCAAAAACCAAATAAAGACTAGTTCCAAAAAAGAGTACTCTTTATCAACAACTTTATCCCTAATAAGCATATAAAATAGAAAATTATAATAGTAGTTAGAAAACTTATTGTTGCTACTAGTCCAGTTTATGATCATATACAAAGTAAAGCCCCATAGGGCACCAAGCTCAACGGGATCCAAACCATTACAAAATACCAAAAAACAAAGAACCAGGGGCTAATTGCCCTCTTTCTCTCCCTGTTCCTCCTCCTTCTTTTCCTTAGGTTCCTCCCTCTTCAAATCAATGGACCCTCCTCTTTGATGGGTTTATCTAGCATCTTCAGCTAATCCTCCACAAAGAAACCGTAGATGGAGTGTGTAATTTCTCTCTCTTTTCTTGTATCTTTATCGTCCTTATTTACCTGTAGAAAATAGAGAGTGGTGGTAGGATAGTGCAACCTTCATGGTGAATTCCACCAAGGTATCAAATATTTGGCAAATGTCAATATGGTTATCCACAAGCTCCTTCATCGAATTCTCCAGCCTCTCTAGTCGAGCTTTTCTTTGGCTCTATCCATGGCTATGTCTCCCTTTCTTCCCCCTGCTTTTGAGAGTTTCTTGCATCATGGAGGAGGTGATATCCCCCCCGTCCACTTCTATCCAAGGACAGGATGGCTTTCAAGGTGTCTGAGATATGTGAGGGGCTAGGCACTACCTTCTTCCTAGTATCTATGTGTTCTCTCTTCCTTCTAGTGGGCATTTTCTCACTCCCAATGGACTTAGAACTAAAATCATGTTTAGGGGGGCTGTGAATTTGTCCATTTGGAGTTGTTTACTAGCTCTCCTAATAGTTTTATTTCTCCTCCTCATGTTTGTGTTAGACTCAATGACACTTATTTTCACCTAAAAATTAGGGGGTTTTTTGGCTTTTTTGTTGCCTGAGCTAGGGCTAGGGTCTGTGGAGACTTGGGGAGTAATAGTAGCCAATAGATTGACAAGAAGCAGTGGGTTTATGGAAAGGTGGTATTTGTAAATTTTGTTCATGAAGCCCTAGTGGATGATATAGAAGGGTTTGCCTCCCTCTTTCTTTTTTCAAGCCTTAAAAATACATTCTTCCATGGAATTCAGAATAAGGCACGGAAAGGAAATCAAATCATGGTTCCTAAAGTGGTTGAGAATGGGGAAGTGGTAGTAGTATAGTACCTGAAACTAATCTTCAAGAGTAATATACCACATAATGGCATAAAAAATCACATCCTAGGGCTTTGATAGATCCTCTCCGGAGTACCCATCTCTCATGTTGACTGACTCCTCTTTAGGTTGAAAGAACTTCCTCAAACTCATTTAAGCAAACACCCTAGCCTGCTTGCACCAATTCTTGCCCTCCAAGGATAACTCTCCAACCCTAGTGATGAGCTCCTCTATTATTTCAAATGCCATCCCATTAATGTTTACCTTCCTGTCAGTCCAAGGGTTGATGAGTTGCACGGAGATGAGCTCATCATGCCTTTCCACGACTTCCATGAACAAAAGTAAACCTCCTTTCCATAGGTAAACCCATGAAACCTCACTTTTTCTGATATAATCCTCAATCTTCACTAGTTCATGAGGTGACTAGCACCCATTTCTTCACCAATATCAACCACCAACTTCTTAGAGTCTTCTAACATCCTCTTGTTGAAGACCAAATTGTGGTAACCATAATAGATTAAGGTTTTCATGTTTAAGCTAAAATTGTGAAAACTAGGGTAATTGTGGTCGCCATTTGTAGTTGGAGTGAGGTTTGGTAAAAGCTTCCTTGCAATCCTTACCTTTCAGGTTTTTGACTTCGATCAAATTTGTGCCTCTCATCCTTTTCCAAAAATAATTAATTCTCATGGTGCTAGAATCCCAAAAGAAAATATTCATGAAAGCTTGCCAAACATAAACTTTATGATAATAAGTCTGATGGGTTTCCCACCCATGTAGATTCACATAATCGTGCCACCTATTGTAATGATTCATGAAGCATTGTGAGAAGTACGCTCGCTTTCCACTAGATCACTTGAGTTGATGATAGGGTTTGTCTAACATCCTCCCATTCTATTATTTTCATGACAGTATGGCCAATTTTTTCCAAATCATTCGCCACTCCATTTCCTTCACAGTAGATGTGGCCCACGTGGACCTCTTGATACCCCTCCATCAAAGTGTGGATTTCTTCTATTATTGTTTTGATCTTCTAGCTACACTGGCCCTCTCCTTCCACTACTTTGATAATCAACATTGAATGCCACTTGATTATCAATCTATTAAGTTATCTAGTTCTCACAATTATCATTCCCCATAGTAGGGCTAGAGCTTCAACTTTGTTGTTCGACCCCCCTCTACAGTTCCCAATATAGGCAACCACCAGCTTCCTAGTATTATTCTGGAAAATACCTTGACCACTATGCTCCTAGCCAAGGTTGACCCATCAAAATTAAGTTTTATCCATGCTTCGAGAGGGGGGTGCCAAGTCATTCTACACCTGGCCATAGCTTTGGAGTTATCAAACTTTCCCACCATTGGGCTTAAGTCCCAAGTAGACGTCCACTTCATATGTTGTCTTCCCAAGGGATTCGAGAGAGGGGGGGGGGGGTTTCCATTAGCAGATCCCACTACATTCATTTAAGAGCCTTGTTACTTGTTGAACCACTACCAAACTAGGAGTGGATTTATCCCTAAAGATTTTGTTATTTCTCTTCTTCCAAATTTTCCATGAAACATATGGGGGAATTATTCTCCATAAGGTTTTATGATATGGGTGATTAGAGGATCCATCCCAATTAACAAATTGATATAAGTTCTCATTAACACACCATTGGACCTCCCATAACACAAGGATTTCCCTCCATACTTACGATGCAAAAGGGTAGTGAATGAGGAGGTGTGAGATAAATTTTACATAGATTTGTAGTATAACACACAACTATTATCTAACTGACACTTCTGTTTTGAAGATTATCAATGGTGAGAATTATCCCATGGAGGGCCATCCACCAAAAGAAATTTATCTTTGGCAAGATCCATGGGTGCTAGATGTACCTCCAATCCCCCATGGCCACATCCCCCTGCGACAACAAAGATAAGCAGATTTCACAGTGAAGTCTCCCGAGGGGATAAGTCTCTAAACCAAAGAGTCAAAAATTGGGGTGGAAGGTATGCAATAACTCTGGAGTAGTTTCTGGAGCTCTAGAGTGAGCCCCATCCCAGCATTCGACTGATTATAAACTCTTTTCCATTTCCTTTTGGGGGTAATATAACATCAATTCAGAGTACCATGATGTCTAGTGCAAGGCTCTCTCAAAGGTTGGAACCTAGTGTACATGAGGGGGATGCCTTGTATCCATTGGTCTTCCCAAAAGTCGATGTTATTTCCATCCCCAATCACCCAGTGAGTACCCATCTTCAAAAATTTATAGGTGTGCACCACATTGTACCAAATTTTAGAACCCTAGGGGAGAGCATGGCTCCAAAGGTCATGTTAGAACAAGCCCCCTCCAAGATACTTGGCTTTCACAATATTGCACCAATTACCCAAGGATTTCATAAACCTCCAACCAACCTTAGTCGAGAGGGCCTTATTTAGATGCGCTATCCTTTGATATTAAATCCCCCTAGGGGCTTGAGTCAACAAACTTTTTCCTAGAACACCAAACTCATTTTGGTCTCCTCTTTCAATCTAGATCGCAAGAAAATTCTTTGGAATTTTTCAAGAATATCCCTATATCTTCCTAGGAGTTTCAAAATAGATAGGAAATACACTGGAATGCCCTGCAAAGAGGTTGAGAGAAGCAAGAGTTTCCCTACACTGCTCAAAATTTTTCCTTTCCAGCTTGCAAGCTATCTCTGAAAGCATTCAACCAACTCATTCTAGTACTATGTGGAAAATTCCTTAATAGTGGGAGGGAGGCCAAGATCTAGAAGACTTTCCTCCTAGCATTATGGGATTCCAGTCACTTTTCTCCTTAGGCTAGTGTCCGTGTTGAAAAAATACTCTTTTCTTTCCAATAATTTATGCATTGTTCCAAAACCTTCTCATACTAATTCAAAATTGGTTTCCACTCTCTAGCTTCATGGACTAAAGATATGCCAAATAAGAAGTTGACATCAATAAATTGTTGGATAACCTATGTGGGGCACATGGACATAGGTTTTATGCCTTTTATTCAACCACAATTAGCTAGGGCCATTAAATTTATCCTCAACAACTCTGCCACAATGATGAACAAGTAAGGTGACAGGGGGTCACCTTGCTGCAGACCTTGAGATGAAGTAAAAAATCTATATCTAGGGCCCCATTGACTAGAACCGAAAACTTGACAATATTCACTACAACCCTAATAATCATAATAAAATTCTCATTGAATCCTAGCTTGGTCAAAATATCAAAAATAAATTCCCTCCTTACCTTATCATAAGCCTTGGATATATCAAGTTTTAGGGCCATACCTGGATTCCTACTCCTCTCCATAGAGTGGATTACCTCATGTATAGTTATGACCACATCTAGAATATGTTGCCTCGGGAAAAAACCATTATGGTGCTAGCCTATAAACTTATCAAGAAAGGGCTTGATGTGGTTCACAAAAGCCTTGGCGAGGACTTTATAAATTGTTACAAAAAGTTATGGGTCTAAAACCTTCAAGATGACTCAGGTCATCTGTCTTAGGTATTAACACTATAAACGTATGGTTAAGTTCCTTCAACAACTTGTCTATTCTAACAAAGTCATTCACAATGTGAACAACAACATACTTAATGATCTCCTAGAATTCCTGAAAAAAGGTTGTAGGAAACCCATTGGGTCCTAGGGCTTTATATTGGTTCATACTAAACACTACCTTTCTCACCTCCTCCTTGTTGACCTTACTAGTCATGGCCTCATTGATTTGGTCAATCACCACCAAGTTCACTAACCTTAAAATACTTTCCTATGTATCGTTATTGGCATAATTAAATGGGGGTTATAGATCTCCTAAAAATAGTTATTGACCCAATCTTCAATACCCTCCACCTCTATTATTTCCTGACCATTACTATCCACTAGAAAGTTTATGGAGTTCATCTTTTTTCTTTTGGACATCAATCTATGGAAAAAAATTGTATTTTGATCACCCTCCTCCAACCACTAAACCCTAGATATTTGCTTCCAGAAAATTTCCTCCCATTTCAGAATAATCCTCCACCTATCCCAACAATCCCTCTCCTCCTGCTGGTGTTTAGTGGATGCATTACCTTCTCCTAGACATGTTTGAAGAGATTCTAACTTCTTCTCAGTAATCTTCTTTTCCTTGGAAATGTTGGCAAATGAAGATTTGCTCATTCCTCTAACCTCTTTGCAAATTCTTTCAAGTTAACAAATAGTCTAATGAGTTTTTTCTTGGCTGACTCTCTTTGTTAACATTCTTGGTGCATTCATTTTGGTGGGAATAAATGGATTGAGTTTCGAAGACTATTTTTGTTTTGTATGAGAAAATTTCAAATACCTAATAGATGTGCCATACCTGGAGTAGGAACATAGAATGTAAGTTATGTAATCAAATTAATGTATTTAGTGTGATAGAATGTATCACAAAATGTAAGCTATGTGTTTCAGATTGTCTAAGATATGTGTTTTAGTTGATGGTGAAAATGTATGGGTTAACAATGAGAATGCTTAATTAATTTTGAAGGCAATGTCAATGTTAAAAATGTTCATCAATAGTGTGATGAGTGCATGTCATCTTTGTCAAAAGGTAAATTGAATAATTTATTGCAAGGAATGCATTATCAGTAGTTTTTCACACCCTAAAATGTGTTTTTGCTTATTGATGAACCGTGTACTCGAAAAACATTACTAAAGAACTAGCAAGCATAGTGATTGGGTACCCATGTGTCTCGGTAGATGGATTTTTTTTCATATGGACTCAATAATTTTTTTGCATGAGGAAATTTCACATTTGGTTTCCCCATCAACAGAATAATGTTTGTGCAAAATTTGACGGGTTTGTGGTAAGCCAAAATGACTTGTTTAGGTGAAAAACCTGAAAGTTGGTTGAAGGGTTTGCGGCAAGCCAAAATCACTTGTTTAGGTGAAAACCTAAAAGTCTATTAAAGGGTTTGTGGTTTGCCAAAAAAAATTGTTGGGTGAAAAACCTAATATAAAATCAATTGCATTAGTTGGAAAAATCCCAAATGGCTATGGGTAAACCAATTAAAAACTAAAGCACAATGATAAAAGGAACAAACTAATGGTGATAAGGGAAACCAAAATTGTTGTAAATGGGTACCTATAAACACTTAATGTAAGGACCCCTCTTGAAATTAATTTATCATAATTTCTCCCATGTAAAGAGTCATTAGTGGTATAAATTAAGGGAGGGTGTTAGAAATTAATGCTTTAGCCCAAACGTCATTAATCGGTTATAACCAAACTACTGTTTGGTTATTCAAAACTTGTCAGTCTGTCACACTACCTAGAAAAATATTGAATGAACAATCAATGTTGTCTTAATTGATATGGTGGAATCCTTCCACCCTCAACTTTCATTTTCCATGTTGAAGACCTAGTTACATTAATAATATGTTTCCAAATCTTTGTATTGATGCACACATTAATTATAAATTAATGAAATGGGCCTATGATCATTGAGCCCAATTTTGGTTTCCAATATGCCCTAGCCACTAACAATTTCTTCCCTCTTTTGTATATCTTTCTAGTTTTCATAGATTCAATGGCCACCAATAACAAAAATCTTCATTCTTTTTAGTAAATACTTTCATGCCCAGTCTAGTTTTCTAATGAACTCCAAGCCATAGAAATAGATATAGATGTGATGGTGGAATCAAAACCAAATTATTATTATCAATGCCAAGCAATTGTGAGTCACAAGTAGGATGGCAATAGTTCAGTGCTAAGCGATTGCAAGAATGGAAACTCTATAGCATTGTTCACGTGGTAATATCATACGAGTTTGAAAATTGACTATGTTTTGCACAGTTGTCCCTCACTATCATTGTTTCTATTATTTTATTTTCTCTACTATCACAAGAAAAATATCATCAACCTATTTTTAATCCAATCATTCCTACAATGGCATTTTCTTTGGTTAAGATCAATACTGGTGTTGTGTTTTTAATCATCCTATTTGTTAGTCCATCTATGTGTCTATGCATATGTCTCTACAGGAATATGAAGCTATTTTCTCCTTCAACATCACATCCCTACAGATGAATTTGGCTATATTCCATTTGGAAATACTAGAAGAGATTCCTACAAATGGGTGGAAAGGGGTCAAAGGGTACCCGACCCATTTGAACATAAGTTGTCATCTAATGGGTTGAAAGGAATGCTAGGGTACCTTGTGACCCTTTTTGATCCATTTAAACATTTGAGATATATTTTGAGGGGTCTTAGGACCCCTAGGAACATATGTTGTCATCAAAAGGGTCAAGAGGGTTAAAATAGGGTATCCTATGACCCTTTCAACCTATTCAACCATATAAGATATGCTCATAAGATTCTTATGATCCATAGGAACATTTATTGTCATCTAATGGATGGAAAGGGAACATAGGGTGCCCTATTACCCCATTTGACCCATTTGATGGCATCATGCATGTCTCTATAGGTCCTTAGAACCCTAGGAACATATGTTGTCATCTAATGGATTGAAATGGGTTACTGGGTACCCTATGACCCATTTCAACCCATTCAAACATATGAGATATATGTACCTAAAGGTTCTAGGACCTATACAAACATATGATGCCAACTAATGGGTTGAAAGGGGTCATAGATTACCCTATGACCCCTTTTGAGCCATTCAAACATATGAGATATGTTCCTAGGGCTATGCAGACCCCTAGTAAGATATGTTGTCATCTAATGAGCCAAACTGGGTTAGAGGTTACCCTATGTCCCCATTTGACCCATTTGATGACACATTATGATGTATGTCTCTAGGGGTCCTAAGACTCCTATAAACATATGTTGTCATATTATGGATTGAAAGGTTTTATAGGATACCTTTGAGCACTTTTGAGCCATTCAAACATATAAGACATGTTCGTAGACGTCTTAAGACCCTGAGGAACATATGTTGTCCCCAAAAAGGTCAAAGAGGTCATAGGTTACCCTATGATTCATGTTGATTCACTCGAACATATGCTTTCATCAAATGGGTCAAAAAGGGGTAATAAGATATCTTATGACTCCTTTTGATGTATTAGATCATATTATCTATGTGGTTGGGGGTCCTAGGACCCTGAAGCACACTTATTATCACTGGATGGGTCGAAAGGAGACATAGGGTACCTTATGACTCCTTTTAACTCATGAGATCACATTATCTATGTGTTTAGGAGTCCTATGACTGCTAAGTAAACTTAATGAAATTGAATGGGTCTAAAGGAGTTGTAGGATATCCTAGAACCCCTTTTGACCAATTAAATCACATTATCTATGTGGTTAGGGGTCTTAGGATGCATAAGCACACATATAGTGACTAACTAGGTCAAGAGGGGTCAAAAGATACACTATAACCCCTTTTCATCCTTTGGAACCATGATATGTATGGTAAAGTGTCTTGATAAATTTAAATAAATCGATATTAAGTGTACTCAAAGGGGTCATAAGTCTTTTAATTTTTAATTTTTTTTAACTTAATTTTTTTAATAATTAATTAATTTTTTTACAAATTATGTATCTAATTTGAAATTGGGTACCCAAAATGATAGGTATCCTATTTGAAATTGGGTACTTGATTAGGCTTGGTATTTACTAAGGCTAAATGGTCAACAACCACCAAAACATATTTTTTCCCTCTTCCTATGAGTTTCATTCTTTGATGTTGTAGCTGATGTTTATTTTTTCACCTAAATTTGCTAAAACGAAAAGGGTTTCTTAAGGATGTTCTTAGCTTTTCATTGATATAATTGCAGTCAAAATATGAGTATATTAAGTAATTATTACTTATTTTCTAATAAATTTTCCTATAATGTGCCAATTGACACATGATTGAAAAATATCTATAACTTTCAAATGGTAAAACCTTTTTAAAATCCAAAAGATACATTGTGTTCTATGCTACACCTACTATGAGAAAAAATTTAAGAAATTAATTTTTTGCAAGTTTTGAATGAGTTAAGGTGGTCAAACACAAGATTTTTTTTATATTTTGAAAATGTCGTAGCAGAAATTTTATAATTAATTATTTATTTGGAATAGAATTACACAATAATATGCATTGCATCTAGGCATGAGTCTACTTGTTATATCTAGAATCTTGTAAAAATAATTTATTATTTGATTTTGACTAAATGGTTGTTAGACATACACCTGTACTTCTTTTTTTTTTCATGAAAGATAAATGTACTACTACATTGAAACCCATTTTTTTTGTTAAAGTAATAAGATATTGCATTATTAATCAAATCATTTTGATTTAATTATTAAGCCACTTGGTATCTCTACTTTACTTAGGCTAAACTTTGGGCGTATGGATGAAAGCACAAACCTGTGTCACCGTTAGCGATATCTGGAAGGGTTACGATCAAAACTATTCTAGCCGTAAGGGTTTCGACCAAGAATGTTCTGGTCGTATAGGCATGACAGATTTCCCTATCAATGTAGCATAGAGGGCTATGGCTGAAACCCTTTTGGCCGAAAGGGTTTCGATTGTAACCCTCCATGCTTTATAAAACCACTGTCAATCACTTTGCAGCTACCATTTTCATTATAGTGGTTTCAAGATTTTTGGAGAGCGGTTAAGGTGTTATGGCTATAAGTGTAGTGCCTCTCCCATTTGACTTCTGTAAGTCATCCTAATGGATGCAACCTTGTTGATCTTTTGTTGTGTTGGATCATGATTGTGACCCTGAGTGGTCTACATCATCGAGGTGTTTGGATTTATGTTTCTGTATCAGTTGCTTTTATTATGCTTTTGACTGATCTATGAGATTATGATGTGATTTTTGGTTCACTGAGGTTTATGCTAGTGGTTACCAAGATCAATGTGGTATCATGAGGTTGTTCCATGATTACCTTGAGATGTGTGCAGAGATTGCACTATGTACTTTTTACCATGCTACACTAGACTAGGTTCCTGTAGTAGTGATTAGTCGTGTTTATGATTGTGTTTGCTTATGTGTTTTAAGTGTCGTTTGTTGATTCTTTAAACAATTATTATTTAATTCTTAAGTAATTAGAAATGGATTGTTCATGTTGGATTCTTTGGTTCTATGCTGCAAACATTTACCTTGTTATATTTTGATCTGTGAGATATCTGTTACTTATGTGATATTTTATATTTGAGACGACCCAAGGGTTAGGTGTTATACTTTGATTTCAGTATCATAAATTTTAGACTACTATGTTGTTCATGATCGTATTGCATGATGATGCCATTTTGAGATGACAGTGTGTTTTATGATGATATCTAGTTATCTGGTATTTGGACATACCTCTAATTATGTTATGTGATGGATTTAATGCTATGGTTATTTACTTCATTCTTGTGTTGTATGCGTTATGCAAACGTGAGTGATGTAAATAGATTATTTTAATATAAATTAATAAATGGTTAAACTAGGTGATTTAATGTATTTATTTCTTTGGCTATGTTATTATATGCAATTGCACTTGATCGTGTTGTTTAGTGTGCAAGATTTATATCCCTGGTAGTGGCACATGGAGTTAGTGATTCAGCCTTTCATATTTTACCAATATCATCCTGGTATGGTCAATGTATTCTTAATTAAATGTTTAATTAAAAAATTTCGGTGATTATTAAATCCAAACTCATTTGCATTATGTGATTTGACCAGTGAGTGTGTCTGTGCATTTAGAGTTTCACATTGTTGTGAAAGTTGTTAAGGAACTTTCTGTGTTTTTAGATTTTTGGGCTTTTAATTGATTTATTTTAATTTCTGGTAGCTTTTCCATAGATGAATTCCTATTTATAGGAATAGCCTGTTTTTGTTTGGGTCGATTCAGGGTTTAACTAGGCTGGTTGGTTAAATGCCCTAATCGATTGTTCACCTGAAAAGTGAATAAGTATCCAAAAAGGAATTTAATTCCTCACTTCTCACTTTTGAATTAGAAAGTTGGAGAGTAAAACCCAAAATCCTCTTCCTAAGGATTTACTTTTTTGTTCGTTGTGGGAGCTATGGGCATGGGATCATCATGAGGTTGAGCTCGTTGGATCCAGCTCAGAGAAACCTTGGATTGCCGCAATTTTTAGCTACTTCTGCGAGTGTTTTATTTTCTAGTTCAAATTTTCATTTTGCCCTTTTGGCTATGAGGTAGGGCTATCCCATTTTATTGTTTTGACTTCATTTATGCTTCTATTTTTGGTAGTCATTTGTTTGGAGGTTGAGAACTAGTGTTCCCCTCTATTTTTGTATATTAGTTCTACCCAGTTGGGCGAGTATGAACATTTCCCTATTTTTCGGGATGAGGGTTTGGAGTTTTGCATTGTTATGCTAGCCATTTTTGCATACGGTGTCCGATTCCATTTATTTTTGGATTTTTGGAGGTTTTGTGCCCAAAGGTCAAATGGGTTTTAATTTTGCTATTTTTCTAAATTTTGGGGTTTTTACCTTGTTTTGTGTGCTGCCCCATTTTTTTGGGTTTTCTTGGCACAATGTGGGTCGTGGACTTGGATGATTTGTTTGGATATCAGTCACACCACTATTGCACTTTTATGTTGCATTGAGATGTGTGTTGCATCTGTACTCCCAACGTTGTGTTCAGTTGAGTGATTTTATACCTGGTGTTATTGTTTCTTTTAGACCTTTGCTTTTGTTTCATGAGCACTAGGATTAGTGTAGAATCCATACTCTCAGATTGAGGTCGATTGAGTGAGTTCATGATGTTTGGACTTGTTGCATCATTGGGATTCATGTAGAATCCATACAATTCTCAAATTCAGGCAGGTTGAGTGATTTTATGATGTATGGTTTTATTGGCTTTGGGATTCATGTAGAATCCATTCTCTTGAGTTGCTTTCAATTGGGTGTTTTATTTTGCATTGCATTCTCATCATGTCCTTGTGTTGTGATCTTCGTGGTGGTGGTGCACCACAGACAAGTATGTGCGCGTACATTTGTCAGGTGACTTGCGAGGCTCGATCTTTCGTGGTACTTCCAAAAGTTATGATCATTGGGGTTGGGATGGGAGTTTGCATGCCCATGGGCACTTGTTGTAGCACAAGCATGGGTAGGTTAGGGTAGCATATGGAGGGGACTTCTATCTTGCAGGCCGGTGATCATGGCACCATGGGTTGGTAGAGGGAGCTTTATATAAGTGATAACTAAATAAAATGTGTGATTGGTAATAAAAACTTAAGATAATAAAAATGTGGGGTGTTAGAGCCTTTCCATTGAGGGATGTTGAATCTGCACAAGTCCGAGCTTGGGCTTTTCGATGCCAAGCAACTCTCCATGATGTCAGTCCCTACTTAGTAGCCTATTGAGTATCTGACCAGGACCTGTACTCCTTGCATTGTCTTAGGTTCTTGGTTGTAGCCATCATACTGTCTGGTGTGAGTGTTAGCCATGGATGTTGTGCTTTATGTGTGTTTTTGGTTGGATCATTATCTCCATCAGCATGGTGGGTGTGGACCTACGGGTTCCACGTGGTTGGGAGGCATAGCTACCTTCACCATTGCTAGGGACCGGTGTATAGAGACAGTCTTTTGTCCTAGTGCAACCATTGCTAGATGTTTTCACTTGATACTTCGGGTTTCAGAGTATATTTTCTTGTGATTTATGCTTTCATTAGAATGCTTTTATATCATGTTTAGATGATGTTAGTTTACTTGATGCATTCCCATATGACGATGTTTAGCATATGATTAGATGATGTGAATTGCTGTAGTAGCATATCTATTGCTTATTGATGTTTAGCATGTGATAGGTGATTTTATCTACTGTAGGATTATCTTATGTTTTTCTACTAGCATGTTAGATTCCTTATGCTTATATTGTTGCATGTTTTAGTAGTGACGTTCGTATTACGACAGTACTGACAATTTGGTTGGTGTCTTGGGATGTTATGCACGGAGGATGGCTAGGACCCACGATGGTCATATGATGCTATTGATGGTTGGGAGAAACTGCATACTTAGTTTGGTTGTTCAGTTATTGTGATGGTATTTATGTACATTGCCATGTTGCTTATGTTCACTGTGATGTTGCTTTCAGTACGTTCTTTTTTGTTATGGTTTAGATGGATAGTTGTTCCTCTTCTATTGTTAATTATGCTCTCAAGTGTTTGCTCCTTGATCTACATGGATTCGGTACTCCCCGGTGTGGAGGTTTCCTTTTTTTTATGCTTTTTATTTTGGTTTTGTTGTCGCGTTGATTTTTTTTCTCGCGTGGAAATGCATGTCCTCGCACGAGACCATGCAAGTCCTCGACACGAGAATGTAAGTCCTCGCGCGATACGCAGGGAATCCTCGCATGAGATTGAAAGCCCTCGCGTGATGCTCAGGAGTCCTCGCACGAACCCATGCACTTTCTCACACGAAACTTGAGACCATTGTACTTTCTTGCACAAGAAACAAGGGCTATCTAGGCTTGTCGGATGAAAGTTCAGAAGTTAGTTTTGGACACCCTTTTGGGTTTTACACCTTCTTGGTCCAAAACAAATTTCCTAGGGGTTTAAAATATACTGTTGAAGTATAAGTTGACATATATTTAATTCCTTATACTTAAGATATATTTTAATATATGCGACGAATCTTTTGAGATAGGTTTCAGACCTCTCGGAGATAAGATAAAGATTCTAGGAAATTTCAAGGCTTCAGAAATCCAGACTTAGCCAATTTTCAGGGCTTCAAGATTTCAGGCTTAGCCAAATTTTAGGATTCTACATTTTACCCCAACTTTGTGTTTTGTTGATGAGTGGCTATTTCTTGAGCCCTCATCTTGTTTGTGGTGGTTGTTGGCCTTTGTTTGCGTGTGTCAGTTTGGTAGTGGCATTCAGAGATCTGTTGGTTGTCAGGATTGTGGTGAAGTCTTCTGTTGCGATCTTTGTGATCCCTGTATGATGTTGTCATGTGCATTCATAGTTGTAAAATTTTTTTAATCTTGGCTTGTATTGAATCTTTGTTCCAAGGATCTCTGGGCGGGGCATTACAATAAGAGGTTAGTGTTTTTTTTTTTGCATTTTAAAAATTTTTTTAGTGTTTTTTGATTAGTAAATCTTAATAACTTAGTCAAATTATTTGTCTTTTAAGTGTTTTACTAGTGAATTATTTAGATTTGTTAATTTTTTAATATATTTAAATTATTTTTTAGATTTTTTAGTAAATTATTTAAAACAGAAGCAAGAATGTAGTCAAACATTGGGTAAAAATGTAAAAAAAATTAGGTAAAATGTAGTCAAACATAAATTATTTAAAAGTAAAATGTATTCAAACATTAGGTTAAAATGTAGAAAAAAATTAGGTAAAATTTAGTCAAACATAAATTATTTAGAAGTAAAATGTAGTCAAACATTAGGTAAAAATAAACAAAATTAACTTTGTTATATTCAAATTTGAAATTAAAACCTATCATTAATTTCTAAAAAATTATACAACACTTGTACATTTATATGAAACTTAGAAAAATTGTTTAACCCTGTAGCTAAATCAAAATCTAATTTAGTAAAAAACTTAAGTTACATGTGTACACTTAGTTATAATTTAATCAAGAATTTTTATTTTTTATTGCATATACATGTAGATGTATGAACATTTATTTTTCACATTTGCATGAGCACGTTAAAATACATTAGATATCATCTCTAATATAATTTGTTTTAAAATACATGTACATGATTGAATAGCACCATACATTTAATGTTGTGTATTTATATATGTGTATATATATGCATGTGCATATCTCTAGATATTTATCAAATTTTGTCTCTTGTAGCTTCACATGAACATATCCTCATACATTATATACATATATACATTATGGCATCTGGTTCTGGGGATCATGCTCCTGCATCCTTAGGGGATGCTAGTGTCCATAGAGGGGGTTAGATTGCTAAGTTTGGCACAACACAGAGATCCACATCCTCCACTGAGGATAGAGAGTAGTTATTTAGAGATACACTTGCTAGATTATCTCATGCTATAGAGGTTCTAGACTCCTTGCTTTCCTCTTCTACCACCCTCCCTAATAGGGAGAAGATTATAGCGATGCGAGAGGAGTTGTTTCATATGATTTAGACCATTGAATCATATAACCCTTTTGATGATATCAGTATTGAGACATTTTATTCTTCTCTATCTCATAGTGTCACTGGCACTATGAAGTATAGACAGGTTGACACTGAGTTCTCCACTACCATAGTGAAGACGATGTTTCCATTTTATAGAGATAGAGTTAGAGTTAGAGGCTACTCTAGAGTGAAGTGTACTAATGAGCTTGTTGCACCATTGATATATCCTCATTGGTTGGCTACTCATCATAGATGGTCACAGAAGGATGAGTTCCCTTTGTATTTCTACAAACAATTGTTTGCAAAATTTCATTTGCAACACAATGTTGATTACACAGATTATCCAGGTCATGTTGGGTAGGGTTTGGGTAGACTTTCAAAGAGATTCAAACTTGTGGACACTCCTGTGCCTATTAATAAATAGACAATGGTGGGTCCAAACCTTTTGGTTATGTTGAGAGGTCCAGAGATGGTTGTTGCAAGCCAGAGTGTTCCTGATGACACAATTAGGACACAGATTTATTCAAGCATTACTATCATCGCTACACAATTGCAGGAGATTTCTTCTGATCAGTGTGGTAGACATATGTTGTGGTCTCAAGTATCGTTCCTAGAGTTGCATCATCTAGCATAGGTGTTGATGATGTATATGGGGTAGTAGACTTACCTTCTCCACTAGAGGTTTCTGCAGTCTCAAATATGGACGCATTGTGTCATTTGGGATCCTATTTAGTATCTAATCTTTTGGATTCATATTGAGCATTATCTATAGTCACAAGGATTCCACTTCATGACATTGGCACTCATATCAATCATATTCTATCACATATAACAGGATCACAAGGTTCACAAGGGTAGGAGGACATTCCTACACTTGCTGCTAGATAGGCCCCTACAACACTAGCCCCAGCTACCCAAGACCCTGTAGCACCATCCCCAACTACTTAGGACCCTACAGCACCCCCCTACTCAAGATTCCACTACCAGACAACCTCCTCTATTTATAGAGATTCTTTTAGATGACATTATTGACTTGGACACTGATAATGTTTTATCATTGTATGATTTAGATATTAGTCAGATCGGCAGAGCATTACATGATGTTACGATAAATATTTCTATATGTTTAAATTTATTTTAATTATGGTAAAATTTACACTTAAACATATAGGAGCAAACATATATATTCTTGATATGATCTAACTTGTGTGTAGATATATATGTATATATCTGTCTTTGTGTGTGTGTGTTTGTGTATGTGTGTTATAGGGTTTGAGTGATAGTATGTTACGTTTTGGTGATCTGCAGACGCTGAAAGATCATACACATTGTGAGTCTTAGGTATGTTAAAATTTAAATATATATTTGATTTATATGTATGATATAATTTGTCTGTACATAATTTGACATAGGGTTCAGATGTAGCTGATAGACCCTTTTGGGGACATGGATCACGAGGGGGATGTAGCTGATTAGATGGCCTTTTATTTTATATGTTATTTTGGAGACATTTGATATAGTATTTTGGATGTACATGTTTATATGGAAAGTTTGATGTTTTATATGTTATTTGGATACATGTTTATATGGAGACTTTGATATTTTATATATGTTATTTGGATACATGCTTGATATGATATTTTGAGACATTTGATATATGATATTTTTATACATTTGATATGGGTGTACATTATTCTCCAGATATATTTTATTATATATATGAACATGTCTCAGATGTTATTTCATAGATGTATATGTACATATGTTCATGTTGAATGCACATACATGTTTTCAATATTCATATTTTTATTAATGTTTATGTACATGTTATTGATCTTTTAATGTTAAATGTAGACATGTATGTTCAATATTCATGTTTATGTCTATGGTATTCATCTTAATGCCTTAATCTAAGTACAATTAACTATATTTAATGACATGTCTTAAGGGGAGATCCTAAATTATACATAAGAATGTAGATTAAAATGTATTTTTTATTTCATAGATATATGTATATATGTTCATGTTAAAAGTAGACATGTATGTTTTCAATATTCACATTTTTATGTATATGTTATTGATCTTAATGTCTTTATCTAAGTGTAATTAACTATATTTAATGGTATGTCTTAAGGAGAGATCCTAAATTATACATAAGAATGTAGATTAATGGGTAAGTGCACCAAGTTGTGGTGCCAAAAGCAGGGTATAAGTGGACACCTCCTTCTTTTTTTCTGAAATCAGCAATTTTTGAACTTCAACAAGAATTTGAAGATAGTTATGCTCAAAATTTTAAGATATGACAAAAACAAAAGTAGTAGTCCTTTGAATTTAGTTTCTAAACTACTAAATTTTTTTCAAAATGGTTTAGTTTTAAGTCCTCAAAAAAGGGGGCTACAAAAAGTGGTACTATTTATTCCAAAAAAACATAACATAATACAAAGTGTGGCCCCACTAAAATTTTAACTTTATTTTTGAATTTATTTAATCACTCTAGTCAAAAGTTACTTAACACTATGTAGTTTATCCCAGATTTTTTGGATAATTTTATAATGTGTATTTTATTTTTTATGAATTTTTTAACTAGACACATCCCAAAAACATGAAATATCTGTGTACTCCCCCTAGAAATGATTGAAAACTAATCTAAAATCAAAACTTATTTTTTTCAAAGTGTGTAGAATGGAGTCTAGTTTCTAAAAAAATTAAGTTGTTGCAAAATTCAATGAACGAGCTAAAATCTACAGCCCAATTAGTACATGTTGGTTTTTGACAAAAAATGGACATACATTCAAAAGAAATTATAGATGAAAGGATTGAAATAGCTCAAATAAAAAATAAATTATATGGTTATATAGCTAACACAGAGACCTACAATGTCATGTAACCTGATCTTATTGATGCTCAACCATGAGGAATCTTGAAGGAGAGCACACAAGAAAAATCAATCATTTTTTGTATGTTTTGCAGCAAAACACATCTTAGACGAGTTTATAGACTCCAAACCTTTGGGTTGGATCCCCAAGGCAAAACCAAGCCTTAGGCTTGGTAAAATACAAAGGTTTGAATAACACATACGCCTTATAGCGACTACGCACTATAGCGTGCACATGCTATTTAAAGCTTTTTAAATTTGGGTCTCAATAGCGTGTGCACACTATAGTGTGCACGCACTATTGAGACCTAAATAGTGCATAGAGAGGGAAGAAGAGAGGCAAAGCAAGAACAAGAGAGAGGAGTGTGTGTGTGTGTGTGTGTGTGTGTGTGTGTGTGTGTGTGTGTGTGAGAGAGAGAGAGAGAGAGAGAGAGATTAGGGGATGGGAGAGAGAGAGGAAGTGAGAGAGAGTAGGGGTGGCAGAGAGAGTATAGGATGGGAGAGAGAGGAAGTGTGAGAGAGATTAGGGGTGACAAAGAGAGAGTACGAGATGCAAGAGAAAGAGAGAGATTGAGAGTAGGGGATGGCACAGAGAGAGTAGGCAATGGGAGAGGGAGCAAGAGAAGGAGAGAGAGAGAGGAGGATGGGTGTGTGTGAGAGAGAGAGTAAGTCATGGGAGAGAGTGTGAGAGTGTGAGAGAGAGTAGGGGTGGCAGAGAGAGAAAGTAGGGAATGGGAGAGGGGAGAGAGAGATAGAGTAAGGGATGGGGGAGAGAGAGTAGAGAGGGAGAGAGTGAGAGAGTGATAGTAGGTAGTGGGAGAGGGAGCGGGAGAGTGAGAGAGGGGGGATGGGATAGTGTGTGAGAGATCTAAAGAGTAGGGGATGGGAGAGGAGAGAGAGAGAGGGATGGGAGTGTGTGGGTGTGTGAAAAAGAGAGAGTAGGGGATGGGAGAGGGGAGAGAGAGAGAGTAGGGGATGGGAGAGAGAGAGAGTAGGTGGTGGGAGAGGGAGTGGAAGAGGGAGAGAGAGAGAGAGAGAGAGAGGGAATGGGAATGTGTGTGTGTGTGTGTGTGTGTGAGAGAGAGAGAGAGAGAGAGAGAGAGTGTGTGTGTGTGTGTCAAAGAGAGTAGGGGTGGCAGAGAAAGAGTATAGAATGGGAGAGAGAGATTGAGAGTAGGGGATGGGGGAGAGAGAGAGTACAAGATGGGAGATAGAGATTGAGAGTAGGGGATGGGGGAGAGAGAGTAGGCGATGGGAGATAGAGTGGGAGAGGGACAGAGAGAGAGAGAGAGAGGAGGAGGAGGAGGAGGAGGAGGACAAGAGTGCATGTGTGTGAAACAGAAAGAGTAGGGGATGGGAGAGGGGGGAGAGAGAGAGAGTAGGGGATGGGAGAGAGAGAGTAGGCAATGGGAGAGGGAGTGGGAGAGGGAGAGAGAGGGGGGATGGAAATGTGTGTGTGAGAGAGAGAGAGAGTAGAGGATGGGAGAGAGTCTGAAAATGTGAGAGAGAGTAGGGGTGGTAGAGAGAGAGTAGAGAGGGAGAGAGAGAGAGAGAGAGAGAGTGAGAGTGAGAGTGAGAGTAAGAGTGAGAGAGAGAGAGTAGGTGGTGGGAGAGGGAGAGTGAGTGAGAGGCAGAGTAGGGGATGGGAGAGGAGAGAGAGAGGGGGGATGGTGTGTGTGTGTGTGTGAAAGAGAGAGAGTAGGGGATGGGAGAGGGGAGAGAGATAGAGAGAGAGTAGGGGGTGGGAGAGAGAGAGAGAAAGTAGGCGATGGGAGAGAGTGGGAGAGGGAGAGGGAGAGAGAGAGGGTGATGGGAGTGTGTGTAAGAGAGAGAGTAGGGGATGGGAGAGAGAGAGTGGAGAGGAAGAGAGTAAGAGAGAGAGAGAGAGTAGGCAGTGGGAGAGGGAGTGGGAGAGGGAGATAGGGGGGTATGGGAGTGTGTGTAAGATATCTAGAGAGTAGGGGATGGGAGAGGAGAGAGAGGGGGGGGATGGGAGTGTGTGGGTGTGTGAAAGAGAGAGATTAGGGGATGGGGGAGAGAGAGTAGGTGGTGGGAGAGGGAGAGAGAGGGGGAATGGGAATGTGTGTAAGAAAGAGAGTAGGGGATGGAGAGGGTGTGAGAGTGTGAGAGAGAGTAGGGGGTGGTAGAGAGAGAGCATGGGATGGGAGACGGCGAGAGAGAGAGAGAGAGAGAGAGAGAGAGTAGGAGATGGGAGAGTGTGAGTAGGAGATGGGAGAGAGTGTGAGAGAGAGTAAGGGATGGGGGAGAGAGAGAGTGAGAGTAGGGGATGGGAGAGAGACTAGACTAGAGAGGTAGAGAGAGAGAGATAAGAGGCGGTGGGAGAGGGAGTGGGAGAGGGAGAGAGAGAGAGGGGGGGATGGGAGAGGAGAGAGAGAATGGGGATGGGAGTGTGCATTTGTGAAAGAGAGAGAGTAGGGGATGGGGGTGAGAGAGTAGATGGTGGGAGAGGGAGTGGGAGAGGGAGAGAGAGGGGGAATGAGAATGTCTAAGAGAGAGAGTAGGGGATGGGAGAGAGAAAGTGAGAGTAGGGGATGGGAGAGAGAGAAGAGAGGGAGAGAGAGAGTGAGAGAGAGATAACTTAGGTGGTGGGAGAGGGAGTGGGAGAGGAAGAGGGAGAGAGAGAGGGGGGGGATGGGAGTGTGTGTGAGAGATCTAAAGAGTAGGGGATGGGAGAGGAGAGAGAGGAGGGATGGGGGTGTGTGTTTGTGAAAGAGAGAGAGTAGGGGATGGGAGAGGGGAGAGAGAGAGTAGCAGATGGGAGAGATGGAGTAGGTGGTGGGAGAGAGAGTGGGAGAGGGAGGGAGAGTAGGCAGTGGGAGAGGGAGTGGGAGAGGGAGAGAGAGAGAGGGGGGGATGGGAGTGTGTGTAAGAGAGAGAGTAGGGGATGGGAGAGAGTGTGAGAGAGTGAGAAAGTAGGGGGTGGCACAAAGAGAGAACGAGATGAGAGAGAGAGAGAGAGAGTGAGAGTAGGGGATGGGAGAGAGAGAGTAGAGAGGGAGAGAGAGAGTGAGAGAGAGATAGTAGGTAGTGAGAGAGGGGGAGAGAGAGGGGGGATGGGAGTGTGTGTGAGAGATCTAGAGAGTAGGGGATGGGAGAGGAGAGAGAGAGAGAGTGAGAGAGAATAGGGGATGGGAGACCAGAGAGAGTGAGAGAGAGTAGGGGATGCGAGAGAGAGAGAGAGAGAGAGAGTGAGAGAGAGAGAGTAGGCAGTGGGAGAGGAAGTAGGAGAGGGAGAGCGAGAGAGAGTAGGGGATGGGAAAGAGAGTAGGGGATGGGAGAGAGAGAGAGAGAGAGAGAGTAGGAAATAGGAGAGAGGGAGAGGGAGAGGTGGGATGGGAGTGAGAGAGAGAGAGAGAGAGAGAGTAGGGGATGAGAGACGATAGAGGGTGAGAGAGAGTAGGGGATGGGAGAGAGAGTAGGCAATGGGAGAGAAAGAGTGAGAGAGAGAGAGTAGGGGATGGGAGAGGGGAGAGAGAGTAGCCCAAGAGAGAGAGGAGAGATGGGAGTGTGTGAGATAGAGAGAGTAGGGGATGGCAGAGGAGAGAGGGTGAGAGAGAGTAGGCCGTGGGAGAGGGAGAGTGAGAGAGAATAGGGGATGGGAGAGGAGAGAGAGTGAGAGAAAGAGTAGGGGATGGGAGAGGAGAGAGAGTAGGGGATGGGAGAGGATAGAGAGTGAGAGAGTAGGGGATGGGAGAGGATAGAGAGTGAGAGGGTATGGGATGGAAGAGGAGAAAGAGTAGGGGATGGGAGAGGATAGAGAGTGAGAGAGTAGGGGATGGGAGAGGAGAGCGAGTAGGGAGAGAGAGAGAGAAAGACAAGGGGATAGGGGATGGTGGGATAGGGAGAGATGTGTTTTGACATAGTGCGTACGATATTTATAGTGTGTACACACTATAGTGCATACGCACTATGTGAAATCACCTAAAAACGGTCAAAAAGAAAGTTTGGGTCCCTTTTGATCCATATTCTACTTTTTGTCTATTATGTATTCTATTGTTTTGACTGAAAACATGGGTTTCAAGCTATTGTAAGTTAGAAAACACTATTTTAAGACTTTTTGAAGCTAGCAAACACCAAATTCAATCATTGAATCAACTTTTTGAATATTCTTTTTATAGAAAAGGTTAGTGTAATCCTTTTTAAATATTGTTTTTTGATATATAGAGACAAATTTGATTATAATTTGACATGTTGTTTAATATATAGTGAATTCATTTAAATTTATATGTTTGAATGAAATATTATTTGGAAATGGTTAGAAAGTTGGCAATTTGTTTGATATATATTGTGTATTCATTGAAATAATTGTAATTTTTATATGTATTTGAATGATTTGTAATTTACAAATTATAAGTAATTCAAATGTTTGAATAATTTGACATGTAGAAATCATCATCATGCCAAGGAAGAAACCAAAAACTCAAACAAATGAAGATAGCGACAGAGATTTGGCAATTAAAAGAGATAAAATGAAACTACTATCTAAACAAAGAAAATTGCAAAGCAATAATGAAGAATTGACTTTCGAAGAGGATCAAGAATGATCGATACAAAGAAAAAAACAGAGAGAATTGGAAGAAAAAGAGAATGAATGAAATTGTTATGCTCAAAAAGATAATTGAATTGTGAAGCTACACCATCTTCTAATGTTGGAGTCATATCATCCTCTTATGTTGAAGAGACACTAATTTGTAAATCCGACAATGTACACACTCCATCATGTCATGTTGAAGGCACAACATCAACATATCAAGTACCTGTGTTATTCCATCTTTTGCATCTTATTGCCAAGGCACATCATCTTCAGTTCAAGGTACACAAAACACTCAAAATGTTGAGGGAATGGAAGAGATTATAACACCTTCTAGAATTTAGCTTAGAAGACCAAAATATTTGATTGATATTGATACTAACATTTTGAAATCAATGCCTGACAAGATTAGCAAGGGTACTTGTCAAAGAAAATTTAATCATATGTGGAGATTATTCTTTGAAGAATTAAATATTATAGGTCAATGCCAATTATTTGTTGAAATGATGACGATTTTAAAATTTAGGCCTATCATGAAGATTCTTGGGCTAAGAACGATGCACGATTCAAATGAAAAAATATTGTAAAGAATCTAATGAGTGCTAATTAAAAAGAGGGTTCTAAATCATGCACCAAAGATAGTAATATCAAAAGACGAGTACTTACATCAACAATAGTAAGTACCCAAATGAAGAAATCTCGACTCATGAGAAAGACAAATAAAATATTGAAAATTGATAGAGGTACTCTAAGGAGAGCTATGCTAAGGCATGAGAGATTGGAAGATCCAACAAAAAATGAGTTATGGGCATTTAATGATAAATTGGTGTGAAAGGATAAAAAATTAGTGAAGCTTTGAAATCAATGGTTGAAGATTTTTGGAAAAATAACACACATTTTTCCCTAATCAAAGAGATGTTGTAAGAAGGAGGATTGGTAGCCAAAATCACAACCCACATGTGAAACATTTTTTGGACTCAACTCAGACACAATTTTTTGCAAAATTTATTGTTATGTATCCTCAAATTCGAATAAGTCAAAGATTTTTTGAGATGGGTAAACCTTTTTATGTCAAGATAAATCACACACGCACAACTTCTTGTTGTAGGATACATATTGAATTTTCTAACCATTTTGATGTTTTTAAGCATATATGTGTGTGTTTTTGCATTTTAAGTTTGTTTTGTAGGATTGTGACATAAATGAGCCACCGAGATCTTCAAGGGAATTCATATCCAACATTTTATATGAAATAGGAGATGACCAACAATTTGACAAGACATCATGCTTAGATGGTACATGCTTATTTTTTGGTTCTTTGCAACTTTTATCAACTTGTGAACATATGGATAGTACACATGCAAATGGAAATGAAATAGTAGATTATAAAAAATTTAAAATAGTGACATATGCTCTAAAAGATGTGAAATAGGGTAAAATATGTGATTTAGTTATTGAAAGGATTTTAGTTTATGAGTTCATTAAGATATTTCGTGAAAAGATTATTTATGAGTATGCAAGGCATACACATAGAGCTCGATGGCTGGATTTGCAATTCAAGTTATGCAAGGATGTGTTTCCACTAGATACCATTGTTTTAGTTGTAGACTTCGTAGAGAACTACACACTACAACCACAAAATGAGGTGCAAGCAAAGTATTATACTTCTCAACAAGTTTCCATATTTGTTCACATAACATTTGTGCATTCACCTACAAGTATAGAGGATGATAGGAAGATTTGGAGGGAGTACCATTTTTACATCAGCAATGATCGATCACATTCTACAGAGTTTGTATAGGGTTGTTTTCAACTATTTTATAGAGATTTGGCTAACAGGGGCATAACGTATCGTCAACACATTATTTGGTCAAACAATTGTGCATCTCAATTCAAGAATGCACAGATGTTCTATTGGTTGAGTAGGATGCACAGGTTGTGTAGAATTCAATATATGAGAAATTTCACAGAGGTTGGTCATGGAAAGGGAGAGCATGTTGGTGCAAGCACATGCATCAAAAGAGCCTTAGCTCATGAAGAACTAAAGTAGAAAGACGAAGCAATATTTTTTGATGCAAAATACATCATCCAGTGGTGTAATGCTACAATGGGTCTAGGTAAGGAAGGTGAGTCTACGGTTCGTAGATTTTTTTGGTTGATAGATAATACTAACATTGCATCATACGAGAATTGTTGCACACTAATAGGATCCAATGAGTTGCACTATTTTAGAAGCTTTGATGCAAGTTCATGGAGTATCCACACACGAAAAATGGCATGCCATTGTCCATCATGTGCAGAAAAAAATTGAGATGAGTGTGAGTCAATTAAATGGGTGGACAAATGGGATATATGGGTTTTGGACCCAATTGACACCTATTGTTCCCCACAAGTGCTTGAAATGGTAAAGATGGATTCATCTATTGACTTTGACTGCTTGTCTGATCTAGTACAACTTGGTAATATATATATTTATATATCTTTGTAATTTCAATATGTAACTTCATAACTTTTACCTAAGTATTTTCTAAATTAATGACCACATTTTGTACATTTGTCACTGTAGGCCATGTTTTTGTTATTATTGCACTTGAAGACAATGAATAAGGGAAAAATTATTATTTGTGTTGTTGTGTCCAAGCCAAACAAAAATTGGATTACTCGGTTATAGATGGTGAAGGTTTAGAGTACCATGTCAGTGCAGTGGTTGTAATAGGCACATGGCTTGGACAATATTCTATGAAGAACCCTAAATTGTGGTTATTCGAGGATTGGCAAATAGAGAGGAAGATTATTCATTATTCAAACCTTGTTGTCACATCAAATGTCCACGTGATAAAATATGGTGGAAAACCACATAATAAGATTCTTTGAAAATTTCATGAGTTAGACGATGAGGCAATACTTGAGACATTAAAATGTAGAGAAGATCCAGTTGGCTCAGTAGATTGAATAGGGATAGAAGGAGAGAGAGAAAGAGTGATCAATTGGATCCAAATGCAATGTTGTAACCTCTCCCCCAAGACTATCCACATGACAAGGTGGGTATTGTTATTATGTGTAAGTAATGAGATAAGTTTAAATCACATATTTTATGTTTGGATTTGTTTAGAATCTAGATACATTATTTGAATTTATATTAGATTCTTTAATAGGACCCATTTTTAGATTAGTTATTTGAATATGTGAAAGTTTAGAATTTGTTGTTTAGATCAAAATGTAATGAAAGAACATGAAAATTGTTAGAATGTGAATGCTTTGTGATGTAAAGTCATGACTGTGTGCATGGAACCAAAAATTTCAAACTAGCGAAAGCAAGGATACAATGGGAGAAGTTTCCAAGATTCATCAAGCCATTCAGTAAGCCACTTGATCAATGCTAGAAGCTCAAACAAATAATTCTTTGCATTTAGAACATTGTTACCAATAATGATATTATGACTAATATTCTTTTATCTTTTATTTGTTGTTATGTTTGTTCGCTCTTAGTCCAAATATTGCAATGTTGTGATTGTGTGGAAGAATCCACACCCTTGAGGATAATCATAGGTGGTTCATCAATGTTTGATTTGTAACCTTCCTTTTCCCTTTTAGACGTAATCATGTTTATGTTCTCACAAGTTGGGGTGGAGGGAGGGGTATTGGTGGAATTAATTACTAATTACACTTTACTTATGTTTACTTAGGATGTACAACATTTTCATATTAGTTTTCGTAGGAGTCAACTCATTATTTAGCACATATTGTAGGAGAAATCCACATGCACTTATTGTCATCTCACACCTATTTGTTTGTGAGATCCATCTTTGTGTTCTTACCACATTATCCTTCTCTCATTGTTTCACATGTTACATACATTTTTTTGTACAATGGATGATATTCCACCTTTAGGTGACATATGATTACACCTTGTCTAGTTGGTAGGTTATCACTAGCAACCCTCCTAGTTATCAAGCATTACCTATATATTCAGGAAGATTTATGTGTATTGCATCCATACATATTTTTATTATTGATAATAATTGAATCTAGTCATTTAATGATCAAATCATTTCATCTCTCTCATTTGTGTTATCAATTTAGCTACTAGATCTTGTCATTTTCATTTTTTTCCTTGAGCAAATTCTTACACTTAGCATAGCTACTATCTTTCAAAAGTTCTTCCTTATCCTTATAAATATTGGATTTGAGTGTAGTTTCAATATTTGATAGCTCATTACTTTTAGAGTTTGATAATATTGTGTCTTAAGAGGTCTATAAAAACTATTTTAGGTTGGGGAGTCTTTGAGATAAGTGGAGGATAGGGTTCCTTTGTTGGGGTAGGCTAATTAGGCCTAAATGCATGTGCAATCAGCAATAGAGAGGTTCACCAGTCAAGAGGTGAAGGTTTGAGATTGATAGGGGTTTTATAACTCCCAAAAGGGTATTTGGGAAGTTAATTAATTACTAGGTTGTTCAAAAAAATTTCATGGAATTTGTAGATTTCTGTCTAACAGGACTACTAGGCAGGCCTAGGAGGGCTAAATTGTGAAATGGTGAAAGATGAGTTGGTTGGAGTTGGTGAAGAGTTGGATCATGGTAGATAGGCCTTGAAAAGGTTATCCAATGTGTTAGAGTCAGTGTGGGAAAGCTTCATTGGATATTTGGCATGTTGGAGGCACTAGGTACACTAGGTGCACTAGGTAACCCTGGAGAGTATTGGAGTTTGAATAGATTGGATTGAGACAATGAGATGATGAACATGAGTTGAGGAAGTAATCTACCAAATCAGAGAACTCCATTTTATCTTTGAGTATGACTAATTCTTTGAGTTGATTCCAAGTTATATTGTTGAATCTTCGAGTTGAGTTAGTCTATTTAAGGTGATAGTGGAGGGCTCTGCATCATATATGTTCTGGAGGAAACCTATTAGGGAAAACCTAGTGGGAGCCAGAAGCACATGATATTTGTACTATGAAAAAGTACTCCTAATTTTATTTTTTGAAATAGAGAAAAAAATCAATCCATTTACATCTAGAGGCATATGACCCAATTTATGGACACGCTATGTAGAGCACATTTCTTACAATAAATCTTAGATTTTTCCTTTAGTTGGGTTCATTGATATAATCTTGATTACAAGAGAGTGAACATAATGTCCACTACAACCAAGAAGATAAACATCTCAAATACTAAGACAAATCCAATGAAGCACAACTTCTACTTATTCATAAAATGCATACAATATATTTCCTTTGCACATCTATTGCATACTTAACATAATCTCAATTATAGAAATGTTACCTCATTTATACATGTTACAAAGATTAAACATAAACAAGGTTGGCTAATGCCTATTACAATAAAAGATATAAATATTATGTTTAATCAGTAATGTTATCTAAATCAAGTGATCCAAGACTTGGATAGGACCCAAATGAATAACCAAAAGCATGCAATGGTATCACCAAAGTAGCACCAAGAATCACAACTTATTGCTTCATCAAATCAATTAGACCCTAAATAAAGAAACACCAAAAAACTACCAAATAAATAAAAATTTGGTCTCCTCAATCAATGTGAACCATTAACATGATCTACGAACACCAACAAGAAGCATGAATACCATTTAGAGCCTTCATATCATCACTAACTCGAATCCTAAATCATTTTTAACACTAATCAACAAGAACACTAAAATATTGAACTCAATTATAACAAAAGATAGATTATTACACTCTAACTCATGAAAAACACTAGCTAAGGAAACAATGATAATTCCAATACAAACACTAGCATAAAATGTTGTCCTCTTTCATTTTTCTCCAGATTTTTCCATAACATCAAGAAAATAAATTGAAGATTAGGATACCCATTTTGCTCCTCTATAACATATCAAAAGATGAGGTATGTTGTTACACTATGGGCTACTTTTTTAAGCATAAAAATGAGTAATATAGGTTATTTTTCAAGGAAAAAATTATTTTTATTTTTCTTAGAAGGTTATAAAGGTCCTTAGAGTCATTAGGTTAATTTTTAGGCATCTAAGAGTTAAGATGTCAAAAATTGTAAAAAATTGCAAAAGTTGTCAAAGCAAAATTGCAAAAATGCTGACAACTTTGCAAGAGTTTAGGAATTGGTGAAGGGGTGAGCATTTGGAAATAAGTTATTTTAATGTTTCCAAAGCTTTTCCAAGTTTTATAATTGGAATCAAGTTAAAAATGTAAAAATTGCACTTTTTGTGCAAAGTTGCATTCTTGAAAGTTGTAAAAGTTGCTCAAATTTGCAACTTAGTGGAAAAAGGGTCGTGGGATCGATTTGTCTATTATGTTAGGTCTAGGTGGCTGGGTAAACCCTATCCCCAACCTCATCCTATCCCATTGAGCACTCAAACTATCTTGGGCACGCTGAACTGAAACATCCCTAAGGGTCACTAAATGCCATAGGGCACCGATCTTTGACAGGGCATATCTCAGAGCTTGTGCAAGGTATGGATGAGATTCTAATTCCTATAGGACCATGTTGTAAATATCTACAATAACCTCTTTCACTTTTTGGAGATCATACTCTATTTTGATTTTGCGATGCCATCTCAGATGATACTGAAACTTGCAGTGTTGGCTAGTAAAAAGTTGTCAACTGCCAAATCTCTCTCACCTTTCATCGTGGGATCGAACTATCTATTCTATTTGGTCTAAGTGGCCAGGTAAACCCTATCCCCAACTTTTTCTTGATCTATTGAGCGCTAGAATGTTCTTGGGCACACCAAACTGAAAAGTCCCTAAGGGTCACTAAATGCCATAAGGCAACGATCTTTGACGGGGCATATCTTGGAGCTTGTGCAAGGTATGGATACAATAAAAATTCCTATAGGACCATGTTGTGGAGACCTATAGTAAACTCTATCAATTTTTTGATATCTTACTCTATTTTGATTTTTCGATGCCATCTCGGGTGATGCTAAAACTTGTACTGTTGGCTAGTACAAAGTTGCCAACTGCCAAATCTCTCTCACCTTTCGTAATGGGATCAAACTATTTATTTTTTTAGCTCCAGATGGCTAGGTAAAACCTATCCCCAACCTTGTCCCATCTTGTTGAGCACTCAAACATTCTCAGACATGCCAAACTAAAATGTCCCTAAGGGTCACTAAATGCCATAGGGCATCAATTTTTAATAGGGCATATCTTGGAGCTCGTGTGAGGTATGGATGTGATTCGATTTCCTATAGGACCCTATTGTGGAGACCTACAATAAATTCTCTCACTTCTTGGAGATTATACTCTATTTTGATTTTGCAACGTCATCTCAGGTGATGCTTAAAATTTTAGTATTGGCCAGTACAAAGTTGTCAACTGTCAAATCTCTATCACCTTTCATCCTGGGATCAAAATGTCTATTCCATTAGCTCCGGGTGGTTAGGTAAACCATATCCCCAACCTCATCCTGTCCCATTGAGCACTTGAAAATTCTTGGGTATGCCGAACTAAAACATCCCTAAGAAAGATAATGACACATTAAGGGGCTTACAAGAGTTCATAAGTTTCTATTTATCTCCCCCACATTGAAAATATCATGGAGAAAACATGGTGTGATGTGTAGAAGGAGAAGATTCTAAAGGGCTCATAACTTTTCCTTCTCGTTATAACTCATGATCTTAAGGGTTTATTAGAGGTAGGCTTAATATGACACATATTCTAATGTGCCATAGGTTTATAAGATTGTGTTAGAACTATCAAAGGAATGATAGAGATCACTATTTTGTATCATTATGAGGGTTTCTCAAGGATCTTATCTTATGTAATGTCATATTTGTGAATAGAAAAGAATGCATTCACTACCTCTTGCATTATCATTCAAAAATACCAATCACATTAACATGCTCCTAAATGATAGATTTGTAAACTATGATGTTTTTAAGTTTATTGTCTTATATTGAATAATGGTTTGGATCCTTTAAAGAAGTGTGCTTTTTATAGTTGTGGGTACATGTGACCCTCACCAATGTATGATAGTTTCATGAGAGGCAATAAAAAAAGAAGTCAAAGTAAATAGATATATAAAGTATGAAAGGATATGGTGTAGGAGAACCCTTCCAAGGCTCCCACCATTTCATTTTGGTGTGATAAACTTCTCTTAAGAAGTATGTAAATACAATAAGAACATATAGCTCATGCTTGTGTGTTCAAGCTAGGATAGGTTTTGAAGTTTCCTCCTTCATCTTTGTTGGCAATGCCCGGTAAGGAGCAATCAGCAAAGAAGTAGTTCTCAAGAGAAAAGTATAAAGATTCAAGACTTATCCTTTGGAAGGATTCAAGAGGGATATAAGAAGGTTATTTCTTGAAGAGGAGAAATTTCTATGAGTTGAATAAGGTGTTTGAAAGTTGAGGACATCAGGCAGCCCTCAAAACACATTATTGTTGTACGACTTTTTGGTGGCCTAAAAGCTCAAAAATCTTTGAGTATGGACTATGTGAAACAAATGTTCTTAAGGCTAAGTTTGATGAATCCCTAAGGGTAATAAGTTATTAGCCTTATAAATCTGGGTGGAGGCCTAATTAGGGGCTCTTCTAGTAGCCTTTTTGTGAAGAAATACTTAGAATAAATAAAAAAATTTATATCAAGGTCATAGAGGCCACTAAAAATATTTTTAAAAACCTATAGCAAGGGACGAACTCCTTGAGATTCATTTTGATTGCATCATATGTTAAGCATCATTGTTGCCTAATCCTTAGTGGCAAATTTGTAGAGCTCCTTCTATTTACCTTTGTCATTATCCTTCTTTTCAAGTGCATTCTTCTTCAATTGGCATAAATATGTGGTCAAGATGTGCATGACTTTCATTGCAAAATGGGAGTTATTCTAGATCTTATTGTCCAACCTTGTAACTCTGTCCTTGACTTTATTAAGCTCTTCCATAGTTTCCTCACACTTGTCACACTACACACCTAGGATAGTTGTATTCTTACTAATCACATGTGGTTTAACAACTTCCTCTACTGATATGTCTTAAGGGAGGTCCAAAGGTTCCATTTTGAGGCTTTTAGGGATATGGGATGAGCTACTAGTTGTCTAAGAACAAACCTCAATCTCAACCTCTTTTCCCTTTTCCTCTTTTTCATCACTCATATTCTCCTCTCCCTCATCTGACTTAGAGTCCACTTGCATTTCCCCCCGCTTTTCTATAGATTGTATCACAAGTCTCTTGGAGTGACAAGGGGTCTTAGTTTCCTTTAAGACATCAATGTTAGAGTCAATCTCATGAGTGATAAATTTAGTCATTTTTGAAGCCTTGGTCTTCTTTTTTGTTGAAATGATTTCCTATTCTTCTCTTTCAATTTCTCCTTAGAAGCATCATTAGGAGAGGTTGAAGAGAGCCATGCAAGACTTTTATCATATATTTTTGAGGAACTTTTCCTCACAATGACAAAATGTTACCTTACAAACACTTGTAGATATTTTTTAATGAAAACAACAAGATCAAAAATATATGGAGTGGAAAAATATAAATTTCACCCACATCAATTGACCCTTGATCTATTATGGAAATTGAAGATGTTTCACTCAAAAGTTGACTTCTATGTAAAAAAAGAGAGAGGGGCCAAAGGTGGTGCAAGCTATTATCATAGGAATAGGAGTTGAAAACTTGGATATTGTTGTTAACAAAATAAGGTTTAATGTGCATTTATGCATGACAATTAGGTGGCAAAGAAATTGAATTTTAAAATTTGCTCTCTTTGTATGATGCATTAGGAATTAGATGAAGAGAAATCCAAGAGTAGTAAATAAACAAATGGATTGTTTAATAACATAGGGAATAACGGAGGTGTCCACAACAATTCTAGGAGTGGGTTGCAATTTTATTTTGTTGATTTCATTTCTAGAAGGTGGTGCACATATTATTTTGGGGGGTTAAGTGTATAGGTTGTAGAAGTATTTGGAGAGAGCTTTATTTTTTGGAGTTTTTTTTGGGGATAGCTTTTTGATAGGGTTTTTGAAACTAGGAGAATTGTAGATTATAAAGAGTAGACTTTTAAAAATCCATCTCTGTAAAAAAAAACCATGTCATAGGCATGAGAATATTGTAAAATAAAGTTGATAGACTCTAATTTTTGTAGTGAAAATATGAAAATATTGTTAAATAAAGCCAACCGGCTCTTCATTTTGCAATGCAAATTTTCTTGGGTTTCAATAAGAATTTATGAAGTTGGGCATCAATTTGTTGTTCATTTCATCTAAATTCTTGTTATATATTTCAAATTTGTATTTATATTTAGAATGCTAGTTATACTAGATTTATGGGATCAATAGCTCTTTGCATCCCAAATCATTAAAAGAAGACCCATTAGAATTCAAATTTGACTAAGATATCTCTTAGATAAATAAAAGCATTTACAATTAAAATATAAATCTCGCCACACAAACTCATAGATTATTGAGATCTTCTATCTAGTTATGAAAACTTAAATCTTAGCAAAAAGGGATTTTAGCTTTTTGTTTCAACTCTACTCAGTGAAATCTAGGTTTTTGATGGTTGAATAGAAGTTGGCATGAACCAGCCCCAAAATATTCAATTGCCAAACAAAAATGTCACTTTACGTAGGTATTGTTCTGCACTTGGATTATACTCATTTTTTCATAAATCTACTATGCCAAGGATTCCATCATCAAACCAGGCACAGTAGATTTCTAAGAAATTATCAATTTGGCAAGATAAATATATTAAAAAATTCCTCTCACTATGACATAGTGAATCAATTTGTGGGCAAGGGATGTATGAAGAAACTAATTGTCTATAATATGGAGTAGTTTTAATTGCCCTTCTAGAGGATTGAAGAGGGGTATGAGGAGGTTCTAACTTGTGGAGGAGGAGTCCTGATGAAGTGTGGAAGGTGTCTTAAAAAAGGGGATAACAGGCAACCAAGAAAGCCCTACCAAACCCTAAATTTTTCTATTTTTGTTGTATGGCCTATACACACCTTGAGACCCTAAAAACCCTTGAGCATGGTTCCTATGTATCAATTGTTCTTAAGGCCAGAGGTGTTGAAACTCTAAGACAAAGTGATGTAGTAGTACGCAATAGAAGTCTTCAAATAGCAAGGAATGGTGGAAATGCTCAAATTCCCTCAACACCCAAGGTGAAGGGTCCTAGTGCCAAATACCTATCATAGGTATCGAGATGGGAAAGACAAGGTAACCTAATCACTAGATCTACCCAAGTACCAAGCACCAAAAACTCAATATGCACTATTGGATTCCCTTAGCCAAAAGAGGGATCAAACCCCAAAAAATGAATACAAAGACTAGGGGTGGCTTATAATCACTGATATGGCCTATTTAGGTTCTAAAAAACATAAATCCATGATTAATTTCATCAAAGACAACTTATAGTATGAAGTTGCTTTGAAAAACCACTAAATTGGCTTGTAGCCCTCCTAGAATGAGGAAGAGGTGTAAATTTGGATTCTTCCAAAGGACATGGTGAATTGACTACTTATTTGGATACCATTTTGGGTCTTATGAAACATTCCAAAGTTCCCAAGCATGGAGAAGAATGGAGGTTGTTGCTGTTGCAACATTAGACCAGATTTGAAGGCTTAATTGGGGCTCCGTTTGCACTGGAGGTACACTTTCTACAAAAAGAAAATACAATCCAACAACTAGGAGATGTGGGAGCATGTAAATGAGACAAATTTATAGGATCTTAGCCTCAAGTGAACCCAAGAACTCAATCTAGAAGGACTGTTGTAAATGTTAATTTGGTGTACTCTTCATGAAGCACACCTAGGGTATGACGACAAACTCACCTCCTTGCATCTTCTAGAAAAGAAATTTAAAAATATTAAAGAAAATTATTACACCTTGTATTCCACCAATGGGAATCAATTTTCCATGGTGGAAAATGCCAAAATAACCCAGCCCTAGCAAGTTGTTGATTTGTAAGCTGATTTCTAGGTAGCCAACAATAAAAATTGAATAACTTTCAAACTATGAAGAGTTAGAACATGAGACTTGTTGAAAATGAAATAGATAAAATCCCCCAACTTTTATATCCATTAAGACATCTCCAATTGTCCTTACACGTCTATACCAGGGTCTACAACATGTGTTTATGCAAGGAAAAATGCTGATTTTATTGCTTTCAATGCCAAAATTACATATCTGTCCTATTACCCACCTATAAGGGCTTATATAGGATGCTCAAAATGGTCATATGAGTGGTTTGAACCAACTAGACATTTGGGAGAGGATTTTACAAGTTTTAGCAACTTTTGCATATTTTGCAATTTTGCATATCTAGTGACCAAAATTGGTCCTAACCTTATTTTTATGATCCTTAAAGGATGTTAACATGAAAAGCATGAAAAACATGTAAATACCTATGCCTCAAATCATTAATGACCAATAGTTAGACAAGGGCTTATAAAATGCCAATCTTGTAACTATGGCCTTATAATGAGATCCATTGTTAAACCTATTATTCCTAAGCATGACTAAAGGCCACAAGGACCTCAGTTTGAAATATTTATGGTGCTTTTTGAAGGTAGAGTGGGTGATTCTAGACCACAAAGGAGCTATTGGCCCTAGAAATCCGGGTGGAGGCCTAATTAGGGGCTCTCCTTGTAGCCCTTTTGTGAAGAAATCTTGAAATCGGGTACAAACCCATTGTTGTTATCCATTCAAGCATAGTAAAAGTGTTTCAATAACACCTTAGGACATCATAGAAACCTTGGTTATATTGTGGAGTGCTATGGTACCCTAGTAGACCTATAAAACCTTTGGAGAGATACTATTCCTAGAAAAGTAAGGAAGTGATGCTGCAAGTTTGGATCAGTTAACCTAGTGAGGAGGTTGGGCAAGGTCAGTGGATGTTCTAAGTAGCAAGAGATCCTATAGACCACATAGGTGTACAAAAAACACCAAGATCCACATATAATATACAAGGTTGCACGAGGACGAGGGTACTTGGGGTACTTAGGGCACGGGTATGGGTACAACTATTTTTTATAATAGGGGATGGGGTTACTTGTATATGTCAAACTCTATTTTTAATTATAATTTTATATATATAGAAAACCTGAATTTATGAGTCATGACAATGATTTTTCAAATCAAGAACAGTGATAAAGTTTACAAATGCAATGTATTGTTTTTAGTTTTAGATTTGTTATATGTTTGTAATAATATTTTATGATAAATGCTTAGATGCATAACATAGAACACAGGCTTTAAACATGAACAAGAAGATCATAAATCATATGACAATGACATATTGCAAATGATAAATTTAAGGCTTTAACACTGATAAATTTTATTGTTGATCAATATTGTATCAAAAATTCAAACTAATTAGGTATTGAATTGAGCTTGATAAACAAATAACAGAGAAGGAAAACTTTAAACATGAACAAGCTCATAAATCATATGACGATGACACATTGGAAATGATAAACTTATGGTTAAACAGTGATAAAGTTTATTGTTAATCAATATTCTATCAAAGTTTTGAACTGATTAGGTATTAAATTAAGCTTGATAAGCAATGAACTAATACACAAAAAAAAAATTGAAAAAAAATCCAAAATCTCAATCAAGGTCCTTAGCTATGATGCTCTCCACCGATTACCCAGTACTTGGGTATGTGGGTATGAGTACCAGGGGTGTGGGTACAAGTACCCATGCGACCTCATAATATATTATGATAACCAATAATGTCATACACAAACAAACATATAATATATTATGATAACCAATAATGTCATAAATGAATGAACATATAATATATTATGTTAACCAATAATGTCATACATGAAGGAACATATAATATAAAATGATAACCAATAATGTCATAAGTCTAATAATGTCATGCATCAAAATAATGTCATACATCAAATATAAAATGTCATATATACATCAAATGTATATCGAATATGTCCATTGACATAAAATCCAACATATATGTCCGTTGATGCCTATACATGTATCCCTATCAACTATATCTTCTCCTTTCCATGAGGGGAAGGAAACAAATCTCTAGAGCTCTTTGGTCATCATGTGGAGGGAGACGGTGACGATGATGGGGTCTTCCTCACACACTTGCTCATCCTCTTATTGAGGATCTTCTCTAACTTGAGCTGATACAAACAAAATAGATATGAATCAATAATTATTATACATTGAAATCAAATATATGTACACACAAAATTAATTATTTTCTTGCCGTCATCATATAGTCACTCTGCAAGTCCACCTCGATGGCTCGTGGATGATTAGGTGTGACAAGACCCTACAACAATTGAATCAATATAATCACATATAAATAACATTAGAAATTTTTATACTAACTATTATAAATAACAACTAAAACGAAGAAAATTCTTTCATACCTTAGTCAATGGCTGTGAACTAGCCATAGCTATAACCACTCCACGATCGAAAAACTATTGAAGATGAGGAGGAGTCTCAGATGTCAAGAGCTACATGTCATACAATACATGTTAAATGTAACATGAAATAGAAAAAAATATAATCAAATAAATTAAATTAACATGAAACAAATGTACCTCTACAAAGCTCGTATCATGTCTAGGCTCAGAGTCTGTAGTGAATGTCAATGGTCCTATAGAGAACTAATGCACATGCATAAATTTTATTGTCAATCCTTCATATGATTACTTAATAAATATATGTATTCATTTAAATGATTAAATTGGTACATACCTCTAGATTCATCAACAAGATAAAAAATGGGGCTTGGGGATCGCTACTAAGGCCACCAACACTCTAAACCTAAATTTTGAACAATGTCAATACATGCTAATTAATTAGTCATTCACTATACATATGAAATGTGATCAAATTAATTTATTATAATTTTAATTTACTTGTGTGTCAATGCCAAATGTCTCATTCAGGAATTGATCAGTCACTAGCCCATCATCTGCACCATCTTCAACATGACTACCAAATGTGCATAAGGATCCGCATGATGTGCACATGTGACCACGACGTGTAGAAGGCTCCTCCTCAAATAATGGAATCATGAAATGAATGAGGGTATGTGTCAAAGCACTAATAGTCCCTAGAGTGTTGGCCTCTACATGTTCCTTCACAACTAAAGGAATAGTCACATGCTCACCCTGTGGCTTGACCGCAGAGGCCCTAACTACATTAGGGTCTCGACGTGCCCCTAACCTCTCAAATGATGACCCCCACCTCTATCTTGAGAGTCTAATATATCAAAATAATTGGGGATCTCCCCAAGGACAAACTCACAATACAATTTCCTTAAGAAATACATTGGGACCTCGTGATTATTGCAAGGAGGTGCATCAAAAACCATCCACCATCTATCCCAAAAATTATTTCTAATAACATCGTGTATGCACCAATGATGGGGAACCGTTTAGTACCCTCTCTAATAGTATCTTTTTGACCAAGCTTTCTAAATAATGCACAAATCCTACCTTTTGGTATATCTATTTTTTTAACATCTTGATATGACAATTTATTTGAATAATATCTTTTTTGTTCATCCCTCTTAACCCGCCAAACATCTAACTGACCACTAATAGAATCTATGTCGGTCTTAATGGATTCGAGGGAGGATGCCAATTGAGCTCTCATTGGATTGGCTTGTTCACAAGCTTTCAACCTACCAATGAGTGCTTCTAATTTAGTTTTTCCTCTTTCTATTTCATTTAAAATGTTTTCTTGTGTGCCAGGAGGAGGTCTTGCAATTGGTTCAAGTTGTGGAATTTTTTGTTCTTGTTGTGGAGGGTTTTGGTTTGGATCTTTTTGAGAGTTTTGGTTTTGATCTTCTTGGGGATTTTTCGGTTCATTATTCACATTTCATGATAAGAAATCAATTAAAATCTAAATATATAAACAAATTTAAAGAAAATTTGAAAAAACATACAAAACAATATAAAAATATATATAAAACAATGTAAAAAGAAAGTAAGATAACATATGACGTTCTCGTGATCTCGAACTTCAATGGGGAGGAGGCATATTGGCAAGGTGGGTGGCAAAAACCTTCTATTCTCTCATTCCACATATGCGCTATGAGGAGGGGAAGTAGAAAAATAGAGGGAAAATGAATGGGTTGTGGGTATGCAGCCCATTTATAATAATTTGGTTTTTTTAAAGCACGTATGCGCTATAGTGTGTGCACGCTATAGCAAGTGCGCACAATTGAAAATTAGAAAAAATAAAAAAGGTGTCACCTTTTTGGCACCACAACTTGGTGCACTTACCCTAATGTATATTTTATTTCATAGATGTATGTAAATATGTTCATGTTAAATGTAGACATGTATGTTTTCAATATTCATGTTTATGTATATGTTATTCATCTTAATGCCTTAATTTAAGCATAATTAACTATATTTAATGACATGTCTTAAGGGGAGATCCTAAATTATACATAAGAATGTAGATGAATGCACAGGTAAGAATATAACATATACATGTACATAAGAACATATAAAGAGTATGACCTAAAGAATACATGTTACAACATATAATTAATAAAATTTAATACATATAAGAATATAAAGATTATATACAAACATAAAGAATGTATCATATAAGAACATAAAGATTATATGCATAAATACATGAGAGCATTAAAATTCATAAGAAAACATAAAAAAATCTATATAAATACATACAAATACTAAAGGGGTTCTCTTAAGGAGAGGTCCTAAAAGGTGGTACTAAGGGGATGTCCTAATAGGTGGTCTTAAGCAAAGGTCAGGTAATAGGTGGTCTTAAGGGAAGGTTAGGTAATAGGTGGTCCTAAGAGGTTGTCTTAAGGGGAGGTCCTAAGAGGTTGTCTTAAATGAGATATCTATGTCTAATTTAAATAAAAATAACAAAACATGTATAATTTCACATATCCAAGATAATTGATCCAATCTATACAAATTTATAAAACAAATATCCTGTCAACACTAAATGTGAAAGTATTAGAGCTATATAGACATAGCTAAACTAGAGCTCCACAATAAGTACATAGGTAAACTAGAGCTCCACAAACATTGTATTGTTAGGATCCTCTCTAGTTTTTATTATCTCTAGAAGTTTTTCGTGTTCTTCAATAGATAGTTTCCATCCTCTTCTTTGTATTGTTTCAAATTGTAACTTTGTTACTATAACATGGTTACTGTAATGTAAAACTTTTTCTCCAGGCTTGTATTCAATAAATTCAATACTACTGTAATGTCCCCTCTTTAGTTCAACATGGAATTAATCATGGATTTTCCTATTCCAGACTCTCGTAGGCAAATGGGGTTGATGAGAGAGTCATTTTTGGTGTTATTTGGTGATTAGATGGCTCATTATGCTCTTGGAGATATTATTTTATTTATATTTTATCATCACTTCTTATACAGGGCCTACATGTTATAATTCTAAGTTGAGTTGCACTTTTATTTTACAAAGTTATTTATTATAAAAAAAAGTGCATTATAATGGGATTTTATAATGGATGTTTCTAGAAGTTCTTACTAACTTCTTAGAAAAGGATGTTTCTATAAGTTCTTAGCAACTTCTTAGGAAAGTAGATAAATAGAGGGCTTGGGCTCCCATTTGGATACACAAGATTTGATAACTCAACTACATCTTCTATGAGCATTTGTGGAGCTTGATAGTTTGCAAATATTCAGCATAATCCTTGAGAATGATATCTCTCAAGAGATTGCATAACTAAGGAAGTGAAAGACCTTCTGAAGGGTTGCACATTGGAAGTGGTACTCAGCCATTTCATGTTGATCATCATTGGTATATCCAGTTTGGATAGAGATTTCATTGTGGGTTTGAGAGTTTTTGTTGCAAGTAGATTTGTGCTTTATTGATACATCAAGAGGATAAGTTTTTAGATATAAATCAGGACATTTCTAAGGCATTTTTGATAGGCCCTGTTATGCAATAACAGCATACATTTTTGCTCATAACTCCCAATCGGCTAGGAGTTTGATTGTGTCATTTTTGGAGGTCATTATACCATCCTAGGCGCCTCCATTCCTACCATTTTTGGCAGCCTAAACCTTAGCATTAATTTTTTCTAAGGGTCGTATAGAATGCACAAGTATGGTTGTACTTGTTGGTCATACAGGGTCTAATCTGGGGCAGTTTTCTGGGCGCAACACAATAGTTATCTCATTAGTGTGGTCAACAACACATAGCACAAAAAATTAGGTACCGTTTGGTTTGCATTTGATTGTAAAATTGCATAGAACTTATTCAAACATAAGGGTTTAAAAAGTCAGTAATGGTATAATAATCTTTGCATTAGAATTCAATCATTTGTATTCAGTTTTGTCCTATGGTGTGAGACAAGGAAAATCATAATCATTCTATTCAATAGGTTTCTTAGCATTGCATACTTTGAAATAGTTCTCAAGTATCAAATAATTGCACCAAAAATTTTGAAGTGTAATTGACCTCAATATTGAATGCATATATATAAATATTGTTACTGTTTTTTCTATTGTATGGTTTTGGCAACAACAATTCCTGCAAGCAGTTGTTTATTATCAATAGTATTGTTACTTGCATGCCAAGTGTTTGATAGAATTCTCCTAGAATATATTCATAGCAGTATAGTCCAGATTGCATGCCAAGTGTTTGACAAAATTCCTCACTACAACATTGGTAGTTGTTAGTGGTCTTTTAGCAAGGATCTTTACAATGGTATCAGAGCCAAATTATCCTACCATCCTAGTGGGTACAAACACAATGAAAAGGTGGTGATATGATAGATTGGAATGTTCAATATTTAACTCATCACTATAGTTTAAGAAGAACCAGGGCTCATCTAAACATAGGACAAGAGGAACAGGGAAATCTAGATGATCATATTGATATAGGTGAATAGGTTATTGGTAATATGGGAGATAGGAATACTAGGGATCCTAGAGAGGATAGATTTTTACATTTATTAGAGACCTTGGCAAAGGGATAGTGATTAGAAAAACAAAGGGCACAGGAACAAAATTAGAGATTGGAACTTATGATGCAGATGATGGCTTGTCAAATGGGGTTGAATGCTAACATGGGTGGTGGAAATAATCAAAATGGTAGTAATCCAAATAGGAATAACTAGGATGGGACACAAAATGGAGGTGAACAAGTTGGGAACAATTTCGGTCATGTACCTTAGCAAGCTAGGATAGTGAATTCAAGGCCTATGATTCCCACCTTTCCTCCTAGAGCTCTGGAGTAGCCAAAACTAGAGCCCTCGATCATTGATATATAGGATCAGTTGAGGAGAGAGTGGGAAGCTGGAGGACCAAACTTTACTGCTGCAATCACCTTTAGGGAGTATATGGATGTGTGGATGAAACATATGCCACGTGGACATGAAAGGAACCAGAATTATGAGCTACAGAAGAAAGTAGGGAAACTTCAATTACCATATTATGATGGCTCGGGGAAGTCTACAGCAAGAGCTTGGGTTCAAAAGCTTGACACATACTTTCAATTGAACCCTATGCCTAAAGAACAAGCTATTAAGTACACAGAAATTCATCTGGATGGGTTAGCACATGAGTGGTGGCATCATGGTATGGTCACTATGGGTCATGCACACATTACCTCATATGTGGAGTTTACAGAGAGACTGATTGAATGTTTTGATAGGAAGGACCCAAAACTCCATTTCAAGGAGTTTTCTTAGCTTAAATAGTGGGGATCATTGGAAACATACATTTTAGAGTTTCAAAAACTTGTAGTGTTAGTAACAAATGTATCTGAATGGAGGATATTGGTTCTATTTATGGATGGGTTAGCAGATCCGTTGAGAGGGTGGATTAAAGCTCTCAACCCTTCCACTTTGCAAGAAGCCATTAAGAAAGCTCGTGGCATGGATTCCTCTTTAGTGTCTAAAAATAAATTCCAGGCAACGAGTTTCCCTTCGAGAAAAGATAAGGACAGGAAACCTTTTCATAGAGAGGCTCAGCTACCTAAGGAGGAAAGTAAGAGGTTGGACAATGAGACACTTAATGACCTGTGTAGGAAGAAGCTATGCTTATATTACAAAGGTCCCTATGAGTATGGCCATGACTGTCCTATGAGGCCTAAAGGGAAGGCCAACCGGGCGATGTGGCTTATTATGAGGGCTCAAATTCAAATAGCTGAAAAAACCATGATGAGGATCCTGATGAAGTAGAGGGTGAGCAAGAGATAGATAGTGCAGAGCAAAAGAATGAACCAGAGCTACATTTATAGGAGGTATGTTTGTCTAGTATCCAGAGGGAGGGATCTTTTAGACTTTGGGAAGTCTTGGCTAGGCAGAAGGTTATTACATTGTTGGACACAGGTGCCACACATAATTTCATTCATGCATAATTTTTGGAGAGGCATGGACTCATTACTGAGGAGTTCGAGGGACTGAGAGTCAAGGTAGCTGATGGATATACTCTTTGTTGTGACAAGATGGTACGAGATCTACCTTTGCACCTGAACAACTATGAGTTTAAGGTGGACTATCATGTGGTCAACATGGGTGACATGGGCATAGTACTTGGGATGTAGTGGCTACATTCTTTGAAGGAAGTTACCCTGAGACTGGAGGATATGGAGATACAATTCAAGGTGGATGGCAGGACTCATGTGCTGAAGGTTATCCGTAATGGTGATGTGAGGACTATCTCATTTAGGAAAATGGAGAGATTAACCAAGCATAATGATATAGAGTGGGCAACAGTTTTTACTTTGATGCCTACACAGGAGGAGTAGCATAAGGCTGAATATCATCTTGATATTCAAAAATTGAGGATTAAGTACGAGAAGGTATTCAATGAGATTCCACCAGGCAAGCCACCAGAAAGAGGCATTGAGCATATTATTGAGCTGGAGGAAGGTGTTATGCCTATCATGATCACACCATACTGACACCCAAAGTGACTCAAGGATGAAATCGAGAGGACCATCAAGGAGTTGCTAGCTATGAGGCACATCTGACCAAGTAAGTCGCCTTTTGCATCTTTTGTTGTCTTGGTAAAAAAGAATGATGGTACTCTTTAGATGTGTATTGATTACAGGGAGTTAAATAAGAGAACCATTAAGAATAGGTATCCCATTCCTCACATCGATGAGTTGATAGATGAATTGCATGGGGCTTGTTATTTCATGAAAAATTGATTTGAGATCAAGATATCACCAGATCAGAGTCTATGAATGAGATATTGAGAAAATTGCTTTTAGATGTCATTGTGGGCACTTTGACTTTGTACTTATGCCTTTCGGTTTGACCAATGCACCTGCCACTTTCTAGTCCACTATGAATAGGGTTTTCCACCATCAGTTGAGGAAATTTGTGCTAGTATTTTTTGATGACATTTTGATTTGTAGACGATCATGGCAGGAGCATCTAGAGCACTTGGAAATGGTGTTGAGCATTCTATAGAAGGAGTCCTTGTATGCCAAGGAGTCCAAATGTGACTTAGGGATGACAAAGTTGTTATATCTAGGACACATCATTAGTGCAGATGGAGTGCGGATGGATCCTAAAAAGATTTGCGCTATTGTTGATTGGCCTCCACCAGAGAACCTTACACAGTTGAGGGGGTTCCTTGGTTTATGTGGTTTCTATCGCAAGTTTGTCAGTGGCTATTCACAACATGTGGCTCCCATGACAAATTTGCTAAAAAAAGGGGCATTTGTGTGGACTCAGGAGGCACATGACTATTTTATGAGATTCAAAGAAATAATGATGACGTAGCCATTTGAGCTTCAATGTGATGCATCTAGAGAGGGCGTAGGTGTTGTACTCATGCATAATAAGCACCCTATAGATTATGAGAGTAGGAAGCTCAGAGGTCCTGAGCATTCATTCAGTATATATGATAAGGAGATGTTGGCCATCATGCATGCTTTGGCCAAATTCAGACAGTATCTTGTGGGTAACAAGTTTTGTATTAAAACTGATCATAACAATTTGAGGCATTTCTTGGGACTGCGGGACCTGAATGATTGCTAGCAGAAGTAGGTAAGTAAACTATAGGAATATGATTTTGACATTACATATGTCAAGGGAACTCATAATGTTGTTGCAGATGCTCTATCTCAAAGGCCACACCTCACTTGTATGGTTCAGATATCAAAGGATTGGTAACACTTGATTATAGCAGATTATGCTAGGGATACATGGGCCTCCGATATAGTGGAGAAAATAGTGATTGATACCAAATACACACTTGTAGATGATTTGATCATTTACAAGAACAGGATCTACTTAGTCCTAAGATCAAAGGTTAAGTAGCTAATCTTGAGAGCACTTCATGACTCACTGATAGTAGGCCATCCTAGGTACTTCAAGACTTATAGGTCAGTTCAAGAGCGGTTCACTTGGAAGGAGCTGAAAATTGATGTTTTGCAGTATATTTGAGAGTGTCTTGTTTGCTAGCAGAACAAAGAAGAAGACACCTATTCGAAAAGGCTCCTACAACCACTTTTGATTCCTGATAGGAAGTGGAAATGCATCTCCATGGACTTTATCATGGGTTTGCCCAAGCTACAAGAATGAGATTGTATTTATGTGGTGTTAGATATATTAACAAAATATGCTCATTTTTTCCCTATCACCACTACATACTCAGTAGCTCAAGTAGCAGAGGTCTTCTTTTGGAAGGTTTTCAGATTGCACGATTTTCCTCAGAACATTGTGAGTGACAGGGATAGCCGTTTAGTGAGTCACTTCTAGCAAGAGGTATTCTGGTTATGTGGCACTGTGCTTACACCCAACACTAGCTATCACCCACAGACAAATGGTCAGATAGAGATCGTGAACAAATGGGTGGAAGGGTATTTAAGGAATTATGTGGCAGCTTAGCAGCGAGCTTGAGTCAAGTGGATATATCTCTAAGAGTATTGTTACAATACTACATATCACATAACTATACAGATGACACCCTTCATGGCACTTTATAGTTATGAGGTACCTAGTTTCTTAGATTTGTTGTTGGGCGACAGTCGGGTACCCAGTGCAGGTGAATTATTACAAGAGAGTAAGGATATAGTTGCTACTCCTAAAGACAATATCAATATAGCTCAGAACCAATAGAAGCAGTATGCAGACTAGAAGAGGACTGAGCATAGTTTTGAGGTAGATGATATAGTTTACCTCATGTTGCAACCATACAGGCAGTCTACTCTTAAGAAGAGTGGTGCAAAGAAACTCAAGCCATGCTATTATGAACCATTCAGGATTGTCAAGCAAGTAGGCGAGGTGGCTTATGAGTTGGAGCTTTCCACAAATAGAAGAATACACAATGTGTTTCATGTGTCATGCCTCAAGAAGGTTTTGGGTTAGAATGTGGTGCCTTCTATAGTATTACCTCCCTTAGATGATGAGGGAAAATTGATCTTAGTGCCAAAATCCATCCTGGAGAGCAGAGAAAAGCAGCTTCGCAGGAGGGTGATCAGAGAATACTTGGTTAAGTGGAAAGATCTACCTATGGAGGATGCTACTTGGGAGGGGGAAGCTATTTTGCAGCACCTGGTGTTGAGATTGCTTAAGGCCAAGCAATTTCAGGAGAGGCCGGCATTAATCATGGATTTGCCTATTCCACACTCTCGTAGGCAAATAGGGTTGATAAGAGAGTCATTTTTGACATTATTTGGTGATTAGATGGCTCATTGTGCTCTTGGAGATATTATTTTATTTATATTTTATCATCACTTCTTATACAGGGCCTACATGTTATAATTCTAAGTTGATAATATGTTCCTTCAATAACAACTAATCCAATTGGACATGATTGTTCATCAACATCTATAGTTCCTTCTAGGAACTTGTGTTTTACTTTTGTAAATCTTAAAAGATAATAGTCCACATTTTTCGCATTATTTGCGAAGGCTTGAACTGTAAAAATATCTCCTGCTTGTATATAAAAATAGATAAATATAAATTAATTTTAAAATGAATATACATGTACATTAATTTATATATATGTATATGCACACAAACCTGCCATAACTAAATCAGAAATGCTCTCATAATCAACTAAATATATAGGATCATGAATGTTAATATCAATGTTAGCATCTTCAAAAGGAGGCTTTCTAACTATCTCCTTCAAATTCCAATGTGAAACATATCCATTCACAATATTTTCACATACAATCACTGGATTGTCCTTAATGTAGTCATCACAAAAGCATGTTTTCTCTCTTACTTTAATTACTGAAGGTTTATGGTTTCTTGTAGTCATCACTTGATGTAAACTTCTAATACCAGGAATCATTTGACAATTGTAAGGATTAGATCGATCTATATCTATTACAAATACAAAAAGTAATTGTCATATTTCAAAATAAATATTTAATAAAAAAACTCAAGAATTTGAAAACTACATTAAAAATAAATATAAAGTTCACATTTCACTTCCCAAAAGTAACACTTATTGTATTTAGTATCTTGAGTAGCAAAATGAACTTTGCACCATTCAATAAATTGATTTGCACTCTCTATCCTATTCCCTGTATATACATACAACATGCATATATATAAATTTAAATATATGCTACTAGCATTAAACATGCACATTAAATGCATATTTACCTGCAAGTTCATGTTGTCAAAGAACACACTTTATACATGCTCCTACTCCATCATGCTCCCCTTTTCCGTATCCACTTTCAAAGAAATTCCATAAAAACCTAACATTGGTTTTAGTATGTTGCATTGTTAACCAATTAAATGCTTTTGTGGATTTGAATTGTCCTGTGAACATGAAATGATAAGTAGAAACAATTATCTGTGTACATGTATCAAATCGAAATAGGCATGTACAAATAAATATAAGTTAAAATAAAGTTAAATAAATGTGTAAGTTCATGTATACTAACCTGCACATCCATCAGACCAAATCCAGTGCTTTGAAACATTTATTCCACAATTTCTAAGATCTTTAGAGAACATTGCAAAACAATGAGCTGCATAACTCCTATCATGAACTCTATCATCACTAGTATAGAAATGAACCTCTTTGATGATGATGTGTTCATTTTCATCCAATCTTTCTATCTCATCCACCTCAAATTGTGCATGTCTATAGGTCACTTGCACAAATATTGCAACTCGTTCAGAATGAAAATATTTCCCTTGAAGCTCTGTTTGAGATGTACATGTATAATTTTCAGAAAAATCTACAACTAAAATATACAACCAGGTGGAAAATAAATTTTGGAATCACAAAACTGTTTAGCTTTCCATCATGCACCATGACAATGTTGGATATGTAGATATATCAATGAACAAAACTTGGTCATAAACTCATCATAACGCAATTCACTCTCCTTCAATACAATTTTTTTGGATTCATCTCTTGTCCTATTTTGGTACATGTCTCATATTCATATTTGATCCATGAAACTGGTGCTGATTTATTAATATTCTCAGTTTGCATTGAAAATTTGTGTAAATCTCCACAATCTTCACACTAATTTTTGATGCATTACACTTTGAATCCATCTGAATATTCTAATTTATCACATAATATGAACTTCACAAATTTTTTTGTACTGCTAGGGATGACCAAATTAGGATATAGTACTGCCATAACTTTTTTATATGATTGCAAGTGTAGACCAAATTCAACATGATTTCAACAACAAGTTCCACACATCTTATTTATGTGTACAAAGGAAGGACACAAACTCTCAAACATTCTTTGACATATTTTGACAGTTGAAAATTCTTGCCTGAATATTTGAAATAATTCACTTTGAGTTATATCTATGAAATGTTTTGGATGTTCAATTTTGGCCACTATCTCTTGATCTTTAATTTGTATAGTATCATGTCTATTGAAAGAAACACGAGAATGTGTGGTCCAAAATTCAATAACTTGTCTTTTTACATCTTCAAAAATTATGTCTTTTTGAGAAACTCTACAAATATTCACCCAGTTATTCTCAATGTTATCATCTAGCATATTTCTCCTCTTGATGTATCTCTGAACAGTTCTTCTGTAGTGCCTGCCCCTAGTTCACATTTTGTTATCATTGCTGAACTCTTTTAGAACTAATTTTATGTTGTTGGTTAGCAGCATTCTTTTGAGATTATCAGATATTGTGCTATGGATTCAGTTTATTATGTGATGAGATTACTTAGACTCTACATTTCATGTATGTATGATGATTATTTTTAGTGTTCACAATTATTGATGATGATTATTACATTGCTTTCAATTATTAATGATGATTAGTAAGATGAATTATTATCATATGTGCTTTCTTATGGATACTTACCCCATACTTGCATGTGTATGGAGTGCATGTTTGCCTTGCGTGTTTGCTTTTGTATGGTGTGTCTGATGTGGTTAAGGAGGGGAGTCGTAGTCACCTGCTAGTCGGGATCTACACGATGCACCACTTCTTACTATTGTCTATTTAGTTTAGTATATATTGTGTTTGTACATGCATGATTTTTATGTAGGTTGCAGGTACCAGGTATCGACTTCTCTGAATTGTCAGGATGAGCATACTCTATCATATTATCTTAATGATAAGAGAGGGGAGATAAATTCTCAAGTCCAAATCCCAACCCTTTGAGCCATTTGTCCTAATTGAAAAATTAGGACAAATATCTAAGTTGAATACCCACCGAATGTGTCGGATGACATATTTCGTGATTTTTAACCCTTTAGATTTATTTTATATGATTTGTTCTATGATGAGTTTTCATATTTTATCTTGGAGGTCTATGGTGAATTTTCTATTAATTAAGTCTTAATAAATAGATTTAATTAATAATTTATTTATTTGAGAAAATTAATAAATTATCATGATCTTTGATATTTTGATTGTAATTAATTAAATGTGAATTATTGGGGAAAAGGAATTAAATAAAAGAAAACTAAAAATTAAAATTAATAATAATTATAAAATAATAATAAAATAATAAATAAAATAATAATAATAAAAGTTATAAAAATTAAAATGAAAGTTATAAAATTTAAATAGAGTTATTTAAAAAGTAAATTGGAGTTATAAGCTTGCATGAGAATTAACATGTGTTAACAACACAGGAGTTAGTGCATCAATTAAGCACAAGGTGTCTACAATTCTATGACTCATCAAAAAGAATTGAAAAAGACTCATGCTTAGTTGGTGACACCTTTTAGCGGTTTCAAGAAGCATTCCAAAGGTTTCTTGAGAGCTCTTGATATTTAGACATTCATAGAAGCTTAAATGAAAAGCTTAATGGAAGCTACAAGCTTAATGGAAGTCTCGAGCTACAAGTTAAAAAAATTAAAAAAAAACTTCAAAGCTTACATGCATGGGAGAAGATTCATATGCTCATATAGTTTCTACTTGCTTCTATGCTCTTTCTAGCACTTCTAATCACTTGGAGGATTCGATCGACTTGGATTCTTGAAAGAATTGTGAATGATGGAGAAGGAAGGGATTTTCTATAGACTTCTGAGGCATGAAAAATTAGCATCAGTGTCTAGGGGCACTCGTGATATTCTTATATTCCCTTTGCACTCTTTCTCTTCCTGTCTTCATCATATTTATTTTATGTGTCTGAATACTCTCTGTATTTGAAATTGGAATCTAGATATTTTATTTGGATGAGAAGAAAACAATAAAAAATTTTTAGATCCAATTAAGGAGAAATAATTAGATCTTAATCGGATTTGGGTTTGAATTTATATTGTGAAATTAGATAGACAAGATTTGAAATTAAAATAGAAATTTTATGGTGAAAATTCAAATGATTAGATGTAATCTTTCTATCAATTATATTTTTAGATGTATATGAACAAACCCTTTTATGGTTAAATTTAGAGAACAATTATTTTAACAGGAAATTCTTAATTCATCACAAATTGTCCCGTCGCTGCCCTTTGGATAGACCCGAACTCAGATATTCATAACTTTTTAGCGGGATCGAATTTATTTGACCGCTCCAGTCAGAATTGGCGCAACTTGGCCCTCTCCAACATATTTAAATTTCAGCTTGATCCAACGGTTCATTAGGGAGATATGACCATCGTACTAAGACTGTTTTATTCAAAGACAGATATTTCTCCATTTCCCATAACCAAGAGTTCTTTATGCTTAAACTTCACAAAAATAATATATCAAAGCATGGAATGAATTAAAGATATTATTGCAATCTTCCCTTATTAGAATCTTATTAATATGCATTAGTTTTATATGGTTTATTATCTAATCTAATTAAATCAAATTTAATTAATATTAGTAAATAGTAGAAGAAGTGTAATTAATTATTAGTCAATCTAAGTAAATGGATGAGAGAAAATTAAAAAGAAAAGAGATTTTAATATAGTTTATATAGTGGACTTTTTATAATGTATATTGAATACTACTTAATATATATTAAACAATTTTAGAGTTGTTTAATGAAGATGATAATATTAAGAATTTGGAGATTATTCATGTTAAAATTTAAATGAGTCTTATTGGTTTGTGATAGAGATCTCTTTCAAACAACATTTATAGCGACAAAATATTATTAGAACAATTAGAAAATGGAGTCTAATGGTTGATTTTAACATTGATTAAATAATTGTAAGATGATCATTTATATTATGTTGATTTAAATTTAGAAACTCTGAATGATATTGGATTAAGACTGAATTATTATGTTATTGGTTAATACGTTTGAATACCTTAATGGAGTTAAGGGTTAGCCAAATATTAACTAATGAGTTTATGGAAGGATTCTATAGATCAAGTATGTATAGTTTGACGAGTTTATTATTTATTAATGTTTGTAAGGACTAGCAAATTATTAATAAATAATGGTTTATATAGATATCAACAAATTTGATTAGAGTTAATCTAGTGGAGATTAGTTAATGATTGAAGTACTGTAAAAGATATTAATCAAATTGAATTGGTTAATAATTTGGAGTATTAATTAATTGAATTATCGTACATAAGAAAAACTTATTTGAGATAATAATACTTGGTATTGGGGATTTATTATAACTTGTTATTATTAAAATAAAATGGGAACATTATTGAAAGAATGACGAATGTGGTCATTATAGATTTATTAATAAGATTTCTAATATAGCTTGTTATTAAATATTAACAAGTTATTATTATTATTGAACTATGAATATGAATATTTGTGTACTAAATTATAGATGACTTTTAACTTACAAAATTATAGTTAGTTATTAGTCAACTGATATTAATTGGAATGTTGCCTTGGATATGTAATTATTAATTAAATTAATTAGAGTTAATTAGATTTAATTAATAATCAAGTTATGTAATAGTGTTTTAATTGATATGCTAATATCGATTCCTCTAGCAAAGTTGTGAAGTATTTATATCAAAGTTGATAAGTTGTACTCTCATGACTTGAATAATGACCTTAGATGTTTTAATGGTAAGACTTAGTATTATTGAATTAGAAACTATTAGATGTTAATAGGTCATGGATGGTGTACCTATGTTAATTGTTTGATTTAATTGATTATTTTAATAAAGTTATAATTCTTCTTAATTTGATAATTGGTTCTTTTATAAATGAATAATGATCTTTGATTTATGAAGGAGAGTTAATCAATTAGAATATGGATCTTAGTTAAATAAAGAAAGCAATTTAATTAAAGGTCAGTGATGATCAGTTTAATGAGTAAATAATTATCCTTAAGTTATTCTTAGAATAATGCTATCGGGAAACAATTGGGTTGACTTGTAGGTCAAATGATAACTTAAGACACTTGAAAGTATACTTGCAAATAGAAAACTGAAAACCCCTACACATTATTCAACTATGTGAATTTAGTAAACCAAAACATGTGTTTGCATCGTGTATTTTATATGCTTCTTATTTTGGGTTTTGGGTTGACTAGTATTGACCAGTCCTAGGTTGTTACCAGAGGCTCGGGGGTTATGAGATATGATGGCATGTTGATCTTATTTGGTCTTGATCTTTATAATCCCAACCATGGTTATGTGATTTTATGCTCTATGAAATGTTTGTATTTGTTCATCAGCCTTCATGTGTGAAGCTGAGATGTATATATATCTGAGATGCTTGAGCTAATCATTTTTGAGTCATCGATCAGTTATCCTTGGATTACTTTCTAGTCGTCATGATGGGACTGAAATGTAGATTTATTTCTTGATGATGTCATGTTGTGACATGTTTGACTCAACCATTTTGGAGTCTTCGATCAGTATGATTTTGAGATATTCTTGGTTGCTTGTTGAGAACCAATGGATATTGTGATTTATCTTGAGATATATTGTGGTTATTGAGAACCAATGATTATTATGATTATCAGTGATGCCTTCAGTTGCCAATAGAGAACTGTTGTGGTCATGATTTTCTATGGATGCTTTTTCAGATGCTCATGGAGATTTGATGATTCTTATCTTGGAGATTTGATGATTTTATTATGGATTATCTTTTATGATTTTGAGATTTATGATTCCATGAGCTTAGGGTAAGTAATCTACTTGTAGTGTCGGGAAGTGGCTTGCAATGGGGTCCGAGGCCCTAAGTGGCTGCCAGGTAACTCATTGTAAGTTTGGTTAATAAGTGATAACATTTATACACTAAATGGGGATTAAATGAACCTAAAAAGATAATTGTTTTGATGTTCTCGCCCATGCCTTGAGTTCTTGTACAGGCTAGGATGGGAGTAGTGAGAATGCATGGTTGCGACCGTGCATTCCGTAGTATGCCTTGTCAGTATGAGAGGATACTAGTGGTCGCATGAGATTAATATGGACCCATGGAGTTTAGCTAACTGCCAGGGTAACTTGTACGTGACAATTGCGATGACACTTTTGTTAGATTGTGGCGACTGATCAGGAAAGGACTGTACATACTTCATAAATAGTGAGGCCAAAAAAATTTTGTTTGGGAAGTAGCCGACATATTATGGCCGACATGTTATAACCCTAAAGCGGTTTAATACTTTTATAAAAAGGGCTTAGGGTTGGGCATTTTTTATGTGTGGTGATACGAAATTGGCTCTTGCGGCGGTATTGACCTGTAAGGGATTACGGATTGTAATCAGATTGTAATCACTAGATTGTAATAAGATCGGACTTGCTATTTGGTGGACATAGCCCAGGGATTGGGTGAACCACGTTAAATCTTGGTGCCTTGTGTTCATTTCTGTGTGTTCTATTATTTTCTGTTATTGGTTATATTTGCATGTAGTTTTTATTTCTGTCCGTGGTTTATCCTAACAATTGGTATCAGAGCCTGGTTTTGGCTTGGTCATGGGTTCAAATCTCCCCGGTGCCTTCCCGACTCGTGTAAGCACCTGGTATGTGCGTCGAGGGGGAGATTGTTGGGTGATGCGACGCGCTCTCCTGCCCACAGGTGGTTAATTATGTGGTGTTCCATGTTCACTAATAGTCATGGCTTTTGGTGCAACGGTAAATGGGCCCTACAACTTTCCCGCTTGCAAAGTAGGTTTCCTACATGTCTTTGTGTGCCTCTAAGAATTAGATGTTGGTTTTGTGTGATGGAACCTTTGAGTTAGTATACTTTTAAGATTCCTGGACTTATAGAGATTTGTGCTTCGTGAATTGATATCATGTTTGGGACTTGAGATTATCTCCTCAGCACGGTGGGAGTGGACCACTTAGGTTCCACACGGTCGGGTGGTAGTGTATTTTTACTCTTATCATTTGAGATCCATCCGAGACACCGTGGCTGGAGTATCATTGGTTGGTAATTATTCTTCATTATGTTTTTGGAGCATTATGATAGATAATATACTTTATGATGGATGTATTTACTGGTATGTTTCATATATTGATGATTTGCTTTACTTTGCATATGTTAGTTGATGATTTATTATGCTTTACTTTGCATGTTAGTAGGATGTTTTAGGAGTGACATTCCTACTATGTTAATACCGATAATCTCTTCGGTGCTTTGGAATGTTACGCACGGAGGGATGGCTAAGATCCATGATGGTCTAATGATGTTATTTACGGTTGGGAGGAACCGTGCACTTAGTTATTTATGTTTATGATATATGGTTATCTTTTGTGATGGATGTTTATATCTTTTGTGATGATGTATCATGTATGATATGTGGTTTCATTTATGTTATTGCATCATGGATTAATATTAGATGATGATGATGTACTTTATTTACTTGGATGTTTATTCTTTTAAGCTTTTCATACCCTGTGATATGTACAGTGGATGATTGAGCTAAACTAAAATATAATTACAAAAGGACACTTGTATATTGTTTAAGTACATTGGATGTATCATTGTTATTTCATAAGGATGGGATGTTAGATGAATAGTTAATTTAGATGTGATACAATGTTAAAGGATCTTTAAAGAATGTAGCCTGTTATGTATATATGTTATGTTTATTTTCATTTGAATTGTTGCTATTGCTTCCGCAAATGTTAAGAATGGTTTTATCTTTCATGTTTAAAAAAAAAAAAAATTGTTTGGCAAACTTAGTAAAATTCTTTGGATCCCTTGGCGGGGCATTACATCTTCTAGATAAATGTAGTACATCAAAAATTGCACGTGCCTATTTTATATGTGTCAATTTTCTACTAGATATAGTAGTCATCAATGCTTTATGTGCATTACTCAAATCACCTCCTCGAGTTGTGTTGTCAATTTTGTTATAAGCATTTTGCAAGTTTTCAACTATTGTTTTATTAATATTATGCACATGGTTTTTCCTATTATCAACACCCAACAACTCCAAAGCAAGTCTCATATCTTTTCTTCTAAATAACTTGACATATAATTATGCCTATCCAAATATACTTTTATCTTTGATATATTCATCCCATATGTTTTGACAATGCTTTCTAATAGTGTTATCATTTATCATATCTTTAGATGGAATTTGGTTAAAAAGTAGTTCCTGATCCAAATCTATTGAATTTTCTATGCCTTCTAATTTGTTTCTATCATTAGAAGTGCCAATTTCTTCCTCTTCATTACTTTCATCCTCTTCATGAATCTCATCCTCCTCAGGAATTTCAGTAGGTTGGTTTTGGTTATGTTTTGTATGACCTTTCATTTTGTCATCTCTTATTCTATCATATTTTCTTGATCTTTTCTTTTTACTGCCCATTGAATACTTTAATCTATAGAAACAAAAAAATTATTTTAGATTTCACTAAATACCAGCTAATGCTTCACTATAAAATACATAAAAATAAGTAGAAGGGAAAAAACACCTTAAAAATATTCGATCCTTTGTAGTTCTGATTAAATCCACAAAATAGTTGTTGAAAATGGCTTTAAAAATTGTTGTCTTCCAAAAATGCTCTTTTATTTTTCATTGTTTTCTATATTTATTAAAAAACAAAAAAAAAAAAATTTATTTTATATGAAACAGCCAAATTAACCGCTGGTAGTTTTTATAGGCCGATGGGGGTTACGGTCAAAACCCTTTCAACCGAAAGCATTATGGCTGAAAGTGTTTCGACTGTAACTATCTATGTGGCATCTTAAGTGGTAGCCACACAAACGAAAATAAGAACTTCTACAAACATCTCACTTTGAAGACCAATTTGACCTACTAAAATGAAGTTTTTTAAAAACTAAAAATATACTTCTGTAGGTCTCAGAGTCAAGATTATGATCATATAATTTTTTTATTATTTTTTATTATGGATAATATGTTATAATTTGAAAATATTACAAGTAGGTATTTTAAGATTTAGGAAGATCTCTATTCAAAAATAGGAAAAAAATAGTAAATCATGTTCAAAAATTATTATTTTTCAATGCTACACTACAGGAGACAGTCTTCTTTAAGAATATGTAATTTTTTTAAAAAAATATTTAGATTTGATGGAAAAAGTTTGACGAGTGGAAACAACTATCAATTTCTGATAACTTTGACTTTGACGAATAATAACTTGAAAAATGTTAGCCGAATTTCAATTTTTATTTTTTGATGCACTAGGTATACATGTCAACTCTAACATATTCCATAATCAAGCCAAAATATGATCATTTACATATATTTGTTTGACGGGAAAAAAAAATTCTATATTTTTAGTATTTTTAAAAAATTAAAAAATAGACTTTAAAAATTCAAAAAAAAAAATCATTCAATTTAAAAAAATAAAATTACAGACATAAAATTCATCCAATTTTACACATTTCATTAGTTTACATCATCTTCAAATTCTAAACACAAATGCCACTTTTATGATATCACTTTCATTTATAAAAGGTGACACAAGTTTATGTTTTTACCCATATAATTATTAATTCTTTTATTAATTATTATCATGCAACCTAGGTTTTACCTGTTAGTGTTTTGATCTCCTTTTATAAGGGTTAATCTCTTTGTAATTTATTCATTCATTTTTTATAATAGAAATTTCTTTGTTTTTGCTCATCAAGAATGTCTCATTTGTGGATCTAGGAATTCCAACCTCCACAGCTTTTGCTTTTGTCTTTCTGTGACAATTATTTGCCTAACACGTATTTTTGGCACTATCACTCATCTCTCTAAAACCTCTAAGAACCCAAAAAACCTTGTTTTTGGAGCCCTTCGTTGACTTGCGTCCCATATTCTCCTTAAGAACACTTTTTAAGTGTAACATGTTTATGTTGATAACAAATTACTCAATTGTAAATTTTCATTGATGTTACATAAATGTTATACTACAAATGAGCATTACCAATTAGAACTAAGTTCAAAAGACTCCAATATTCACCAAGAAAAAGTTTAGAAGAAGAGAAGTTTAGGGATTCGTGTGTAAACTGAGTCAGGTCAATTACCAAAGGATTTTAGTGTAAACCGAGTCAGGTCAGTTACCAAGGAACTTAGTGATAACTTAGTGACCCAGTTTCAACCGACCTTCAATAGATTAGTTTTATCTATTAGTTGGTTTTATGCAAGAAAACTCAGTGGATGTTATTTGTTTATTTGAAAGAGTTCTCAAGCCAACAAGACATTGGGTTTCATATATAGGAAAGGTCAAGTTGTGGATTGAAATATGAGAAGGTGGTGAAGAAGATAAGATGTGAAAAGAGAAGCATATTTGATTAAGAGAAGAGTATCTAAGGAACTGGAAAGAATATTCTGATCCGGGAGGATCCAGAGTATAAGCCATAATAATGATTTGAATCTATAATCTAGTTGCTTCATTAATCAGGTCAATCATTGTTACTCCCTAACAATTGTAGCTGTGAAGAAATCTCTTAATAGAATTGACTTAGCAATCATTTTGTAAATCCTCTAACCAAGTGGCATTTCTAGATTGAAGTGTGAAGTAAGATCTCTAACAAGGTCACTCCTAACAAGGTGATTTAAATCCTTTAGCAAGGTCACACCTAATAGTGTGTTTTGTAACATTTAACAGGGTTGGCTCCTAACAGGGCTCACTTCAAAAGAGTGAAAACTTGTAACTAGTTGCATTGGTGGTTTTTCCAAATTGTGTTTCCATGTTAAATATTGGTGTCTCATGTGTTCATGTTATTTTCTTGCTACTTTATCTTTCTACAACTAAGTTACTAAAGGTTAATACACATTAATATATTAAATTTTTTGGTTAACCAAGTTATAGTAGATATATAGTTCTAATTGAGTTATGAGTCTAAATGAAGTTTGTATTAACATCTAAGGGATTTGGAATTGTTTTAGTTGTAACTGATTCACCCCTCCCCTCTTAGTTACTCCTCTTATATTTACAACAATTAGTATAAAGTTTGTTGGCTCTTGTAAAAATGGTTCCAAGGACCTAAGCTAAAGATCAAGATTTGTTACAGAAGAGAGATTCCCAAGTTGAACAGAGAAAACTTCAAAGCATGGTAGAAATTCATGAGGCTGCATTTGGGAACCATTAGAGATACAAGCCTAAAATTCCTAGAGAACTAGTATGTGTCACCTCCTAATCCTTTGACAATAGATCAAATGGTAGATAAAAAGAATCACAACACAAAGATGATTGAAATTGGTTCTACTCTCAATTATGTTGAATTTGATGAAGTCAAAGATTGTCTTACTACTCATGAAATGTGGAACAAGCTGCAAAAGATCTATGGAGGAGATAAAAATGTAAGGAGAACCAAAGAGGAATGTTTAAGAGGTCAATTTGATCAGATGAAGATGAGAGAAGATGAAAACATTGCAAAATACATTGAGAGAATCAAGGCAAGTGTGAGTGCAATCAGAGCCTTAGGAGGAAAAATAGAAGATAAAACAATAGTTAGAAAGGTATTAAGTACTCTTCTTCCTATTTGTGCAATTAGAGTTTTAGTTATTCAAGAGATGAGATGTGATTCCAAAAATGATATAGCTTTGGATGCACTAGAGGAAAAGTTAACTACTTTTGAGTTAGATAACTTTGATAACTATCTTCTTTGATCTCACAACATAGGATCAAAATTCAAAGAAAAACTAACCCTTGGTAGAAAAAGAGGAAACTCAAAAGGAAAATAGTTTGATAGTGAACAAGAAGAATTTGATGATGATCTCAAAGCCATTGAATCTCTACTTGCAAGGAGGTTACCAAAACACAAAATTAAATATAAGGACAAAATTTCATTGATTTTTTTTTCTAGTGAAGAAGTTGGTCACATTGCTGCAAGGTGTCTAAACAAAGAAAGTAAAGATGAAAAAAAATCTAGCAAGTTTGAAGGTAAGAAAGATTTCAAGAGCTATAAAAACTATGAAGAAAAAGGTAAGGAATCTTGTTATATTTCTAAAGATTCTAAGAGTGATAATGAAGATGAAATGGTATATATTGCTATTAAAGATGAATTAGATAACGAAGATAATGAGAAGATGACACTTATTTCTCATGTGAGAAAAAATGATACATGGATAACAGATAGTGGTTATTCTCATCACATGACTGGTGATAAAACTAAGTTCGAACACTTGGAGCACTATGATGGTGAAAGTGTTAAATTTGGAAATAATGAACCATGTTATGAGAAGGTAAAATGTTGCATTGCATTGACTAATGGAACCAAATGTGATAATTCTTATTGGGTTGAAGGATTGAGACACAATTTTCTAAGTGTGGCACAACTGAACAACATTGGATTCAAGGTAGAATTCATGAATGGGAAGGCCATGCTTCTCGATGGTGAAAGAAACCTAGTTGGAATTGGCAATCAGAAAAAAGGTAATCTATTCTATCTTGATCTCACTGATAGTTCATACTTCTTGGCACATGTAACGAAAGTTGGTTATATGACATAAAAGGATGTGTCATGTAAACTTCGATAATCTAGTTACTATAAGCAACAACAGAAGAGTAAGAGGTACTCTAGATCTAAAGAAACCTAAAATAGCCATATGCAAACAATTTCAGATTGGAAAGATGGGTAAAAATAGCTTCAAAAATAAGAATTGCAATACTAAAGTGGGTAAAAATAGCTTCAAAAGTAAGAATTTCAATACTAAAGAAGTTTTAGAACTAGTTCATACAAATCTTTGTGGACCAATAGGTATAGAGAGCTACATTGGAGACAAATTCTTCATTTTGTTTGTTGATGATTATTCTAGAATGATGACAGTAATGTACTTGAAGCTTTTCAAAAATTTAAGTGGTGTCTGGCTAGAGTTGAGAAAGAAACGTGTAAGAAGTTAAAATTCTTAAGAACAAATAGAGGTGAAGAATTCATCTCTAACGAATTCAATGAGTTCTACAATGAAAGAGGAATCAAAAGATAGGTATCTACACTTAGAACACCTTAGTAGAATAACTTAGTGGAAAGAAGAAATAGATCATCATGGATTGTGCAAGAACACTGATGATAAAGAAAAATGTTGCAACCAAATACTGGAAGGAAGCAATCAACAGAATAGTTTGTACCTTGAACTAAGTTCAACTAAAGAAAGGTACAAATCAAACACCTTATGAATTATGGTATGGCTATAAACCTAATTCCTTTTATTTCAAAGTATTTATAAGCAAATGTTAAATCCTAAAAGAGTCAAGGAAAGGAAAGTTTGATGAGAAAAGTGATGAAGGCATTTTCCTAGGATACTCCAACAAGAAAAAATCATATAAATGTTTGAATCTTGCTACTCACAAGGTTATAGAAAGTGCACATGTAAAAATTGATGAATTTGTAGAAAAGAATGAAGAAAAAAGTAGAAAGGAAGATGAGGATTACAAAAAAATTGTTTAGTTTGAACCTGATACCTTACCCATCATTCAATATATTACCCCACCCAAGTCACCCAAGTTTGGTGTATCAACCAAGTTGTAGCTAGTGCAACCTGAGTTAGAAATAGTTCTAACCAACTCTTATTCAAAAGAAGTTGAGCTATAGATAGAGGAGATATTGAAGACCTTTAGAATGGAAGATTTTAAACCTGTTGGAACACCCATGTCTACTAGACATAAGTTATCCAAGTATGATGATTCAAAAGAGGTAAATTATGCTACCTATAGATCTATGATCGAGAAACTTCAGTATGTTGTTCATACAAGACCTGATATTGCATTAGAAGTTGGTATAGTTGCAAGATTCTCTGCAAATCCCAGTGAAAATCATATGATGAAAATAAAAATAATTATGAAATATCTATTTAAGGCACTCAAGACTATGGTCTATGGTACAAGAAAGGAGGGAATTTAGGGTTGAAATCCTTTATTGATCTTGATTGGGATGGAACAATTGAAGACAAGAAGAGCACCAGTGGAGGAGCATTCTTTCTTGGAATGAGGTTAGTATCTTTGACAAGTAAGAAGCATAATTGTATTTCTCAGTCTACAACAGAGGCAAAATATGTTGTTGCAACAATTAATTACTCCAACATAATGTGGTTCAAGAAACTGTTATCAAGAATGAAGGAAGAAATCAAGGATCCAGTGGTTATCTATTGTGATAACACAAGTGCAATTGATATATCTAAAAATCTAGTGATATGCACCAAGACAAAACATATTACAATCAAGTATCATTTTCTGAGAGAATTAGTTCAAGATAAAGAGGTTATATTGGAATATGTTAACACAAAGGAGCAAATTGCTGACACATTTACCAAACCATTTCCTAAGGATGAATTTTTGTATCTAAGAGGAAAGCTAGGAGTCATTCCCCTATCTGATGCTCACTAGAGTACAAATTAGTGATGCATCAACCTAACTACTTTAAAGATTTATCAAGTTGATATAAAAGAAGTCAAAGTTCATTGCATATGAATCGGTACATTAGGTACATTTTAAAAGCACTGTGCCAAGTCTTTGGCATTTGATGTCAAAGAGGGAGAGAATTATGTGATATATTCATTGAGAAATATTGGTGTAATCAGAGAATAATCAAAGGTAGTAATCTAGAAGAGGGAGAGCTTAATTCGGTGGAGTTTGAAGATAAGATGGCAGAGGGATTTCTTATGGATGGATAAGAGAATTAGAATGAAACTAAGAATATTATAAAATCTTATAAATCATTTGATTTCTCTAAGTTTTCTTTTCTTAATGACATGTTGTGTTGCCATCAATGCCAAAGAGGGAGATTATTGATAACAATTATTCAATTATATATTGTCATTGATGCTACACAAATGTTATACTCTAACCAAGCATTTTTAGTTGGAACCAAGTTTGGAAGGCTCTAATATTCTCTGAGAAAAATTTCAAAAGAAGATAAGTTCAAGTATTCCTTTTTAAACTAAGTTAGGTTAGTTACCAAAGGAGTTCAGTATAAATTGAGCCAAGTCAGTTACTAAGGAACTTAGTTGTAATCGAGTGACCCAGTTTTGGCCAACCTTCAATAAATTAGTTTTATCTATGAGTTGGTTTATGCAAGCGAACTCATTGGATGTTATTTGTTTATTTGAATGGGTATTCAAGCTGACTTGACATTTGATTTCATATATATGAAAGATCAATCTATGGATTGAAATATGAGAAGGTGGTGAAGAAGATAAGATATGAAAAAAGAAGGAAATTTGATTAAGAGCAGAGTATCCAAGGTGCTACAAAGAATATTCTACTTAGGGAGGATCCATAGGATAAGCCAGAACACTAATCTAAATCTGCAATCCATTTTCTTCATTAATTAGGTCAATCATTATTACTCTCCAAAAATTGTAGCAGTGAAGAAATCTCTTAACAGAGTTCACTTTAGAGTCATTTTGTAAATCCTCTAACTAGGTGGCATTTCTAGATTAAAGTGTCTTAAGACCTCTAACAAGGCCACTTCTAATAGGGTAATTTAAATTCTTTAACAGGGTCACACCTAACAGTGTGTTTTCTAACCTTTAACAGGGTTGGCTCTTAATAGGGCTCACTTCATAAGAGTGAAAAGTTGTAACTAGTTGCATTAGTTGTTTTCCCAAATTGGGTTTCCACATTAAATCTTGTTCTCTCATGTGTTCATATTATTTTCTTACTACTTTATCTTTCTGCAGCTAAGCTACTAAAGGTTTAATACAAATTAATATATCAAATTGCTTTGTTAATCAAGTTATAGTGGATATCTAGTTCTAACTGAGCTATGAGTTTAAAGAGAATTTGTATTGACATCTAAGGGATTGGAATTGTTTTAGTGGTAATTGATTCACCCCTTGCCTCTCAAGTACCCCTCTTATATTTTGAATAGTTTATTAGAGGTGTTTCAATATGTTTGGGCATTTTTTTGAGGTGGTGGTTTTCTTGGGCCCTCTCTATACTTAGCCCAATCATTTGGTTTTTCCACTACACTCTCAAATATGGGCTGCATTTTTTGATATGTGGATTTTTGGCTTGGTGTATGCATTTGCCTCCACACCCCACATCACAAGCTTTTCTACTTGCCCAACCTCCTCTTGGGTCCCATATAGGTTCATCTACATAGTTTTTGGCCTAGTCAACACCCAATGTCACCTCATCCCTCCATGATCAACATGCCAATTTTAATTCATACACACAGTTTCTTATTGTTGGAGCGCATACTACTTTTGGAGATTGCATGGTTGTTTGGTTTTGTCAATGACTATTCCATGCACTCAGTATCTTGAGACTTGCTCCTTTGTGGATTCCTATGATTTCTTGGTCCACAAGCATGCAAGGTTGGTGTGCAAGTTGATTGGTAGGGAAGTTTTTTTTGGACCTATCTCCTCCATTGACTGCGCTCATGCCCTCTTCTCTCAAACGTGACCCCTCTATTTGCCCCCAACATGACCCTTTCTCTTCTACCTTTTTGGAGACCCATACACATTGGTCTTCAATTGTAGAGTTTGGGTGGACTTGATGGCCATATTTTTGGACCGTAGGGCACCAAGGCCACATGGCCTATACAACTCCCACAATTTTCCATGTTGGCAACACCATACTCTATCCTAGTACACAATTTTGGGGTCTATAGTTTGGTTTTTTGTCAATTCACATGCATTTTTTGGTGGTAGCAAACTTTATGGCTCCACAATTTTGTGCTCCTCTCTACATGACACAAGACTCCAAAAATAAGGTTTTTAGGGTTCTTGGTGGTTTTAGAGACATGAGCTATTTTTCTAATGTTGATAGTTTGCCTTATTTGGATTATTTTTTCAAACATTTGGCACATGTCTTATGGCCATTGAATTTTTCTTCTAGCATTGTCTCTTTTACTAGCGACATTTTGACATCTTTGTCTTATTTCTAGTGATTGGATTTTTTTCCAGTCAGAATTATGCTAGTCACTTGCTAACATGAACAAGTGCATCAACATTCCTATCACCCTTTCTAGCTTTATTTGGACCTACCTTCGCATTTTCACTCATATCTTGGGCATATAGACTCTGTTTTCTGTAAACAAGATATTGTCGAAAAGCTAGTTCTGAGCCCATCATAGTGGTATAAGTATTTTTTAGTTTTGATGCTTTTTTGATGGCTTGTTCTACTGTCAAAATTAGGGGTTCTATTTTTCACTCCAAGAGACACATCTTGAGCATTCAACCTCTGATTTGAGAATTCTTTATACCATTAGAAAGGTCTTTCTGAGGTTTTTCTATTGATGCTAGTTGTATTTCTATATTTTACTCTAGGCACATTCTATTATGTTTTTTTTTGTATTTTTGCATTCTATGGATATCTTGATTGTTTCAGGTTTGGGGATTGATCGTTACTTCAAATGATTCATCATGGGTTGTACTATTTATTATATGAGCCTTATGTCTCTTCTAGTCTATTTAGACATCATTTGTATGCATTCTTGCAAACAACAAAAATGATGACTATGATTGCTAGTTGTAGCCAATTCGACAATTTCTGATTAGCATATTTCCTTGGACTAGAGTACCTAAATGACACCAAGTGGCAACAATCGATGATTCAAAGACACATTGAACTCCTCGCTGGGGAGGCCGAGCGACTGTGGTTCTTAATGAGTTGTAAACTTGAAGAGAAAAGTAGAGGGTTTTAGTGGCAGGATTTATGTCGGTCTTGGATTTTAATCTTTAGTTGCCTCTAGATGATGGAGATGAGCGAAAACTACTCTGGATTGGCACAAAAGATATATATTTTTCTCGTCATTTGTCTTTTTTATTTCTATCTAATATTTGAACAATAGAGTTTTTCAGATAATAGTGACTTAGATTTTTCTAAAATAATTAAAAATAACCTCATTACATTGCCATTTTTCTTTTTCTTCTTTCTTTCAACATTTTTTGCAACTCTACAAAACAGATTCCCAAGGTCAACAGTCTTTCGTTGATATCAAATAGATAGGATTCAACTAAGATCTTGAATATTGATCCTTTGTTTGAAATGAACACCAAGAAAAGCAAGCCAAAAACCTCAGATACCGCAATGAATGGGTGTTTATCAATAGTCCATGTCTAGGTATTAGATTTTCCTTTAGATTAGAAGGGGTCAAGAGCATCTACAAAGTGAGCATTTATGTAACCCTTGAAATTTGTTTTACCAGTATCCTGTAAGATGGTCCAAAATGTTGTGAATGAAGTCTAATTGTTGTGACTTTGTAAGTGTTTTGACTATTCATTTCATTTGTGTCTCTTCATCTTCAAAGAGTTGAACATTTATATATGAATATATCTGTATACAGTGCATTATCTAAGAATCAATGATTAATAATATTATTGTTCTGTTAGAAGAGTGAAGTTTTGTTCTCGTATTTTGAATCTCTATTTTAATTTGTTGTTTTATTTAACAATTGGTATCACAACTAGGTTTGTTTGATTGTGTTCAATAGGGGAGATTAAGTTTGAGTGGGAGAAATGACATTTGAAGAAGGAAAATAAAAAAATTTAATGGTCATAACTATGAGTCATGGAAGATGCAAATAAAGGACTATTTATATATATAGAAGATTTGTGGTGGCCATTATATGGTAAAAAAAAAGAAACCAGTTGTGATTTTGGATGAGGATTGGATGTCTTAGACCAAAAAGCCTTGGGAGTGATTCAATTCCACTCATCTCCAACCTTACCATTCAATATATCCAACACAACAACTACTGCTGATTTGATGGGTACATTAAATAGGTCATATAGAAAGTCTTTACCCTCAAATAGGCATCATGTACATTGGTGGGATGGGTGAAAAAATGAAAAGGATTCAGATAACAAAGAAGGTTTAAAGTAATCATTGAGTCTCAAAGGATAGATTGTACAGATTGTCTCCTAAGATGTGGAGCTTTCTTCTTGATGAAGAGGATATAGTTTGGAATCATGCAAGTGAATATGAACCTAAGGAAAAGATCATTCTTGAGGTTTGTATAGTTAAAGAAGGTGCAGAGGTTGATTGGATGATGTCTAGACTGAAACTCTTGTCCATGTCTTTGGAAGGCTTGATAATAGAGTAAATTCTACGTTGAAGAGACCCAACCATGATGGAAAAGGTTTGGCATTTATTTTTTTGTTAATTTACAAATCCTAGGTTGTGAGTGGCACAAAGTTGAGAAAAATACTTTGACAGTTGTGATGATGGTATTGGCAGAGGAGAGTACAATGTTTGCAGCGAAATCTAAGAAAATGGAGGTTATACGCAAGTTTATTCTAGTGGGGCAATTACACCCAAATTGGATGATTAGAAAGAAAAGAATTTTGTTTTTGGACGAGATTTTGGCAGCCATGTGAGAATTCATGGCCTATGTTGATGGTTACAACTAGTGAAAATATAGATGTAGATGTTCAAAACTAGGTGATCATAGATCCAGTGTCAAATTTCAAAGATGTTACATACAAATGTAAATGAGAACGAATCAATGAGGGAAGAAAAGAGTAGTAATTTTCTCCAAGAGTGGAGGTATTTTGATTTTTCTTTGTTACTAGATATTGTGGGTCCTTTGATTGTAGACAATAAGGGGACAAAATTTTAGCGACAAGAGGTGAAGAATTTAAGCCTAGAGGAAAATTATCCAGTGACCACAGTGAACACTCCCTCTTAGCTAGTGAGGATTTGTTATGGAACACAATATGCTCTCAAGCATATGGAGATATATCATCTTAATGTGATATTCCTAGAATGACATATTTACAGATATTAGCGAAAAACCATCAACACACACATATATGTTAACATATATTACATATGGAATTTTCTTCAATTCATTAGGAGGAAAAATTTCTCAACACTCCCTCTTTAATAGAGAGAGAGAATTAAAGCAATTATAATACAAGATCTGAACACCACCTTACCTGTGGTCTATGATAGATTTTCTTTTAATGAATAATCCCTTCCTTATATTAAAAAAAATACAATAGAGTTACATATTCACAAAAAAAGGGGCCGCGAGATACAAGATCACCCTGCGAGTTCATACGGCCATTGGCTGGAAATCAATTATGATTAAAAAAAAATTAGAAAACAACATAAAACAAAGAAATTCTCAAGTTGCCAGGGCAGTGCCAGCCGAGGAAGGAGGATCCTTATCATTAGAGCCTGACCCAAAATGGGGAGAGTAGATGGCTTAGGGGGAGCCCAACCATCATCCACAACAACAACATTATCTTCGTCTTTCTCTCCCTCAGGCCTGGGAGGAGAAATGGCTAAATCTAGCTAGGGAAACACCCACTTGGGGTCTGAGTGAGTAGAGGACCAACTAGTAGTAGGAGTAGTAGGAGGAACCATTGGGGACTGCCCTGAACCAGACCTCTGGGGAGGCGAGGTTGAGTGGTGCTAATCACCAGAATCTCCAAAAATGCGGTGCTGACCAAAAGCACCATTTTTGGGAGAGTAGTGTTGTTGAGAGTGAGGCGTGCACAAGTGGTGAGTGAAACTACTACGTCCTCGATGACAACCATGAGGAGGGGTATGGTCGTCGAAGGCCAAATCCGGTAGAACACGAGCAATTGTATAGGGGGCATTTCCCCAATGACTCAAAAGCTCCTATAAGTGTGCCACTTTATCTGTCTGTACTTGAATCTACAACATGACATTGTTATAAATACATGCTTTAGAGTACATAGCCACATTAATGTCAAGTGTGTTGTGAGCATAAATGACTGCATTGCGATCTTTCCAAATGGTAAATAAGATCATCAATCTGAAAGCATGCCATATCTAGGCATATTTGAAGGGAATCAAGGTATTATCACCCAGAAGAACCATATGCCAAAAAAAAGGTTATGGGCAAAAGGGGTGAAAGAGACCATGGATCCATCGCCAGTAACACTAAGCCCATCTACATAACCAAAAAATGTGCAAACGGGGGTTAGGAACTCCCATATGCAGCAGTTGGGAGCCCAAGGGCAAGCCCTAGAAAAGAATACACTAGGCAAAATGTGCAATTTTAAGTTCAGTAATGGCATGCCACACAGTGGAGAACCTATGACTCGAAGTGTGATGCAAAGATTGCAAATGCCAACATTGATTGAGAACATCAACCATGGGCAGGTTAGGAACCAGCCATTGGTAACCCAGCCTAGGTTTATAGCTAGTTAATGGAGTGTCTAGATACCACTTCCAATCTTTCCACCAAGGGTGAAAAGACTAAATGCCTACTTTGTGTAACAAATGTGAAGGCACTGCAAAAACTAGAAGATCAAAAGTCTACTGATCTAGACAAGTGAGCCAGAATTGCACTTGCATGTCTTCCCATGATCGCAAGCTCATAGTAACTCTGGAGAAAAGATCTTTAGGGGTCCTTATGCAGTGTTTAAAAAAATGCAGAGCACTAGCCCCATGCACCTTAGCCAAGGGAACAACTTGAATAGCAAATAAAGGTGACCACTAGAGATTATGCTAGTTTAAGGAAAGCCCATCTCTGAATCCATTGCCAACCCAACAAAGCCAGGGCTTAACTACTTCCAAGGCTTTCCAAATACTCTTGGCAACAAAAGTACTCTGAATTTGAATAGGTTTAGGGGTAATCAAAAGGATTTGAAACCCAATCCCCTTCCAGGTTGGCCGATGACCTAGAAATCCTGAAGAAATACAATGCCTTAATAGAATCTTCTAGGCTTCATTGATGAAAAGAACTTGAATCACCCATTTGGCACATAAAGTAGTACCTTGCTTCTAGGTGGACACCAAGCCAAGGCCACCAGACTCCTTGGGAAGACAACAGAAATCCCAGGCAACTCTATGAAAGCCTTGGTGGGAAGTGTTTGACACCCAAAGGAAGTCATGTAAAAAGCATTCAAGTTTGAGGTACGAGGCTTTTGACGGAGCCCAACAGGAAGAATAATAAACATGGGGATTTAAGTTATGGTGTTCGACAAGATCCGACGAGAAGAAACATAACAAATTAAATTTTATGGTGTCCAACAAAATCTGGCCAAAAGAACCATGATGAGTTGATTATCAAGGTGTTTGGCAAAAACTACTTTTCTGCCATTGATCCTAGCTCTATAATTCTGAGTAGCCTACTTTGATTGTTTGCCAAATAAGCTTAGTTATTCATCATGAGCTCAAATCACAGATTTATACTCTCCTCGTGACAGTGAACCAATTCACAAGTTTTTATGCCCCTAGGTGTTCGTTCGACCTATTTTCAAAGCCAAAATAAAATGCGATTTATTGTTTTCTGACATGTTTTCTCGTAGGCAATTCTGAGAAGGCAACTTTGACAGTCAATATCTTTTGACTAAATGATCGTCATGACACGAGATTTGGCAAGATGCAAGAATGTGGAACAAAGAATCAATATGTTTGTTTTTAGAATCCAGTCAAGTGTTTCGGTCAGTTTTTTAAGTCGATCAGAGGACCAATTGACACAAAATTGAAAAGTTGTAGAAACAGGTGAAATTAGTTTTGAAATGAGTCATTCAATGGTGAAACCCATTATCACTTTGCTAACTCCTAGTCATTCTAGAGGCCTTAATATACAAGCACTCCTAATGTATATATACACGTCAATTCATTTTCATATTGTTATTCTGAGCATACTTTATTGGTCCATATTATGCTAATGCTTGAACTTTTTGATATTGAATAATTTTGCTCTAAAACAAATTCTTACACATTTTTTAAAAATACAAAATAAAATTTATGTCTCTCTTTTTACTCGTATATTCTCAACTTCAAAGTTAATAAATTAAAAATTATCACACAAATTATGTTGCACATCTTCAAATTTAGGCGATCAAATGACTTCGTCAGAATACAACCACATGTCAAGAGGAAATGACAATATTTGTTTTCTCATATACAACTATCTTTGATAAACAAATACAACCGTGCGATTCTCAATGAGTGATTGAGAAGCATCGGTGATCACGCCTACTACAAATACCCATCTCTTTCAAAATTCTACCTACCTTGCTTTCGTGCTTTTGTTTGTTTTGCAACCAAGTTTACGGAAGAACTTTTCTCGCTTGGATTGTTCAATAAATAAATGAATCTACAATACATGGCATTTTATGTACATCTTGTATGCAAGGCTTCCGTCATTGATATACTATTTTTCCTACTTCCGTTGTACAGGAATTTGTGGTTGGTATATGTAGTTGTCGTTACATTGTGCTCACGCTTGCGTCCTTCCGCAGAAATTGTTTTACCCATTCAGCTGATAACTTTGGGTACCTACTCTGAGATTCCTTATCCACGTAATATAACCCAAATCTCAACGAGTATCCAAATGCCCACTCAAAATTGTCAAGAAGAGACCAAATGAAGTATCCACGCACATCCGATCCATTCCTGCTAAAAACAAAAATACATGCAAAATTCAACATCAACAAACATCCCAAATAATGAAAAACAAAAATGCACTTGGTAAAAATACCCTCTACGAGAATTACCTGATTGCTTTTGCCAAGTAGTTCAGGTAATCACTGTGAAAATTCACTCTCCTCACATCTTCCAAAGCTTCTTGTAATGTGGCTGAGGAGTCCTTGGATTCTGCATAGCCTGTTCAACCATTGGAAGATAAGACTAATGGACATCTTGTGATCTTCTAAATATTGTTTGTTGTGAAGTATATAACCTGGTTTTAACTTCCAAATTTTGGATAGATGGATAGATGGAAAAAATTTACCGTTTTCAGTGATGATAATTGGAGGCCTGTTGTAGATTTGTGTAACATATTCCACCATGCTCTGAATTCCCCGAGGCACAACATATAAACCACCCATTCCTGTCTGAAACAAAGAGCAGAGCCATATTAGACGTTTGGTCAAACATATAAGGCAAACCACAGTATAAGTAAACGCAGAAATTTAGACTACTTACTGGTTCTCCAATGGGAATTCCTTGTCTTTCACCGGTCAAATAAACCATGGAGTCCGGATAAAAGCGTGTAGTGGCATCGAGGGAAGGAGTAGGGGTAGCACTTGCATACAAGGTCGTGTACTGGTTTATGCCGATGAAATCGAACGATCCTGCTAGCTTCTCTGACATTTCTGAATCAAAAGCTGGTAGCCGCAATCCCAGTCGTTCACGCATTTCACTTGGGTAATCTCCCAATACAATTGGATCCAGAAACCTGCATTCAGTTTAACAGCTTGCCACGGTTATTATTTTAATGACACCCATATAATTTAAATATGAATTAATTAAAGCATTGTGTGGAATATTTTGTAAGTAGACAAAAATCCCAATTTGAATTATAAGAAGCATTGTAATTTGGAATACCAACCATCGAATATTGAATGCTAGAATTCTGTCGACAGCTGCTCTATCCTCAGGAGTGTCTTCTAAGGGTTCATACCATGGTGAGCTCATCACAAACCCAATAGATCCCTTTTGAATTTTCTGGAATTTATGATAGATATGCAACACTATAGTAAGTCTTAAGAACGATTCACAAACCAATTTGCATATGAGAGACCAGAACTTAATAAAAAGATACCTGATACTTGGTCCTATATGTGTGCACTGCAGCTGCATGGGCGAGCAGAACATTGTGTGCAGCAACATATGGCTCTGACATGGAATTCCCAGAAACACAATTTCCGAAAGTCGCAGAGCACCTTGTGGGAGGATATACTCCAACAGTGTAACCGAGTGGAACAAAAAGATTTGGTTCGTTCATGGTAGCCCAGTACTTTACCCGGTCACCAAAGGCTTTGAAACATATATCCGCGTAGGTTTCGAAGTCCGTTCTGCAGAAAGACAAGTCAACAAATGTAAGCCTTTTACAGCTTTGAACCATTTTTTTTAACTGTTTAAATGTTGAAAATTGATGGAATAGTAATGTTAGAGATTGCATACATTATCTGTGGACTTATCCATCCGCCATAGGATTCTTGAAGGGCATTTGGAAGGTCGAAGTGGAATAATGTAACAAATGGTTGAATCCCGTTTCGAAGAAGAGCATTGATGAAGTTGTTGTAATACTCAATCCCTGCCTGGTTGATTTCACCGTTGCCCTCTGTAAACATAATAACAAGATATCTTCTAAATTCTATTTGTCATTGTTCATTTCAATCCTCTTTTCCATTTAGGTTCAAATTATGGAGGCGAATAGCAATGTACCTGGCAGGATTCGAGACCAGGATATGGAGAATCTGTAAGAGTCTACCCCAAGTGATGCCATGAGCTCGATATCTTCCTGTTTTCAGCAATCACGGTCACTCAACAATGTACAACTGATAGAATTGAAGATCATAAAAAGATTGAATGGGTGATGATTTTGTACCTGATAATGGTGATATTGATCATCCGCTACGTCTCCGTTGCTTCCATCTTCTACACGTCCTGATCAACAGCATCAAATTGATTTCAATAATCGGTTGTTATTAACGCACCTCAAATATACGGAGGAACTAATATAGAGAGAGAGAGAGAGAGCAGACCTGGTGAATGTGTGAAGGCGTCCCAGTTGCTGAGACCTTTACCTCCTTCTCTCCAAGCACCTTCATACTGTTTCACCAATATACAGCATTAGACAAAGGCTAGTCATGTACTAAACAAGAATAAATGAGAATTCACAAGGGAGAATGTGAAAATGAAAAGAAACCTGATAGGCAGAGGAAGCAGTCCCAAACATGAAATTCGGAGGAAAGTCGCTTCTGTCCAGTCCATTACTCGTGTACACAATGCTCAATAAAAAGAAGAGAAACAAAAACTGAATAATTCCCATGTTTCCTTCAATAAAAATGATATGTTGGTAGCAGAGCAGATGCAAACTCTCTCAGATATAGAATGCCGATACAAATTGGATTTCACCGTGTTATATAGAGTAGAGTGTAATTATTTAAAAGATTCGGAAATTTCAAAGCAAGTTGAGTAGTTGGTGGGGATTTGGACCGCTTCTGAGGGAAGAAGGAGCAGATTTTAGTTGAAGGGGGCATAGATTCGACTTTCTCACAAAAGACCATTTCAACATTTAGAGGAAAAGTTGAAGGGGCCGAGGAGCCGCCGGCAGAATTATGATTTGGCCAAAGACTATTAAAAAAGTGGTGGAGCACAATGCTCAAACAAATACGGCGTTGGGGAAATGTTGAAAATGACGGCTCAGCCGATAATGGCATCGTAGTCGTCAGCGTTACATCATCAACGTTGTTCTTTATCAGCTTATGTGGCAAAGTCAAATTGCTGACTCGTACATATATTCACCTACTCCCTTGTTCGTGTCGATCGCCTCATTTCTTGGTCAACATGTTCCAAGTAAGAATTGGAGTATTTTGAAAGTAAAATTAGTAAAATATATTATGGGGTCATATATTCTTGGTAGACACGCTCTAAAGACTAAATTTACTTTTTCCTTTCTATTACTACTCTACTTTTAGGACTATGAGTAATGATTATTTTACACTTTTTATCATTGTTGCATTTTTTCAGATCATGGCCTTATCCATTTCTATCCCCACTTCACTCTTTTATAAAGATATTTATTTAGGTACCGTACATAAAAATTCTTCCTCATTCACTCAATACTCATTTAGTCTTATTTTTAATAGTTAGAAATGAATAGATGTAACATATTGATAAAACAGACTTTAAAAAAAAAAATGAATTAAGAATCTAAGGTTCATTTCAGTTTGATTGTTGAGAATTTGTATTCTTGAATAATAGATTAAAATTTACATCACTTAGATGTATGAAATAACAAGTGCCACCTAATGACATGTATTTGTCTTATAGTTTTTATAATAAAGAAAATAGAGTTCAATTAATAAATTTAATAGTTTTGTTACAAAAATTGGAAAAAAAAAATTAACTTCTTCTTATTATTTTTGTGAAGGATATACATAAAAATTCTATATAGATATTAATTAAAGTAAAAATAAGAATCTATAAGTTTGAACTTCTATTGAAATAAATTATCTCTTATTTTGCATTTTACATCATTGATATTATTATGTTTTGTATAAATATTTATTATTTCAATTCTAGTAAGTAAAAATAAATTTCAATTCCACTAAGTAAAAATGAAATAAGCTAGAATGTGTCAATCCTTATTATTTCCAATAATAAGCGAGTTAAATTGCATGTTTGATTTTTGTAAGTGAAGTTCCTACAAAAATAATCTTGATTTAATTACAAATTCAATTTTTAAATAACTATTTTTCAAAAATTTTGAATTATTTTGAAGGAATGTTAGTAATATTTTTTATTGTTTTAAATTTTATATAGTTTTAAAAAAAAATTTAAATCTGACTAAAAATTTATCTACAATTTTTTTTTTATTGATTCAAAGATTACTTAAATTCAAAGTTAATATTTTATATAAAATGATAAGTAAAAAATGAACAAATGTAGTAAAATATTTTAGTTTAAGTCTTATGTTTTAATATAAATGTACTTATTTTATTAAGATTTTTTCACTTGTATTATATCAATACTATAATTATAGCGAAAATATTGCAATACTGATGAAACTTAAAAAAACAGTGTTCCTATAACACAAATCCATTTGAACCAATCACAATGCAAATAAATATATCTTTTTGTAAGAAAATTTAAAAATTATTAATTTGAAATTTATGAAATCTATAATTATTTTTATAAGTAGAAAAATAAACTATTGCTAAGTACAACAAGAGCTGTGTTACAGCAAGAGTCCAGCCTAATAGTAAAAAAATAAATATTGTTTGAATAGATTGAACAAACATTGGCATAAGTAAATGATTGTAAATAATTATAAGAAGAAAATTAAAATAAAGTAATATAAACTAATAATTATTAAAGAGTAAATCAAGTAAATTAATTTTATAAGTTTTAAAATAAAATTTAATTCTTTTATAATATAAGAACATAGAATAATGAAATAGAAAATTAGAGAAAATTAGAGGAAAGTGTTGTTTGAACATATATTTTTTATTTTAAATCAATAGGTACAATATTATTTTAAATCAATTGACTTAAATAATTTCATTTATATGATGACTTCAATTTTTCTTCATAATTTATGAATTTATTCTACCGTATTTACTATCAATCTATTTAAATAATATGTATTTCATTACTATCTACTAAAATAAAAAATTACTCAAACTTTTTTTTCAATATAAACATTAAATGGGTAAATATTGTGGTGCTTATCTCTAAATGCAATTCTATTATTGACCCTAACCTAACGTAATATAAATCTAATCTTAATTGAATTCCCATACTAAACTCTAACTTTACTTGTAAAACTAATTTGAATGCTAAACTTAAATCTCATTTTAAAATTATAATAATGAAGGAGATTAGAGATATATATATATATATTTCAAAAAAATTATTATATAAAATAAAGTATATAATAAAATTTAATAACATTTATAAAATTTAATTAATTTCTATAATAAATTTTATTATTTAATTCTTAGTCCTTTCCTTTCTCCATACTACTAGTTATATATATTGTATAGCATATAATATATAAAGAGAAAGTCTAGAGATATGGAGACTTAAATTTACTTAAAAAATAAAATTTAGTTGATTAGACAATTTTTTTGTAATTTTCAGAATGAAAAATTAATTAAATCCCTAGCAAAAATAGGGTCAACCAATAAGAAAAAAGAAATACTTTTCAAGAAATTCAAAAAAAAAAGGACACTTCAAACATTGGAAATCATGTTTAATATTTTGAAAAGGCACAGCTTTTAAGGCAAACTAATAGCCTAAAATCAGGTGAAAACATAAGTCTCAGCCTATAAATAGGCTGGACTAATAAGAAGTCAAAGTTTACATTCTTTAGATACATGAAATAGTTTACATCATTGATCTTGACGATCTTATGAATAGAAATAGAAATAGCAAGAGGTTTAGGATACAAGTAATATTCAAGAGTGTCATTGTTGGGTTGAGAAAAGGCTAATAGAGATAGAGTAGTGTTAAGACAAACAATGACGCTAAATATTCAGCTAAATATTCAGAATACCATGCAATCTCATTTTGAACAAACTATGTTGGTTGCATAACCATAGCTCCGTTGAAATTGGTCACCTAAATTGAGAGATAAAGGGCATTGCAGTGCCAAGTGGATGTCGTCGTCAAAAGTGCGGCAATGATAAGAGTGAGTAGATAAAAAAACGTGGATAAATTAGCGCGAGTCACGATATCCCATGGAAAGGGCGGAGCAGCGGAGAGTAAAGCGTCAAAGTCCACATTCCGTCCTACCTGGTCAATGAGCCACGTTTAACATGCAGGATCATTAAAAAGGAGCCAAGTCAGTAGTCATACTTCCTTAGTCAAATGCGAACATCTGAGTTGGTGAAGAAAGTGGATGACTCAGAAAATGGCATCTTTGCCACATAAGCCGATAAACAACAACGATGACGACTGTGATTGCCAGTTTTAGCCGATTCGACAATTTCTGATGAGCGTATTTTCGTGGACTAGAGTACCTAAATGACGCCAAGTGGCAACAATCGATGATTCAAAGACACATTGAACTCCTCGCTGGGGAGGCGGAGCGACCGTGGTTCTTCATGAGTTGTAAACTTGAAAACAAAAGCAGAGGGTTTTAGTGGCAGGATTTATATCGGTCTTGGATTTTGATCTTTCGTTGCCTCTGGATGACGGAGATGAGCGGAAACTGCTCTAGATTGACTCAAAAGATATATATTTTTCTCGTCATTTGTCTTTTTTATTTCTGTCTGATATTTTAACAGTAGAGTTTTTCAGATAATAGTGACTTAGAATTTTCTAAAATAATTAACAATAACCTCATTGCACTGCCATTTTTCATTTTCTTCTTTCTTCCAACATTTTTTGCAACTCTGCAAAACAGATTCCCAAGGTCAGCAGTCTTTTGTTGATATCAAATAGATAGGATTCAGCTAAGATCTTGAATATTGATCCTCTGTTCGAAGTGAACACCAAGAAAAGCAAGCCAAAAACCTCAGATACTGCAATGAATGGGAGATTATCAGCTGTCCTTGTCTAGGTATTTGATTTTCCTTTAGATGAGAAGGGCTTAGGAGCATCTACAAAGTGAGCATTTATGTAGCCCTTGAAATTTGTTTCCCAAGTATGCTGTAAGATGGTTCAAAATGTTGTGAATGCAGAACAGTTGTGACTTCGTAAGTGTTTTGACTGTTCATTTCAATTGTGTCTCTTCATATTCGAAGAGTTGAACATGTATATATGTATATATCTGTATATACAGTGCATTATCGGAGAATCAGTGATTAATAATATTATTGTTCTGTTAGAAGAGTGAAGTTTTGTTCTCTTATTTTGAATCTCTGTTTTAATTTGTTGTTTGATACTTTAACAATTGGTATCACAGCCAGGTTTGTTTGATTGTGTCCAGCAGGGGAGATTAAGTTTGAGTGGGAGAAATGGCATTTGAAGAAGGAAAATCAAAAAAGTGTAATGGTCAAAACTATGAGTCATGGAAGATGCAAATAAAGGACTATTTATATATAGAAGATTTGTGGCAGCCATTGTATGGTAAAGAAAAGAAACCAGCAGCGATTTTGGATGAGGATTGGATGTCTTAGACCAAAAAGCCTTGGGAGTGATTCGGTTTCTCCAACCTTACCATTCAATATATCCAACGCAACAGCTACTGCTGATTTGATGAGTACATTAAATAAGTCGTATAGAAAGTCTTCAGCCTCAAATAGGTGTCATGTACATTGGTGGGATGGATGGAAAAATGAAAAGGATTCAGATAACAAAGAAGGTTTAAAGCAATCACTGAGTATTAAGGGATAGACTGTAGAGATTGTCACCTAAGATGTGGAGCTTTCTTCCCGAGATCAGGAGGATATAGTTTGGAATCATGCAAGTGAATATTAACCTAACGGAAAGATCATTCTTGAGGTTTGTATTGTTAAAGAAGGTGCAAAGGTTGATTGGATGAAGTCTAGACCGAAATTCTTGACCATGTCTTTGGAAGGCTTGATAATAGAGTAAATTCTATGTTGACGAGACCCAACCATGATGGAAAAGGTTTGGCATATATTTTTGTTGTTAATTTACAAATCCTGGGTTGTGAGTTGCACAATGTTGAGAAAAATGTTGGCAGATAATTTCTATCATGTGCCAGACTTTTCCACCAACCAACCATGTAGAACTGTCAACCAATTTCTAGCTACCATATTTAATATGGAAGTTTCTAGCACTCCAGATAAACTATTAGTTGCCATATTATTGATATTTAATTTGATTGTAATAGTTTGCTATCTAGATTGTTCTAAGTCCTTTATAAATAGAGGCATTATGTAAGGATTTAGGCATCAGATATTTATCTGATCATTGTGGATCATGAGTGGATAGAATGTTGTAGCATTCTAAGGATTTGTAATGGATTTTAGTTATATTAATGAGTATGAAGTGTTGTAGCATAGTATGATGAGTCTTTGTCTTTTACTTCTTGATTTGAATGTTTATCATTGCATTCATGTTTGTTGTTTATCCACTCCATTGACCTCCCATAAAAAAAACTTTGACTACTACGATGATGGTATTGGCAGAGCAAAGTACAACGTTTGCAATAAAATCCTAGAAACTGGAGGTTATACACAACTTTATTCTAATGGGGCAATTACACCCAAATTGGATGACCAAAAAGAAAATAATTGTTTTTGGATGAGATTTTGGCAGCCATGTGAGAATTCATGGGCCTGTGGTGATGGTTGCAGCTAGTGAAAATATAGATGTAGATGTTCAAAACTATGTGATCACAGATCCAATGTCAAATTTCAAAGATGTTTCATACAAATGTGGAAATGAGAACGAATCAATGAGGGAAGAAAAGAGTAGCAATTTCCTCCAAGAGTGGAGGTATTTTGATTTTTCTTTGTCACTAGATATTATGGGTCCTCTGATTGTGGATGATGAGGGGACAAAATTCAACTCTATGAGGTGAGGAATTTAAGCCTAGCAGAGAAGTATCCAGTTACCACAATGAACAAGTTCACGGAGATCATTGTAAAAGACAAGGGCACTTTGATGGATGGAGAAGATGCTAGAAGTCAAACAATCCTTGAATTTGCAAACTACTATTTGGGAAAATTGAAGAGTAATACATCATCAGAACTCGATGGCCTCCATCTTGAGACAATGAAGGCCAATAAAAAATTAGTGTGCCTAATCCTAAATTTTGTTTGATAATGATTTGTCAGCCTATAATGTATAAGAAGAAATCCCTGGTGGATGGCACAAAGACAAGCAAACAAAACATATAAATAAAGGAGGACTTATGAAAGAAGCCAAAGTGGAGCATAGATTCCTGATAAGGAGGAAAATATCTTTGAAAACAATGATGGCATGATTTTTGATGGGTGGGTAGAGGCACACAAGAAAAATATGAAACGCAATGTGTTGCAGCACAATAAAAATCAATTGTATTTGATTACTCTTTGATTGAAAAAATGGATACATAGCACTCCCTTTTATAGGCAAGTTTACAAGCTCTAGAAATTTTTGACATTTTCCGACAAGACAATTATCTATAGAATTCTGGAAACTACTACAGCTGACACAGGCTAAACGTAAACTTCTAAAAACATTTAATGACAAATTGGAGTAGAAATTAATATTTCCAACACCCCCCCCCCCAATTTCTACTATCAACTATTACAAAACTTATTTAATATTTACAACTCTCAGAGCCTCCTTCAAAATTTCAAACTGTACTTGTGGTAAGGCCTTGGCGAAGATATTTGCAAGTTGCTCCTCTGATATGCAATGTTGTAGATTAATTTCTCTGCTATTAACCAGCTCTCTAATGAAATGATACCTTGTGTCAATGTGCTTTGTCCTCTTGTGAAACACATGGTTCTTTGAAAGTGCAATAGTAGACTTGTTATCACAATAGATTGTAGTAGGTCCATCTTGAGCTTGCATTAAGTCTTTCAAAATCCTTTGCATCCATACTACTTGACATGTTGTTGTTGTTCCTGCTACATACTCTGCTTTAGCTGATGAGAGAGTTACTACAAGTTGCTTCTTTGATGCCTAGGCTACAACACCTATCCCAATATGAAATGCATATCTAGATGTGCTCCTTCTATCTTCAGTATTCCCTACAAAATCACTATCTGTATATCCAACTAATTGAAAATATTCTAAAGTAGAATACAAAATGCCATGATTCATAGTTCCTGCAATATATCTCAAAATTTTTTTTCCTGCCTGCCAATGTGAGTTCTTTGGTGAATCCATGAATCTAGAGATTAAACTCACTGCATACATAATATCTGGTCTTGTAGTAGTGAGATACATCAAACTACCAACTAATCTTTTGAATATAGTTGAATCAAAACCTTTCTCAGTATCTTCTCTGTTTAATTTGGTGCATACTACCATAGGTGTAGAAACTGGACTGCAATTTATCAATCTAAATCTTTTCAAAATATCTTTTGCATATTTACTTTGGCAAATAAAAATTCCTTTATCATTTTGAGTAACTTCAATGCCAAGAAAATATTTCATCAATCCTAGATCCATCATTTCAAATTCCCTTTTCATTTCTTATTTAAACATGTTAATAGATAAATTTCCTATGAAGATCAAATCATCAAAATATAAACAAATAATCAAAATCTGACCTTGTTCATTGATCTTGGTATATAATGTAGGTTCACTAGTGCTTCTCTTGAATCTATTCTCCATCGTGTATGAATCTATTCTACTGTTTGGAGCTTGCTTCAATCCATAGAGTGTGTTCTTCAACTTATAAACTTTGTTTTCATATCCTCTTATTTCATATCTTGGTGGTTGCTATACATAGACTTCTTCATCCAAATATCCATTCAAAAATACTGATTTGACATCCATTTGGTGAACCATCTATTTGTTTTGAGTTGCAATAGATAATACTATTCTGACAGTATCACATCTTGGTACAGGTGCAAATATCTCATTATAGTCAACCCCATATTCTTGTGAAAATCCCTTAGCAACTAACCTTGCCTTATATTTGTCTATATCTCTATTAGCTTTAAACTTAGTTTTATAAACCCATTTTACACCAATGCAATCTTTTATCTTAGGAAAATCAACTAATTCCCATGTATCATTTCTCTCAATTGATTCTATTTCATCATTCATTACATTAATCCAATTGTTAGTCTCAGAATGGTTTTGACATTTGAGTGCCAATACAACTTAACCACTTTCTACATTGAAGCCGAGTACACTATATATGTTGAGCCATAGCTTGTGTCGAGTCAGGAAATCCATCAGGTGCCAAGTGATCTTCAGATGCCGAGCAGCCTTCAGGTGCCGAGTGAAGATCAAGTGCTGAGTGACTTGAGGTGCCGAGCATGATACAAGTGCCGAGTAATATTTAGGTGTCGAGTCATATACGATGCCAAGCATCAGAAATCAGTAAGTGTTGAGTAACACAGAATGCACATATGAGTTTGTAACTTCACTAATTCAGATGTAAACCATTTTATGGCCAAAATTGATGAATCTCGAAGGATCTAAGTGATAAGATCAAAACTTTTATATTTCCTATGCAATCTACATGCAGCCAATAAGAAAAATGGAGAAGACATGCAACCAATAATAAAAGTACAAGGAATGAGTGGGAAACAAAGATTCAATATGGATCATAGATCCATGTCTAACCCTAAGTCTTTAAATGTCTTTATAAGGAAGATAAAATCTCAATGAATCAGTGAGATGGATGAGGGAGTGAGTATAAAGACTTAGAGGAAGAGAATAGCAGTTAAAATATTTAGTTGATCAGAACTAAGCAAGGAATATGAACATACATCAAATTTCATAGAATCAAGATCAGAGAAAGCAGATCAAGTGCCTGAATTCAGCAATCAAGGATTGTAAGCTATCAGGTTTATTATGTCTAATACTCTCTAGCCATTGTATTAGAAAGGAAATGCTATGTTGATAGGTTAGCTCAACAGCTATTTTGTAGATCCTTTAAATAGGTGATTAGATCCTTTAACAGGGTATCACTTCATGTAAAGTGTTTTAAATCCTTTAACTAGGTCACTATTGACACAGTGTAAAGCCTTTAACAAGGCAGGCCTTTAACAAGGCAGACCATCAAAAGTGGTCAAACATTATTGTTGCAGTGATTTTGTGGGTATCATCCCCACCCCAGTTTTACATTCTTATTCTTGGAGGGTTTCTGGGTTACCAAAATCTCAAGTGTTATGTGGTGATGTACATGTTTGTTTTTCCATGGATGTTTGATATGTTTATATGCATGCAATCTACTTTCAATTAAAGTTTTAAAAGAGTAAAGTCCAATTCTTCTGATTCACCCCCCCCGCTCTCAGAAGCATTCTTTCTATTTGAATATTTCAACAATTGGTATCAGAGTCGTGTTCTCTCAAAAGGAAGCCTAACAACTTGGAGGAAAAGATCTAAAGATGGAAGTTTTCAAACTTGGAAAGATCATTGAGAACCAGGTGATAGATGTTCATCTCACTCTACACAAGGTAGAAGAAGCTAGAGTGGAATTAAGAAAATCCTTGAAAAGAAGGAAAGCGATAGCCATAGCTGAAAATAATATAAACTACGGGGAAATCAATACCACACAAGTGTTTTCCAATGGAGACACTAAAGAATTTGATGTAGCAATAGCAGAATTGATGGAGAAAAACAAAGTTCAAGCATATGAGATAAGATCTATCAAGATGGAACATGAATCATAGGCCATAATTTTATGTGAAATCACTGAAAAAAAGAAAAGAGTAGTTGAGGATAGAGTAATGATGGAAGATGACAAAAGGAATCTTGCAAACAGACTAGAAGAAAAATGTACTGAATTAACAAGAATCTCAAACATGCAGATGGATACACTTGCCCAAATGATGAACCTTCATCATGAACTCAATATGAAAGATATTGAAATCTCTACTTTGAGGATGCAAAATGAACAATTGCAAAATGAATTGAACAGAGAAAAAGAGATAGCAGAGAATCTCAACAAGTCAAGTGAAGCCATCAAGTACTTTGAATAGTTGATTAAATTCTCAAGATTTGCCCATGATACATCAGGACTTGGATACAACAGCATTAAAGTTGGAGAATCATCGAAGAGTGGTGAGCAGAGAAGTGACAAAGGTAAGGATTCTAAACCCACTTATCATTACTGTAATAAAAAGGGGCATATTGCTAATGTTTGCAAGAGTAGAAGAATCAATAAGCCAAACACACCCAAAAGCAAGGGTTACTATCACAAGTGCAACATGCAAGGACATATGACACAAGATTGTAGATCTAAAGTCACAAGGACACAAAGATTTGATGGACATTTTCATAATTGTAAAAGGTATGGACATAAAGCATTTGAATGCAAATCAAAGCCTATGTGGACATCAAATCAACTAGCAAAAACAAAAGGGAATGAAAGTCAGTACCATTGGGATTACAACACTAGGTATAGCTATCATTATTGTCAGGAATATGGACATATACCCTAGAACTACATAAGAACACATTTCAAGGGGAACTATAAAAGATGGTTGAACCAAACCACATGTTTCAATTGCCTGAAAACTGGTCATATCAGCAGAAACTATCCTACAAGGTCAAAGGCACCCAAGACTGAAGTAAATAAGGGCAAAGAAAAGATTGATGTGGAACACATCAGAATAGACATGAAGAGGACATGGTAGAAAAAGAATGAATCAAGTACATCCAATGAAAGGGTCACTTCACCCACAAGGTCAAGTGATCATTTCTCATCCAATTAATCACAAGACGAGCCTATGGGGCTGATACATATAAGGAAGTATCATACATCAGCCCTAAACCATGAAGAAGCAATGCAAAGTATAAATCTGCATGAGACAAGATGCCAAGACAAAATTTTAAAAGATGCCGCCGAGCTGTCTTTAGATGTCGAGTAAAATTCTAGTGGATGTCGAGTTTCTAATAGCAACCAAGTGGATAACTAATGCCGAGTTAAATAACTCCAATGGAAACCAAGTAATGTTAAAAATCCTTCAGAAGCCGAGTGGGCAGTTGAACATTTAATGCGATGGAAATAGGGTATATTATCACGATTTTAATCACTTTTCTTGATCGTGAACTAGAAGCAAAGGAGAAGAAAAGAGAAAAGTGACTTCATAGTGGAGAATCCAGTGTTCCAAATAGATTTCAACCTCTTTCAATAGCGATTAAGCATAAATCTCATCGATCAAAGGTATTTTATTCAAGTGCCAAGCTACGTAGAGTTTGAAAGCTTGTTTATATTTTAAACCCTAGTTTGGAAAAAAATGGCATCTGGGTCAAGAACGACTAAAGGGAAGGAAAGTCATGAAGTACAACTGGTCAGTAATGAAGTCAAACAACCTAAATTCAAGCCCATTCTAGAAGTCGCCTACAAAAATGACCCTGCTGGCGCATTATCCATTATTCCACCCAAAGTAGTTATGGTGCAGGATGTAAGGAAGTGTTATAAATGTAAAATTGGTGCCATAAGTGATCGTGAAAATTTCCAAGCCTATGACAAACTGTGCGAGAATAAGATTTTGAAGGATGAATACAAGATAGTCGAGAGAAAGGGTTTGATCAATGCCCTAGTTTATCCTAGAGTATTCAAAATTGAATGGATACGAATTATTTTAAGCAGAATCCATAATGGATGTTTATGGTTGGAAACAGGTCTAGTTAAAATTACAAAAGAGATAGTACATAGGGTTACAAGTTTCCTAACCCTAGATTGGACTAAGACCCTACGCAGTGAATGCAAGGAGGTTATTGAGAAAAACACAGGTGCCTAGTGGAATAAAAGAGGGATGACAATTCACACTATTCAGGATCCACTTGTTGAATTTTTTGTTAGAATCATTGTCCATAAATTCTATCAATCTAGTCAATTGAACAGTGTGCCATGCATAGTCGTTGATGTAGCATTCAAACTGGTAAAGAAAGATCACACATATGATTTGTCAGAACTTATATTGCAATAGATAAATGAAAACCTAGGAGCTATAAGGAGATCAAAAGGTGCTCAATGAAAATTTGGTTCAGTTCTTATGTGTATGTTCTTTTATGTTATGGAAGAGTTTCCTTCTATAGGAAAGGTGAATTGGGACCCTAACAAAACTGCGATAACACAAATCAATGAGTTCATTGATAAGATGGGTGATAACTTTGAAGCCCAAAAAGCTATTTTGAGGATTTCAAGAAATCCATGAAGCAAAGGGTAAGAATACTAGTTTCCCTAGTGGAAAAACATATCAATGACATATGTTTCCTAGTTGAAATTGATTTCATCTATATCCAAGCAGCAGTGCCAAGGGTGAGATGGCTAAGGTCATCCGGTTATGAACTAGATGTGGATGAAGCATCTGCAGCTATCACTGCTTTTCTTGTAGAGGAAATAGAAAATTTTGCTAAATCTTTTAGCACATATGATATGGTTAAATCCAAGATTGAAACAGAATTAAAGGCTGCCTCTATAATTAAGAAGAAAGATAAAATGGTGAAGAAAATAAAGAAGAAATTTGGTAAAGGAATTGAGGAAGTAGAAGAAGAAGACGAAGAAGAAGATGAAGAAGATGACGATGATAATGAGGAAGAACAAGAACAAGGTCCAATGGAATTAACTCAAGGTCTAGGTGAAGATAAGGAGGAAGGTGTTGAGGAAGAAGAAGCCAAGGAAGCACCAACTCAAGCTGAGCCAAAGAAAAGAAAGGCAATAGTACAACCTCCAACCTAGTTTAAACCAAAGAAAACTACCAAGCCAACACCCCAAAAGCCAACAACCAAAGTTGCAACAAGGGCCTCCACACAAAAAGCTAAAGAGGAATCTACAAAGAAGAAAACAATTAAGACAGCATAGGAAGAGCCAAGGAAAGGAAGAAAATATGTGGCTCAACCTGATATTGATGAGGAAGATCGATCTGAAAAGGTAACCCATTCCCCTAAGTTTTTAGTTGATACATTATGTGAAAAGATTGGAAATGGAGACTTAAGTAACATGGATAAAGTTGATTTCAATAAGTTCACTAAAGAGGAACAAAATAGAATAGAAGAATCAGTTTATGGGATGATGGCACAGTTCAAGTATACACCTCTTGAAATAGATGGACAATTGCCAAAGGGACTATCTAAAATTGTAGAAGACAGATGGCACTTTTCTTTGAAAATGGAGAAGGAGATGAGAGAATCAACCCTAGCAAGCATACTGCCTGATTTGACTAAGGAGAAAATAGCTAAAGCAGTCAAAAGGCATAACGCTAGGTTTACACCTAAGTACAGGGCATTCTTCATTCTCCAAAACAAAACTGAAGAAATTGTATCATGGAAGAATTTGTACAAAAAGGTTGAAGATGTTCTTGAAGAAGAATACAAGGAAGAAGCTACTGCTAAGCTAGAAGAAAGAAGAAAAAGGAGAGAAGAGAAGATAGAAGTGGAGAAGAAGATTGAAGAGGAAGAAGGAAAAGATGAAGACAAGGGTACTGGTGAGTAGCAAGAAGATCAAAGTGTGCAAGACACACAACTTCCACCTCCTAGTCCTCCTCACTCTACTGCCACACTTGCAGAATACATAAAAATTAAGGATTTTGTTGACACCTCATGTTAGAACATCAACCCATTAACTACAAAAGATCTCACTAAGATCCTTGACCAAACAACTCTACAAGAAAAATTATGTACAAGTCCAATTTTGGTCAATGTGGATGACTTACAAAAGTTAGTAGAAGAAATAATTAGAGATAAGGTGAAACCACAAGAGCCACCTTCCATCATCTCTACAACTACTAGTGGTCAACTTCAAATACCAATAGAAGTTACATCAGGAAAAATTGACACTACAGTACAGAAGCTGAGTGCAGAAGGAGACAAAAATATAGCACAAACAGGTTAGACTGTTGCTTCTGATCCTACAGAACAAACACAAGATGCACCTCCTCACATTATTACTATTGATCAAAGTAGCAAACAGGAGGAGAAAGAAGCAAAGAAAACCCCCAAAGAGCGAGAGGCTATACAAGAATTGATAATTTTTCCTACCTCAGGGACTCCTCTTAAATAGCTTAGAAATATTGCAATGCCACTATAGATGTCAGCACCAGGATCAAGTACTAAAAAAGTTGCAATGGTGCTTCACTATGGAGACCCTAAATTAGATGAGGAGATAGTCATACCAAGTTATGACTCAAAAAAAAAAACCATTGATCAAATCACTGAGGTGCAGGAAGCATTGAATAAAAGAAAGAGGTAGGAGATACTCAGGAAGGAGTATAAATAAAAGAAAACATTACATGAGATCAAATACATCTTCTTGGATGCATTCAGTTTGCAGTCACCAGATGAGTCAACGCATATAATGGAACAATTGTGAGATATTGTTGACCAGGTGACAAATGTAGACCAAGAGACAAATGCAAAACTTATGGAATGGTCTGAAAGGAAATTCCAGGGGAAAGTAAATGAGAAAATATCTAGTCAAATTGCACTTTCCCAAGTTGAATTGGCAAAGGTAATAGACAAAGTGGAAAAGGTACTTGAGAATATATTCTCATTGTACAAAAAGTTGTGTGACTTTTCATACTTCACACAAGAGATAAGCCAAAGAATAATGAGCATGGAGAGGAATCTGAATATTTCAAGCATGCAGCTACCAACTAATCTAGCTCAAAGTGAGAAGCATTTTTCTCAAACGCTTCACACCCAAACAGAAATAACTGTATTAATAGTAGAAGAGGCCACCATCAAGGCCAAATTGATGCAGCTCCAATCTTCCATTACTCCACATTTGGAAGTACTCCATAAAGAACAAGTCTATGCTGAAACCATTCTCAAGAAAGATCTTAATCTTTCTACCTTAGATGGACTTGTTCATCTTGCTACACAGACTGCCATCCAGCATAAGTCATTAGAAATTGCCTTGAATAATTGGGATGTAGCTCTCAAGATGATTATGGATGTAAATAGTACATTTATGGCGAAGTATGGTCTTAACCCTTAGTAACCTTTTACATTTGTGTCAAAAAGGGGGAGATATATATAAATAAGGGGAGATATAAAGTTGTAAAGTGGGAGACAATGATAAAAAAAAAGGGAGATATAATGTTTTGGGGAGCTGTAAACAGAGAACAGACAAAGAGTATCAGTTATATCAGTATAAGAGACATATTTAACACAAAATTTTGGTCACAAAGACAGAATAGATAATGGCTCAATTAACTCAGGGGGAGTTATAATAATTTTGAGGCATATATTGTAAGTTACAAAATTTTGATCAAGTTTTTTAAACCTCTGTATATATACCGAGCAGATTAGTGAATGTACTCATAAGGTCAGTTAAGTGTTTTTGTCACTCATGTCAAAGGGGGAGATTTTCAGTCTCAAAATGGTTTTGACATTTGAGTGCCAATACAACTTAACCACTTTCTACATTGAAGTCGAGTACACTATGTATGTCAAGCCATAGCTTGTGTCGAGTCAAGAAATCCATTAGGTGCCGAGTGATCTTTAGATGCCAAGCAGCCTTCAAGTGCCGAGTGACTTCAAGTGCCGAGCATGATACAAGTGTCGAGTAATATTTAGGTGTCAAGTCATAGATGATGTCAAGCATCAAAAATCAGTAAGTGTCAAGTAACACAGAATGCACATATGAGTTTGTAACTTCACTAATTTAGATGGAAACCATTTGTATGGCCGACATTGATGAATCTCAAAGGATCTAAGTGATAAGATTAAAACTTTTATATTTCCTATGCAATCTACATGTAGCCAATAAGAAAAATGGAGAAGGCATGCAACCAATAATAAAAGTGCAAGGAATGAGCAAGAAAAAGAGATTCAATATGGATCGTAGATCCATGTCTAACCCTAAGTCTTCAAATGTGTTTATAAGGAAGATGAAATCTCATTGAATCAGTGAGATGGATGAGGGAGTGTATGGAGAAATTATACTGGAGTTCAAAGTAAAGAGTATAAAGACTTAGAGGAAGAGACCAGGAGTTAAAATATTCAGTTGATCAGAACTAAGCAAGGAATATGAACAGACATCAGATTTCATAGAATCAAGATCAGAGAAAGCAAATCAAGTGCCTAAATTCAGCAATCAAGGATTGTAAGCTATCAGGTTTATTATGTCTAATACTCTCTAGCCATTGTATTAGAAAGGAAATCCTATGTTGATAGGTTAGCTTAACAACTATTTTGTAGATCCTTTAAATAGGTGATTAAATCCTTTAACAGGGTAACACTTCATGTAAAGTGTTTTAAATCCTTTAACTAGGTCACTATTGACACAGTGTAAAGCCTTTAACAGGGTAGACCATCATAAGTGGTCAAACATTATTGCTGCAGTGATTTTGTGGGTATCATCCCCACCCCAGTTTTACCTTCTTATTCCTGGAGGGTTTCTAAGTTACCAAAATCTCAAGTGTTATGTGGTGATGTACATGTTTGTTTTTCCATGGATGTTTGATATGTTTATATGCATGCGATCTACTTTCAGTTAAAGTTTTAAAAGAGTAAAGTCCAATTCTTCTGATTCACCCCCCCCCCCCCCCCCCTCAGAAGCATTCTTCCTATTTGAATATTCCAACACCAATGTTCTTCCTTAATTGCATCTTCAAAATATATAGGATCTTGAGGAGTAAATAACGCAAAATTTGATTGCAAATATAATTTATTTTCTTGATCATAAATCTCACTCAACCTTCTAGTTTTCTTTCTTGATCTCAATTGAGCAAATATAGGGTTTGAATTATTACTTAGTTTTGAATTCGAAGATTCTCCATGCTCAGCTTCATTTTCTAAGTGATCTCCTAGTGGACTTCATGGTGGAGTTCCTTCTTGGTCACTTGGTTGATCCTCTTGATCTTCATGATCCTTTTTATCCTTCCCATCATATGGTATTGTTGTATCACCTGTAACATTTATATCTATATTTCCATCCCAGGATTCATCCTCTTTAAATACAACATCCCTACTCACAATGACTTTTTTGGTGATAGGATGAAACAACCTATATGCCTTAGATTGCTCATCATAGCCAACAAAAATGAATTTCTCACTCTTATCATCTAACTTACTTCTAGTTTCTTTAGGAATATCTGCATATGCAATACAACCAAATACTTTGAGATGAGAAACACTATGAATCTTACCACTCCATGCTTGTTGTGGAAACATGTCCCTCACAATCTTTGTTGGACTCCTATTCAAAATATAATTAACAAAAGAAACTACCTCAGCCCAATACTCATTAGGAAGATTCTTATCTTTCAACATGCTCCTTTCCATCTCCATTATTGTCTCGTTCTTTCTCTCTGCAACACCATTTTCATGTGGTGTGTAACCAATAGTAAATTGCTTTTTAATTCCATGATCCCTACAATAATCTAAAAATTCATTTGACTTATACTCTCCTCCTCTATCAAATCTCAATACCTTGAGAGGTAAACCACTTTGTTTCTCAACAAAAGCCTTGAATTCTTTAAATTTGCTAAAAGTTTTAGATTTACATTTAAGATAGTAAACCCATGTCTTTCTATTGAAGTCGTCAATAAATGTTAATAAATAAATGCTCCCCCCTAATGATGGAATTTTCATTGGACCACATATATCTAAATGCACAATTTCTAAAGGTACCCTTTCTCTATATGATATCCCTTTTGGAAAACTCTCTCTATGATGTTTAGCCAAAATATAACTTTCACATAGACTTAATGATGCTTCAATTAGGGAATATAGATAATCCTTTGAGATTTAGATGACCATACCTCAAGTGCCATATCCATGTTTGATCTTGACTTGCTGCCTTGAAACTTGTTGCAACTTCATCAATCATATTGCTCTTCATTCAAAGTGGAAACATTCTATTATTTGTCATTTCTACCCTTGCAATCATCAAGTTACTAGGAGGCATATCAAATATAGTGCACAATTTTTTCTCAAAAATAACTCTCTAACCTTTTTGACTAAGTTGCCCCACACTTATAAGATTATGCTCCAAACCAGGTACAAAGTATACATTAGAAATAGATTTCTTACCATGCTTTGTTATAACATTGATTGTCCCTTTTCCACTTACTTCCACTATCTCATTGTTTCCTAACTTCACTTCTAATTTAATTGATCTATCCAAACTTTCAAAAAACTCTTTATTGCCTGTCATATGATTGCTACAACCACTATCTAAAAACCAAAAATCATTTGTGCTCTCTTGAGCTACATTGCAAGTAATAAATAATGTCTTAGAATTACTCTCAAAAAAATTTACATTTTGCTTACTCATATCAGTTTTTTTTTTTTTGACACTCATTTGTAAAATGTACAAACTTCTTGTAGTAATAACATTGAATATTTGATCTATCATGCCTTTGTGATGTCAGGTTGTTATAGCTTCCCCTTGAATAGGAGTATTGATTTCTTTTTCCTCTTGAATCTAGACTCCTTTCTGCTGTTTGAAAATTATTTCTAGTTCTTCCTCTTCCTCTACCTCTACCAAATGTCATTTGTGTTTTGAATGCATTCTCTAGTGAATTACCATTATGCTTTTTCAACCTATCTTCATGATTATACAAGGATCCAAACACCTCATTTATAGACAATGTTATTAAATCCTTAGATTCTTCAATTACAACCACAACATTATCAAATTTAGGAGGCAAACTTCTTAAAAATCTTTTCTACAGCTTTCTGATTAGAAAGCTCATCACCATTCATCTTTACTTGATTAACCACATTCATAGCATGATTTGAAAATTTCTCTATAGAGTTAGAATCCTTCATTTGTAAATTCTCAAGTTCTCTTCTAAGTGCTTGTAGTTTAACAATCTTTACCTTACTTGTACCTTGATATGCAGTGTCAAGAATGTCCCAAGCTTGCTTGGTTGTAACAGCTGGCTTAATTTTTCCAAGAACTGAGTCATCCAGAGCTTGTCCAATAATCTTTAAAGCTATTTTACTCTTTTGCCTATTTTCATCAAGCTTTTTCTTTTGATTAGCATTTAAAGTAGACTCATCTACAAGTTCAGCATAACCAATTAAGATTATATCTAATAACTCATAAGAATCAAATATAAGCTTCATTCTAGAAGCTAAATCATCATAATTCTTTCTAGAAAACATTGGAATTGAAGCCTAAAAAATCCCTAAAGCCATGCCTGATAGAAACTTATAAACAAAATTCACAGATATAACAAACCCTAAATAGGGCAATAAATTTTTTTACAGATCTCACACAATAACTTTATATCCTCTTTCTCTACTGCAATCCTCCTTATGCACAATGCTTCAAACTCCTCTATAGATCTCATAATAACTTTATATCCCCATTCTCTATTGCAATCTTCCTTATGCATAATCCTTCAAACTCTTCTTCTGAACTTGGCTCTGATACCAGTCTAATGGGTGGGCAGAGGCACACAAGAAAAATATGAAACACAATGTGCTGCAACACAATAAAAATCAATTGTATTTGATTACTCTTTGATTGACAAAATGGATACACAACACTCCCTATTATAGGCAAGTTTATAATCTTTAGAAATTTATGACATTTGCTGACAAGACAATTATCTATAGAATTCTGGAAACTACTACAACCAACACAACCTAAACTTCTAGAAACATTTAATGACAGATTGGAGTAGAAATTAATATTTCTAACAATTTTGAAGGGAGAAATGAAAAATTTGAGCAACATATGGAGGCTTTTTATAGCATGGAGCATGTCAAATTTGAAGAGGGCTATAGTGATGTAGGAACTAAGTTTTTTGAACCCAATAGCAATGGAGTCCAATAGTGGGAAGCCCATTCACACAATTGTTCATAGGCTTGTTGTTGGAATTGAGATTAATGAGGAATGTAGCAAGAAGAGGAGAACGAGAATAGATGATATGGGCAAAGATCATCTCTTTCTTTCTTAAATGGTCCTAGTGTTTATGGCAAGTGGGATGATAGAGTTTTTCTACTGAGCAATGTGAGGGAAAAAAAGGCCCTGCTAGAAGAAATTCTTGGTGTTTAGAGGCAGTGTTAGGTTTCTAAGAATTTTCCCATGTCAAAATGACTATGAATGTATTAAAAACTAGAGGCAAGTTAGGATTTGGATTATGGTGATTACATGAGAAAACAAGAATCCAACTAAAGTCTTTTGTGGTGAGATTGGTGTTTCCAAGGAGAATGAGGACATTAATAGTAGAAATTGTTAAGTAACTTGGACTTTTTTTGCAAATGTAATAATATTGCCGTTATTATAGATATGTTTCAAATGTAGATCCCAATCTCTCATATATATATATATATATATATATATATATATATAAATTGTATCTTAAGATTAAATCAATCTGATTGTAGTTATAATCTTAACACTCCCTCTTAGCTAGGGAGGATTTGTTATGGAACACAATATGCTTTTAAACATATGGAGATATATCATTTTAATGTGATAGTCTTGGAATGGCATATTTATGGATATTAGCATAAACCCATCAACACACACATATATTACATATGAAATTTGCTTCAATTCACTATGAGGATAAATTTCTCAACACTCCCTCTTTAACAAAGAGAGAATTAAAGCAATTATAATACAAGATCTGAACACCACCTTAACTATGGTCTATGATATATTTAAGTTATGGTGTCCAGCAAGATCTAACCAAATAAGATATAAGATAAGATAAGATAATAATATTAATGTCCAATAAAAGACCACAATGAGGGTCTATGGGACTGGAAGCTTACATCAAGAAAATGGAAGACAAATGGAGCACCAAATGGTGACCACAAAAGAACAAGTACAACAAAAGAAGAAGAAGAAGAAGAAGAACGCAAGAGACATCATGGAAAAGATTAAGTATCTGTCTTTCCAAGGAAAAAGTCCAACAATGACTGATCATTTCTGCTATTAAAGGCCATGTGATTAAGCTAAGTGCTATGAGAGGAGTGTCACTAGTGAAGAGGTCCCCTGCAGGGTCTCACAGATCTAGAATAACCTATATAAGGGAAAATTCACACCCTAAACTAGAGTTAAAGGTTAGAAGAAGGTCATAATAAGATGTATCTAGACCTAACTCCTAGGAAATGAAAGCTACAAAGTATGATCACAAAGTTGCAAGGAGTCATGAAGATAGAGCACAATGCAACACTGATCAATGTACTTGAAAAAATCCAAGAGGGATCTGCAATCTTTAAATAAATAGTAAAATCTCCCTCTAATCTCATAGTATATGGGGCATTTGAAAAGAAAATGAGTCTTAGATTCTGCCTCAGTTAAGGTACAAAGTGTGCACACCCAATCCTCTCTAGCAATATAGTGATTGACTTGGATCTGAAGTTTGTGCGAGCCCACCCTGAAGGAGCCAAGGAAGATACACAGGGTGTGTGTCCAATATCTATGTATGTACTCAGGGTGAACAATAATCCCATCCTGAATATCTAAGAAGTTCTTGGCATAGAAAGCCATCCTCAGACATAGTCCTCGTGGAGGATCTACCCAAGTATGATATACTACCTATAGATGTCAAGTATGACATGCCTATTTAACTCTTGCTAAGAGGGGAGTAGATGAGTAGGAGCGTCTAATGAAAACTAGTATGGAGGGAGATGGTTGATATCTATCCCAATTGAACTTTGTAGGATAGTATCCTAAGCATACCAACAACGTGTTCTAGTAGCTGGATTGGAGTCTACAATAGCAACTGAGGAGCAGTAGGCAAGTAAGGGTATCTATATTGGCCTTCAACTAAGTCTACAAAACCAAAAATATGGTGGAGAAACTAGATTAGGTCAAAAATGGCTACAAGCCTAAATGGTTGAGCTCCAAACTTAGCCAAAATAATATTGTGGGGGGTAGATCTATGACATTTGATAATCTTATGGAGGAGCAAAGTCTAGGTATGCTCGATCATGGCCCAATCCGAGTCTAGAAGGGAAGGACCCCAAACCGCTGCATCATAGAGCACTGTGGGTCTTACTAAGGAATCTAGGAGGGATAGCTTAGATGATGTATTTCGAAAGTGGTGTCTAAAATGCTATCTCTTGAGCATGGCAAGGGAACTCAATCCTTTATTAATCTGAGGCTGAATGGCTGATCTCAAGCTGAAATGAGATCCAAAAAACTTAACCCCAAGGTATGTGTAAGATGGTGTGATCTCAACTTCTTTACCTTGGAAGTGAAAATGGAGATGCGAGGTCTTCAAACCATTGAAGACCATGACACAAGTCTTCTCAAGGTTCACAACCAACTATCTCATGATGTCACAAAAAGATGCAAATCCATCCAAAATCCTCTAAAGACCCTTAGGAAAAGAAGCAAGAAGAACCACATCATTAGAAAAGAGAAGAATGGAGATCAATACCTAGTGTAGATGACAACCATCACCTGGAAGTGAGGAGTTACTAAGAAAAGCCTTGAGCTCATCAATGTAAATCTTGAACAAGGTGGGTGAGAGAGGGCAACCCTACTTCACCCCAATGGTGCTTTGGATAGGGTCAAAGAGGCTCTTTATTGTCTTGATTCTACCAATCATTGTCTCATATAAACTCATGATAGCCGTCAATAAGATCTCAAAAATAGCAATATCTTTCAATCTCTAAAAAAGGGCCACTTTGGGGATGGAATCAAAAGCCTTACAAAAATCCACAAAGCAACAATAGACTTTCTTTGAGTGGTGTTGAGCCTCCTTAATAATAGCTCATAGTGTAAAGATATGATCCATGGTCTGGTAGTCTGTCCTAAATCCTACTTGACCCTTAGCTCTACAATTCCTCCTATCGAGCTCACTGGATAAAATAGTATTCAATGTTGTGGCATAAAGTTTGGCAAATGTATGCCCAATCATGATGGTACTATAGTTTTCAAGATCAAAGGTCAGCCTAGACTTATGGATCGAGTGAATAATATGTCTTGACCAAGAGTCCAAAAAACCAAAACAAACCACTCTATTAAAGAGTGCAGAGAGATAAGGGCCTAGGATCATGGTGCTGAGCTTGAAGAGCTCAGCCTAAAAAACCCTCCTCATTAGCCACCTTGCTGCATCTCATAAGTTTGATGCCCTCATAAATGCTAGAGGTGGAGAATAAGTGATGATGGGGGAGTGAGCTGACCTAGGATATCATACAATGTGGAGACATGAGAGGCAAGGAGGTGAAGGTTAGGGGTGGACTAGGGTTGGCTACACTAGGGGAACATGATGTGCCAAAACAACCTTGGGATACTAAATAAGCATGTCACAAAGGGATCTACCTAGTGAAGCAATAAATAATCACTTCCTATGGTGAAGAAAGTGTTTGTAGGAGAGTTGTAAATTGGTGAAAGCTGGGGAATGAGTATCAAAAGATGAGTGTAAGGAATGGTGGATGGTTTTACAAGCCTCATCCAACTACTAGTTCATGGGACAAGTATTCCATCAAACAGATTTGGGAGTGCTAGGAATGGAGCGATGAGGGATAGAGAGGAGAGCCGACTCCCAAATTGTGATAGCTCGTGAGTAAAACATGGTGGACACCTAACTATGATCCATGAACCTAGCAGGTGGAGGAATCTTTTCAAATGGAAAATGAAGGTTTTGATCACTTTCCTTAAAAAAAAAAATGGTTAAGGATGTGTTTCTAGGTAGGATGGCTAGAGATGGGTGGTAGAGTGTGTGAAGCAATGTGAATCAAAAGGCTGAGGAGGGCATGATCTTCCAAGGGAAGATGAGAGATAGTAAAGTTTTGGGTGGAGAGGAGGAAAGAAGAAATAATGAGGATATAATCAACCATGCTTGCACCCCCACTATGAGGCCAGCATGTAAAGAGCTCACAAATAGGGAAGCAAAAGAGGCCATTCAAAATCACTAGATTGAAGGACTCATAGAGCTAGAGAAGATGAAAACCATAGCAAGTTAGAGGTTGAATATGATCCTCAAAAAAATGTTGAAGCCCCATACTAGTAGGATCCCTCTTAGTAGTACAAATCAAGTCGGACCCATGATCATACATGTGGGTCTGGATATCTTTAGTACATGCATCAAAGTTTCCTAAGATGATGATGTCACCCATAGCCCTAAACTTGGAGATGCTCTCAAATTGGACTATAAAAGGGTTCCCATACTCAACACTATGAATGGTGTAAGGTGAGGAAGTCGGCAAAAAATAACAAATGATAGTGAAGATATATCTCTGACGATGACTAGTGCCACTAATTTGGTTCCACATAAATCTAGCCTGAGAGTTAGAAAGATCCAATGTGGTAGTACTGAATAGATCATCTCTAATCAAATAAACAACCCCACTGGAACCACGCACACCACTTGAAGCATAGACCTCCTCTCTACAAACTAAAAGCCAACCCAGAACAGGTCAAGTAGGACTCTCATGAGTCTCAGTAACATTCAACAAATCATCATACCCAATTGCATCATGAAGTAAGCATGGAAAAGACCATAGGGAGCCATTGCCATTCTAGTAGTTAAAAAGTAGAGATCCAATGGAGGGATTAGACTTGCCCAACTATTGGTTCTCAAACCATCATTTGGCTTAGGTATGTCTCACATCCTAACCCTTGGGAGGTGAGTCACAAATAACTGCTTTTAAATTTCTTATTATTGCCCTTTTTTGTTACTCCTTGCTTCTACCATGAGGCTCTTAGAGTGCTTTAGTTTAGCTACCTATCATTTTGTGAGGTCCTCATCAAGAAATATCTTTGTGGGAAGAAGGAAGAGCTTCTTCTTTTCCTTGAGAGCTTGTAGTCAATCAGCTAGTGAGAGAAACCTAATAAAAATGGTGTTGTCATATCCAAACCATGCTCTGTCTAATGTAATATCAAAAATACCTAGTTGTTTGCTAAGAAATGAGTAGCTTGTGGGGAGAGGGTCAATAGAGGGTGAAGGAAGACCTCTAACTTGAAGGTTGAGTTCCTTGAAGCGCCTAATTTGATCCTTTACCAACTTCTCTTGGACAATTTTTTTGACCTCAAGCAGAGGTGTAGTGCTGGATTTTTTGCAAGTGGAGGCCCAAGTTTTAATTTGCTGCTTTGATTCAATCAAAAGAGATGTTTTTTTATTAACAAGCTTAGTCTGCTTGTTCTTGAGGTTTCCCATATCCTCGAAATCTTCAATAATGGAGCTGATATCTTTTGTAATACCTATTGTTTGTGTGGTAAAATTTTAGAAAGGTCTTGGATGCATGAAGAATTAGCCACAACCTATTGATTCAAATCATTCAATGATTGAGATAGGGAGTGAATAGTGTCTTGGAGAGTTTGATTAACTGATTCATACTTTTTCAACTACACTAAGAGACCTTATGAAACTTTTGAGAGAGAAAGAATTGTGACTTTCAGAGCTGCATTATCCTTCTCCAATAATGGCAAGTGGTCAACTATCTACTGTAGTGTTGTAGGATTGGGTGGGGGTTCCATGAAAAAATAGTATTATGCAATAAAACTAATCCATATATTAATAAATGAAAATAGATAATATACCCAACATTCTATTAAACAATTGATATACAATCTTGTCTTGTAGTGGGTAGTCTACTTGCAGAGGTATTTTGTTAAACACTTGGACCTTAGTCAGAGAAAGCACCAAAAGCTTATGTACCAACCCCTCCAGATTCTATAGAGGGAATAGGGCATGGAATGGAACTAGAAACAACATTTGTTAGGCACTGAGAATGAAGTGAATATTGAAGATTGGAGAACCCTTTGGAAGTTCTACCAAGCCTCATGTCTTATTCTTCTCTAAGGCATCTATTTCTTCTTTCATTTCTATTTTTCATTTAGCATTATTGATTGCTTCTAGATAATAACTTGGTTCCCCATTGTTAGAAATCAAAACAATTGATGAAATGAAATCATCATACCTTTTAGGAGGATTCTTAACTCGTGTAGATCTTCTAAGAGATGGTTGTGGTATTTTCATAGTTTCCTGTTATTTTCTAAATTTGCACCTTCTTCTTCAAAGAGATCTTCTTGCTCTTTCTCTTTTGTAGAAAGATGAGTTTTCATCTGAACTTGTGGATATTGTGGTACTTCTTTGTATTCCAAATTATTTTTTACAAAATCTGATTTTGTTAGAGGGGATTCATCAAATACTATGTCTCTGCTAATGATGATTTCATGGGTAGTAGGATCCCACAATATATATCCCTTAAGCCTATCACCATAACCAAAAAAGGAGTATTTATTAGATTTTGGGTCTAACTTAGAACGTTGATTTTTAGAAACAAAATCATAAGCATCAAAACCAAATATTTTCAGATTTGAAAAATCACATGAATGACCTATCCATACCTCTTCAAAAAATCTATTGCAATTGATGGTGACTAATTTACTAGATAGCATGTTGTATTAACTACTTCTGCCCACAACTCATGCTACAATTTGGCATTACTGAGCATACTTCTTGCTCTCTCTAGAAGAGTCCTATTCATGCATTCAGCAACACCATTTTGTTTAGGAGTGTAAACTATGGTTTTATGCCTTACAATCCCATCTTCTTTGTAATAGTTCTCAAACTCTAAAGATGTGAACTGGCCTTAATTATTTTTTCTCAAATACTTGATTGATCTACTTGTACTCTTCAAAAAAACTCTAAATTGTTTGAATACACCAAACACATCAGCTTTAATTTTAATAGAAAAGACTCATACTTTTCTTGAGCAGTCATCTCTAAATGTCACAAAATATGATGCTCCTCCAAAAGAAACTATAGTGGATGGACCCCAAACATCTGAATGAATATAGTCTAGAATACCTTTTCTTGTATGGCTACCAAATTTAAACTTTTTGCTACATTTCTTTCCAAAGACACAATGCTTGCAAAAATTAAAATTCAATGATTTTAAGTTTGGAAGCAACTTACAATTTACTAGTACCTTTAGCCCCTTTCTCACTCATATGACCCAATCGTTGATGCCATAAACAAGTAGATTCATCACTTTCCTTAGATACCATTGTTGCATGATTTACATCTATATTTCCTTCTAGCCTATATAGGTTTCCAACTTTTGTAGCTTTCATCACCACTAAAATTCCCTTAGACACTTTAAGAACTCCACCTTGACAAGAGATTTTATAACCACTAGAATCCAAAGCACTCAAGGAAATTAAATTCTTTTTAGTTTTAGTAAATGTCTTACTCCTATTAGTGTCTTTACAATACCATCAAACATCTTGATTCTAATACTCCCAATCCCAATAGTCTTACAAGAAGCATTATTTCCCATAATAACAAAATCGCCATCAATAGGTTGGTAAGAAGAAAACCAACTCCTATGTGGACACATGTGATCAGAAGCACCAGAATCTAAAATCCATTCATCTTGACTTTGTAAGACATTACAAATAGATAACACTTCACCAACCGTACTTGAATTTGCGTCAGCTGAACTTGCTTCCTTTTTGGATTCATCATTCTCTTCTTTTATTTTTCAAAAATCTTTCTTGAGATGCCCTGCTTTATCACAATACCAACATTTTCCCTAACTCTTTTTGCCTCTTGATTTGGATATGGATTTATCTTTCAAACCTTCTACTTTTTCTATAGAATGACCTCTAGCCACCTTTGCTTCCAATGTGGAGGTTTCTATATTAGACTTCCTTCGCACCTCTTTAGACAACAAAGCTCCCACAATATAATCAA
>CM053788.1:221210596-221428096 GCA_028749045.1 Cupressus sempervirens
CCTTCCTTCTCTCTCCATTTCTCCCTCCCTCTCTCCCTACCTCTCTCTCTCTCTCTCTCTCTCTCTCTCTCTCTCTCTCTCTCCATTCCCTTCTATCTTTCTATTATTCTCTATCACTCTACATCATATCCCCTACTCTCTCCCCAACCTCTACTCTCTCTCACTCTTTACCCTCTCTCCCTCTCTATCTCTCTCCTTAAAATCCTATCCATCCTATCTATTAAAATTGAAGGCCTTAAATAGTGCATATGCACTATAGTGCGTGCACTCTATAGTGTGTACACACTATTTAAGTCTTCAATTTAGAAAAAGTTTAAATAATGTGTACGCACTATAGTGCGTACCTGCTATTTAAGCCTTGAATTAAAAATACTTTAAATAGCGCGCACACATTATAACTAGTGTGTACACACTATTGTGTGCACACACACCATCTAAAGCATTAGATATCACCAAGTCTAAGGCTTGGCTTTTCCTTGTGGATCCAACCCAAAGGTTTGGAGGCTCTAAACTAACCTGAGACGTGTTTTGCAGCAAGCATACAAAAAAAATACTTATTTTTTTCTTCTGTGCTCTCCTTCAAGTTTTCCTATGGTTGAGAATTGATAAAATCAATATAACCATATAATTTATTTCAAATTCAAATTATTTCAAGCCTTTCAACTATAATTTCTTTTGAATATATGTCCAATTTCTCTCAAAAACCAACATGTACTAAATTGGGGGTGTAGATTTTAGCTCATTCATTAAATTTTACAAAAAGTTAGTTTTTTAGAAACTAGACTCCATTCTACACACTTTGAAAAAAGAAGTTTTTATTTTGGATTAGTTTTCAATAATTTATAGGGGAAAGCACACAGATATTTCACATTCTTGGGATTTGCCCACTTACAAAATTCATAAAATAAAAAATTACACATTATAAAATTACCCAAAAATTTTGAGATAAATTACATGGTATTAGGTAACTTGTGACCAGAGCAATTAAAAAATTTCAAAATAAAAGTTAAAATTTTAGAGGGGCCACACTTTGCACTATGTTATGTTTTTTCTAAAAAATAGTACCTCTTTATGTGGCCCCCTTTCTTGAGGGCCTAAAACTAAACCATTTAAAAAATAAAATTAGTAGTTTAGATACTAGATTCAAAGGACTACTACTTTTGTTTTTGTCATATCTTAAAATTTTGAGCTTAACTATCTTCAAACTCTTGTCGAAGTTCAAAAATTGTTTATTTTAGAAAAAAAGTGTCCACTTATACCCCTTTTGGCACCACAACTTGGTTGCACTTATTCTCAATTTATTCCTCAAAAACTTAAAGTTTCCTTTTGAAGATAAAAATTGTTCTTTTTCTAAAATAGGAAAAAGATTGTTTTCACAATCTTGTTTTTTCTAATTTTTCTTCAATATTGTCATTATCTAACATGCGGAAGCTCGGGGAGACTACAAAGAAGCTTAGAGGATTCATGGCATCCTTGGCATCTTGACATCTAAGTACCTAGCTTAATCTACAATTTCATTGTCCTTGGTTTGTGGTTTGTCTTAAATTTGGAAAAATATAGTATTTGATTTGGTTTATTTCACTATTACTGTTTAGTTTTCTGAATATTTCCCCTAGAATAATATGAATTTCTCGTATTCACCCTCTGCTGACTAGTAATATGAATTTCCCTCTGCCTTGAGTCTAAATTATTGGAATAACATCATTGATCCTAACTTTTTCTATACTCGTCACATTTTTTGCCATTGTCATCCACCTTATTTGCCTTTCTATGAGCTTCCAAGCGGTGTGTTGAGGAGCTCAGCCTCTTCATGTGGGTTATACCCATTAAAAGCCTAGAAGTCAATAGAAAATGGGGAAGAAAGAAAATCATTATCCTCTTCCCATAACAATCATTCTCACTTCATCAACAACCACAGCTTCATGAGCAATAGAAGCACCAGTGATCATTCAATTATCATCATTTGAGAGGGACATAAAGGTGCAATTCGCCACCAAGTGAACGTCTAATTTTTTTCATTGATCTAGTAAAACTCATCAAGTATAACTATTTTTGTCATGGAAATTTTTGAAGTAATGAATTATGTGAAGTCTGTTGATTCTGCCAGCTAGTATAGATATGACACTAATTTCAATTTAAGTTTCTCAAATTTGTTTTCTACTTCAGTGAGGATTTTTAGCTTTGTATTATATGGCTATTTGCAACATGAATAGTCTCTATGACTGGAAATTTTGAAACTGGCTGATTGGGTGGATTTCACAAGCCTCACTTTTTCTAATATTTATTGCAATTTATATGTGTAACTCTTGTTAGAGTTAATCTTGGTAATCAATGTCAATGCTCTCTTTTTCTTCTTTGCTAAGCAATCCTTTCTCAATTCATGTTTATAAGTCTTGTTCAATAATTGTGTAGGTAGATCTCTTGCACCTAGTAATAATATAGGCTTTTCAGCATGTAGGTCCCAAGCAAAATCTAACTTGCTTATATGGTGTAAAATTATTTTCAATTGAACTGATTCAGATTTATTTTATGGAGTGTTGAATCAAAAGATGCTATGTTATTCTAGGCCCACACTAGGTGGGAACACATGTGTGATTAAGGGTCTGTTTGGTAGCAGAAATACAAGTGGAATAAGCATATTTAAATTCTTAAAATTTTGAATTTGCTTGGATGCACCAAATTAGAATTGGAATAAGAATAAAATAAGAATATGTATTCCAATTTTGACCTAAAAATGAGAATTTGTAATTCCACCTAAATAGGTGGAATTGGAATACACATTTTATCCCAGTTTTATTTATCTTAGAAAACATAAATTTTTGGGTTTGTGAATTCCCCATCAATTTTTGGCTGAACCAAACAAGAATAGGAATACACAGTCCCATTTTTATTCTAGAATAAGTATTCCTATTTCCCATATTTATATTCTTCCAGCCAAATGGACCAGTGTGATATCTATATAGATTAGAAGTGGAATTAGATAATAAGGCTTTCCTTTAGAAAGAGAGATCCATTATCAGAGCAGACATTTATGAGATGTTTGGAACACCTTGCTCCTCTTGATGTAACAAAATTCTTTGATGCAGTCATAGGATCGTTAAATATAGAAGATATCATAGACTAGAAATTGTGGATGTAGAATTCTACTCTATTTGCTAGAACTACAAAAAACATCAAATTCTATTTAACTTATTGAGTTATATCCTCATGAAAAAACAACTAGCAATGCACTCATCAACATATTTCATTAGGTCCTAATCATCAGGCATATCAATAAGAAAGGCATATTTAATCTTAGGCGACGAGCACTAGAAGAGTCAATGGAAAATATAAATTTCTGCTAGTCCAATATGTCATGGGGTTTTTATTTGATTATTTGAACATAGTTAGAAGAATTGGTTTCTTGGTCTTTATTAATAATGAGTTTTTATATTCATGGTAGGAATTGGAAAGAATGTGATTTTTTTTGTTATTTCATAGGGATGAAAAATAAGAATTAGTAACAAACTGAGATAATAATTATGGTAGCGCTTATCTAAAACTTTCCATTGAGGCAAAGGAAATGTTTTGATTGATATTGTGTATTATTACCATATATAAATCTTATTGAGAAGTCTTGCAGGGCACAAGACAAAGCTAAATAATTATGTAAGGTGAATCTTGATCAAAGAAGCCCATGTAGATGCATTGATACTTATCTGTTTTGTTTACCCCAAGTTGCAACTTATATTTATAGCTATGCAAGGGATGCCTTTTAATCAATTCCCAAGAACATGTGCTTCATATCACACAAGAAATGGTTAGATATTTGGAAGTTACCACCGAAAAGTTTCTACTTGACTAGAATTTGATATAGTGGTATCAAAGATTGAATAACCTTATCAATTTTTCTTACTTCTACATGTTTCATGGTTGTATACTTTCATAACCATAGTTCAATAGTATAACAATTGACAACACTATTAATGATGAATACAATAGTTTAAATAAACCTTTCTTACTTAAATATACCTTTCCTCTTAGCAACATACCTTCTTCTTAGTGACATAAGGATTCTAGAATCAATTGTTGCACAACCTGAAAAGGTTGCACCACCTAAAAAAGTTCCAAATGAAAACTGAGACTAAGGTAGTCAATCCTTTTAATTTTATTTTTTTCATCACTACATGAGGTAATAAGAGATATCAGTCTATCTTGTAGATCATGTGTTAGAAATATTAATTTCTAATAATCATCTGATGCTTCTAGATTATTAGGTTTAGGTTTAGGGTATGTCAGTTAAAGTATTTTCTAGAAGTTTGAGTCGACTTTAATATTTTCCAAAAGTTTGTAAATATTTTCTCTTCTCAGTTAATGCTAGATTTCTCTAGAATATTGTATGCTTGCCTATAAAAAGGCATTATGTACTCATTTGAGATCACAGTGAATGAAATATAATATATTTTATTGTGCGGCAACACATTGTGTTATTCTATGTTTTTTGTTATTTTTCCTGCTACTCTTCCAACAGATTGGTATCAGAGCCCAAGATTAAAGATCATGGAAAGATAAAGATTTTAGAGCACAAGGATCAAAATCTTGGAGATTTGAAGACTACAAAGTCAATGGCTAAAAAATGCTAGTAAGATTTGAGCTTGTGTGAAGCTTTGTTATTATTTTTTGTTGAGAAGTTAAAATAGCAAATGGAAATGTAGATAAGGCTGAAAATGAATAGTTTTTTAAATTTATAATTCTATGAAGTGGAAAATGCATGACTTGATTTGTTTCAGATGTGTTATTATACTAGTTTGCAAAAAATTAATGAATGAAGTTTGATGTGTTAATTTTTGAAAGAGGTAAATATTTATTTTTGACAAAAGCTTTGAAGAAGTTCATAAAGAAATCTTGAAAGGATACCATAGTGAGTTGTTGAAAAAGGATAAAGTGTGTTTAATCTTTTTTATTTCAATGGGAAAAGCTGGTAGAGTTCAAAAAGAGAAGACAAATAAATTAGAAGAAGAATTAGAGATGGTGAAGAAAGAAAATGCAAGATTATTGTGTGAAAAAGATATTTGCAAAAGGAATTGGAAAAATTAAGAAATGAAATGGGAGAAGAAAAGTCTAAATTGTTAAATGAAATTAGTGTCCATATAGAGGCAATTGAAGAGCTAGAGGATAGGCTAAAATTTGTGGAAGAAGTGCATAATTCTCAGGTGAAGGAAACATGTAAGCTTAGAGAGAAAAATAAAGAATTAGAAGAAAAGTTAATTTTTTTTTATGATATTGAGAAAATGAACAAATTTTTAGAAGAAAATTAAGTTGGAAGAGGAAAATAGTATGTTAAAGAAAGAATTGTCTATTTTGAAACAAGAGAAAGAATGTTTGAATGTGAAACCATTTGTAAGTGATGTATCATGTGACACAAATTATTTGTGTGATTATGCAATTGAGAAATGTGATTTTGCTAAAGCTAAAAGAGTTTGTGATGAAAAGTGTAAGAAAGTAAATGACAAGAAGTTTGCAGATTTTGTTTGTTATGATAATAATAGTATTGGTTTAAAGATTATGGAAAGAATGGGTTTCAAAGGTAAAAGTCTAGGAAAGGATGAACAGGGATTAAGGAATCCAATTGAGACTATAGTTAGGCCAAAATATGTAGGTCTTGGATATGATGCAGGCAATGGAAAGATGAATACATGTTTAAGAGAATCAATTGAAAGCATAAAGATTGTGCAATGTTCACATTGTAACAAGAAAGGGCATACGAAGGATAGATGTTGGGATATACATCCTTGCAATATTTGTGGCTTGAAAAATCATTTTTACAAGACATGTTGGAATAGAGATTGCAAAAATGATTCTATGGCAGGTTGTATAAAAATGGATTGTGGATGGAGCTATGGATCGAGTTGGCAAAGAATTGCAGGAATGATTAAAGGTTTATTCAGGTACAAATGTTCAAGTGTAAGAAGGAATGCAACAACATTGGGAAATAGATTAGAGCAAAACATCAAAGAGGCAAAAGGTTATTAGTAAACCTTGTCATCGACATTTGTGACAGATGAGGCAAGATTATCAAGATTATTAGTGGATCTTATGAAAAGAGGAAATCATTAGCAGCCAATTGTTGACAAAATGTTTGTAGAAATTAAAAGTTGCACCCTTGGAAGACACTATCATGTAGTAACAAATATGAAGATTACATGGCACATTGGAATTTGTATACTACAAATTTTGATAGTAGAAATTAGGGGGGAGTTTTAGAAATATTAATTTCTACTAATTGTTTGATGCTTCTAAATTATTAGGTTTAGGTTTAGGGTGTGTCGGTTAAAGTATTTTCTAGAAGTTTGAGTTGGCTGTAATATTTTCTAGAAGTTTGTAGATATTTTCTCTTCTTAGCTAATGCTAGATTTCTATAGAATATTGTATGCTTGCCTATAAAAAGGCACTATGTACTCATTTGAGATCATGGTGAATGAAATATAATATATTTTACTATGCAGCAACACATTGTGTTGTTCTATGTTTTTTGCTATTTTTCCTGTTGCCCTTCCAACATCCTAATCTTGATGACAACATTACTTCCACTAAACCTACTAAACCAACCTACCTAATGTCATTTGGTAGGAACTATGTTTCCTTACATCTCTTGTTCTATCTTGAATATACACAATGAATGTCTGACCAATCATACTTCCACCATAAACAACAAATAACTGATTTGCACTAATAGTAGAGACACATGGTTTGGTTCCTCCACAGGCGAAATCAAGAATATACAAAAAGAAGTAGAAAATACCATTCTAAAGAGACAATGCCTTTTGGAAAACTTCATTGGGTTGGTAGTCTGGAGGTCTAAGGGACCTCAAAGTAATTTCTAAAGTCATAATCCCCATTCTGCACCAAATTGAATAAGCATATTCTTTTGAAAAAAAGTCCAATCCATTCTTTTATATAGACAATTATTTAATAAAGCAGGAATAAATTCTAGTATATGTATGGGTTTGAATGTCTTACATTTACTTATTCATATATCTTTTCTCAGTCATTTAAAATGAAGATTAAATTTTGCACCAAAATGACACAGGTGAATATTCAATTGCACAGTTAGCTCTCAAGGTTTTAATTTAAACAATTGACATTTAAGTATGGCTAGTTGTTTATTATTATATATTAATGTTGGTTCCTCATAAAACTAAAGATTTGATTACACTTCGAGTAGTCTCATGGTCAACATTTTAGTATTGGTTTTTAGTTTGAAAGTGAAATAAAAATTTCTACAGTGTTGTAGCAATTTCAAGATTGAACAGTGCTTCATTAATGGTATTAATGTTGAGTAATAAGGTAGTGTTAAGTACCTTTTATAATATTTCTTCTATTGAAAGAATATTAATGTTAGTAGTAGTGTGATGTGGCCAAATGGTGCAATTCAAAACACCATAAACTTTCCTTTGAATTTAGAGCTTCTAAACCTCATGCACTAAAATGTTTATTGAAATAAAATAGTTTTATTAAATAATTTAAACTCCAATTTCCAAGGAACAACTTTTTAAAAATTTAATGCTTAGAAATCTAAGAATTTTTTTTCTAAGGTGGACATGGGAGGATTCCAGAAAAGAATCTCAGAAAATATAGTTAGGCACTCTCTGAGAAATAGGTGCTAGAAGGTCCTTGTTGTAAATCAGTTTTGAAAATAAAACCTTAAATTGCACTACTTCATCATAGCTCTACAATATAATGGATTTAGATTTTCAATAAATTTTTATAATAGAGGGATTTGGGTGTTTTAAGGAGTTTTGGAGATTGAATTCTATAGATCGAATTACATTAATTCATTAGTATTGAACAAAATCTATGATTTTTTATTTTCTAGAGTTAAATATTAACACAAAATCTATTGAACACAATGTTAACCAAGCTACTACATTGGTCATTGAGCACCTGGAGAAAAAAAGTTAAAGTTTTGTGTTAACCAAGTGATATATTTCTTGAATAAAGTTGTAGTGTTTACTGAGTATTAGTAGGAAGAAAAAATCAAGAAAAGATTAATCTAAGGAAAACATTTGATAGAAAATAAGAATGTTTAAGAAGTTCCAAAGACAAGGTCAAATTTAGCTATGAGATTAACAACTAAGATAATTCAAAGGAGATCTAATGGTGAAAATTTTACAATCTAAAATGAAGCACAAAGTTCAAGGTGGAAGTCTATTTTATGAGTGACTAAATTCAATGGATTTGAGATCTACAATTGTGGTTGAGAAGATAATCTAAAAGATTCTGGAAAGGAAAAATTTAGAGATTTAGGGAGATGAAAAAAATTGTTTTTGTTTCTAATTATAGTTGATGCAAATTAAAGTAAAGAAGGAAGATAGAAGGTGAACTGAGAAGAACAATATTGTGAAGATCAAGCAGAGGAAGTCTTAACTGAAAGTGTGAGTGTGTGAATCAACTAGAAATAGATTAGAAGGAAGAGACAGAGTGAAGTATATATCTAAACAAGAAAGGTAGTGCTAAAACCTAGTAGATGACTTGACTATTATTTCTTTGCCTCTGTAGTAGATAAAATCACTTAATTGAGTGGATCTAACAAGTCTATAAAATTCTGTATGGTTGCATCCAATAGAGATGTTTTGTAAGCCTTTAAGAGCAAGTTACTCTTTAGAAATGTCAAGGAGTGATAAGGCCTATGTTGGTTCCTCAAATTGTTGGTTGAAAAATCTAGGAAATTTCTTTCTTAATGGTGGGTAATTCAACACATTTTGGCCATGACTAGTATTTACACTTAATCAAATCCTCCTCTTTAGGCTATGCTAACCTAGGTGGGTATACCTTATGAAAACTATTCAATATTACTTATGTAGATTTTGTTAATTGATGCTCTTGAGATAGTAAGTTTTGAATTTTTAGAAAGCTATTAGTGAGTATCTTATATTTTTAAAATTGCAAGGAACTTTGAGTAAAATAGGGAACTTCACCAAATTCAATTAATAATAAACTTTAACTAATTAATTCAAACTAGTTTTTAATTCTAGATGGAAAAAATAGAGCCAAATTTATATAAACTCCAAGATCATCAAACCATTTAGAGACAACACATTCCTACCATCTATAACCATACAAAGAACTTCAACACAAATCCTAGTTCAATTGTTTTTAACTTCAAACTTGGAAGATCAACTAAGAAAAAAAAATACAATGCTTACAATTTTTTATTATTAGAATATTTTATTAATTTTAAATATAATATATAGTTGAGAGGAAAATATGTTTAATTACAAGTAAAGATTATTTTTCACACTTTTTTGGAAAGCTAAATCGAGTATTTGTATTAACTTGAAGGAGTATAACTGAGTTGTGATTGGTTGCAATAGTGACTTAAAATTTACATGGACTATATGCGTTGTATTATGCCCAAAGTTTTACATTTTTTTTTTAATATTCTTATGTATTGATATATATCCTTTTTAGGGTCCTAGTACCTCTTCTTATAGAAAATGAAGAGGTGCAACAATATCATCATACCCTTTTTAAAGCATCTAACAAAAAACTAATTGCAACCGGTCATAATATTTACAATTAATGAAAAGAGATTTTTATTAATTACTATGGAAGAGTGTATATGAAATATCTGTGATGTCATTAACATAAGATAATCACCCAATTACTTTCCTTTCTTCTCCAATATCTACTTGATCTTGATCTTATCTTCCTCCAACTCAAGCTCATGGTGGTCACTCATGTAGCTAGTGTAGTTCTTTCTAAGATCCCATGCAACCATGTCCATACTATTGATAATAATGAATTGGCCTTCTTCTTTAGGAGAAAGACCCAACTATGCAAATGGTTTGGGTTCTTTAGACATTCTTTCATTGGTAAGCCCATTCTTGCACCTCTAATATGAAATTCTACAACTTGGAGAGTTTAACAAAGAATGAAATCTAAAATTTGGCTTGCACAATCAACTTGCAGTGAGAACTTAATAAAATAGTAGCTACAGAATTCCCTTTGTTGGTCTCTGGCACCTCTGTTCATGTTCTTACAGATTGGGCACAATTGCAAAGCATTGTTTAAGGGTTCATCTTGGAATCCCCCTTCTTCCAATTGGGGATATCTCTTATGTTGCTGTTCTAAATCTATTTGCTACCAAACTTATTATATCTGTATTTTGTAGAAGTTTAGAGTGGGTTATCTTCAGATGGGTGATAAACCTTTGTAATTTTTTGTTATTAATATATACATACATGTAAACTTTAGGGACGATGCTGGGTTTTCTTCACTGATTCTTTCCCAGTTGACCTCATTGAATTAGATTAATAAATATTATAGTGGCTTCCCACTTTTGCTTTAAAAAAATAAAAAATAGTTGCATTTAATGACTCAATAATTCAAGAATCTTGTTGACAACACTCCACACATGTTAGGCTTTCATATGTACAATATTTATCTCTTTTTCATTTAAATCTTGTAAAATTCACTTAGTACTTTCCAAGATATCTTGGCAACAAACATATTTCATTTTTTCATGCTTATCTAGCTACGTCCTCCAAAACTACAAATTTCATTAATGCATTGAAAACCTTATCACCATTTCAAGGGACATCCTAGACTCCCCTTACATTTGGCAAAAAAATTCTATTTTGCATAGCTCCTTCAACATGCTCTCTAAAACCTCAAAAATTTCTAATTGACAAACTTTTGAAAACACCCCTTACAAAGTCCTGAAAAGTGTCTATTTCACAAGCCTCATTATGCTCCTAATGTGAAATCAAGACTTCCAATTTCCTAGATAAACTTTTTCTAACATGGAAAAAAATGCATTTTTAGATTATGTTGTGTCTGTACATTATGATAAAGCAAAATTTTTCCATTTCACACCACCATCTATAACATGCTTGCAAAATTCTAATTTTTCTTTTTCACATACCTCTCACATTTTTTCTTTTGAATTATTAAAAATCAATTGTTAAAGTCAAATTTAGAATAAAATTGAGGAAACCACTAGTGGTGAATGTATATTGACTTGGAATATGAAGAAAATCCAACTATCTCTAGAAGAGTATACTATAGAGAAGAAGGAATTTTTTTCCTACTAATACAAAATGGAAAGGTCCATTTAAATTTAAGAGAATAGAGGCTTAAGGAATTATGCATGTACAATTAATTTTTGAATTCTTCCATTTGTCTTCTCTAAGAAATAATAGTTTTCTCCTACCATGTCAGAGATAACAAATGGGCCTAACCATAAGGCATCAAAATTTCCATGTTTTCCTTTATCCTAATCTTTAGCATTCCATTTAAACACCCAATCTCCAATTTTAAATGATCTCTCAGTTGATCTCTTATGATGAAGGAATTTGATTTCTTTCTTTTTATTAATATTATTCTCTAATGTTGGTCTTCTAATCTCATCCAAATCAACTAAGGCATTAATCCTTTCTTCCATGAAATCTATGTCTTCAAGTTGTTCTTTTCTCATAAACCTATATACTAGCAATAAATTGTATAAAGGAAGTCTAGCCTCTTTATCGTAAACGAGATTAAAAGGGGGAAAACTTGTGGACTTCTTCACTATAATTTTGTCAATTCATACTGCCAATTTTATTTTAGTATCCCAAGCCTTTTTGTTATTGTTAATAATTATCTTATATATTTTTAGTAGATTCTTATTACTTGATTCCTCATGACCATTTCCTTGAGAATAATATGGAGAAGAATATGAAATGATTATACCATATTTATGGAAAAAATTAGAGAATTCATCTAATCTAAAACACATACCATTATCCATAATAATCTTGTGATGGAATCCAAACCTAGATATAATATTCTCTATCAAGATCTTGATCAGAACATTTCTAGTAGATTATTTTGTAGGTATAGCTTCTACCTACTTGGGAAGTAATTAGTAGCCATAAGGATCTAGCTATGTCGTCCACTTGACTTATTAGTGATTTCTCCCATGAAATCAATCCACCACATTTGAAAAGGTTCTTCAGCATGTAAGGTTCTTAAAGGAAGGGATCCATTATACTTCAATTTTCTAGAGAATTTTTAACATGCTTCACATTTTCTTGCATGGGTACATAAATCCCTAAATACATATACCCAATAATATTTGGCACATAATAAATTATGGACTATGGTTTTAGCTGAAAAGTGGCCTCCATAAAGTCCCTCATGGAACTCTTTCAAGGTAACTTCTACTTGATACATGAATATGGATAGAAAAAAAATATACCACCTTTCTTCCTCCAATAAAGATCTCCCAAGATTAAAACATATTTTAATGCCTATATTTTCTAATGTTTTTATTTTCATCTAGGTTGTCATGACATTTCATGTATCTCAAATAGTAAAAAAATTCTTTATACCAAGGACAATGTTTGATATTAACAACTATGTTCTCAAGCTTTACTTAATTCACTTGTACTACTTCTACATTGGCATCAACCATAATTTTTTCCAACCCTGGGCCCCATACTAAATTTGTAATTTGGATTCTTATGTTAAATCCTCAAATCTGATTGATTCATCTACATCTCCTTCTTGTAGTTTCTATCTATTTGAAGATGTCTTTAACATCAACATTTAACACATATGCAATTACTTTAGCAAAGTTACATGCAAATATAATTGATATCAGAAAATAATAGATTGTATAGAAGAGAACACAAGACACCAATCCCTAGGCTATGTCCACCAAAAATAAGTCCAATATTTTTACTATCTAGTGATTACAATCTGCAATCCTTTATAGCTCAATACTGCCACAAGAAGCTACAATATCACCATACATTATGAAATCCCTAACCCTAATCATTTTTATACAAGTTTTTTATGACTTACAAAATTAGGGCTAGAATAAGTCATCCAATAGAAAAATAGTAGCCACCACCTTTTACAATATTAGGTCATTTTTGGCTTCAAGGGCGTTGCCCCCGAAAACCCCCATGGGGGCATTGCCCCTTGACCCTACCCAATACTATGACAAGAAGCACACCTAGGGTACTACCCCAAGACCTTGCAAGGGCACTTCCCCTTGACCCCATCTTGGGAGTATTTCCCCCAAACCCCTATAGAAATAATCTAGGGAGAAACCACACTGAATAAACCTTTAGGTTTGATTAGGCTCTACATCATAATATATATGGCCTAAAAGATTTTATTGATTTCACTAATGCATAAGCTTGTTTCGTGTTTATGTCATAATTTAATTTAGTACTCTGTAAATTTTTTCTAAATAATGAAATTGGTTGCTCATAGCCTTCTTTGTTTTTTGCAATATTACAACAACTATTGTATCATATGAAGAAAAGAAAAAACATGTGAAAAGTTTTCTTGAAATTATGAACCTTAAGCACTTGTGTTTCCTTGATTTCCTATTTCTATATCAAAGAAATTTTGCAATGCTTCATCATTCTAAATTATATTAAAGAAATATTACAATGCTTCATGCATCCTCCCATGTAGCTAATGACTCATCAGTTGGGTCCCATTGGACCCTTACCTTCCCTATTGTTCAACCCTTGAGGGTCAACTCCTGCTGCTACAGAATATGAATCAGATCCAAAGCCTACCTATAATGCATTCCAATCACAAACATATATCCCATAAGGAATATATTGTCTAAGTATGGAAACATGGAAAACACCATGAACATGAGCTAGGCTGGGTGACAATGCAAGATGATAGGCAACTGGACCTATCCTCACAAGAATCTCAAATGGTCCTACAAAGCGAGGTGCTAGCTTCAAACCCTTTCCATAATGGGTTAGACTCTTTTGCAGACACACTCTCAAGAAAACTTTCTTACCCACTACAACCTATTTATTTGTCCTATGAGCATCAACATATTTCTTTTGTCCTTCCTATGTTGTAGACACATGCTCAAAGATGCACACTACCTATTGCTCCATATCTTGAAGTATCTCAGGACCTAACAGAATGTGACCCTCAAGACTATCCCAACTCAAAGTTGTATGACAAGGATGATCATACAAAGCCTGAAAAGGTGCCATCCTAATAAAACTATGATACCTATTGCTATAACAAAACTCCTTTAGGTAAAGATAATCTTCCAAAAGAGTATGTCTGTCCATCACATACATCCTTAACATATCCTCTAGAACTTTATTCACTCTCTTAGTCTGACCATTTTGTCTCTGAGTGATAAGTTGAGCTGAAGTTCAACTACACTCCAAGATCATGTTGTAGTGATGTCCAAAATGTAGAAGTGAATATAGGATCCTTATCTAAAATGATCTTCTGGTGAATACCATGTAATCTTATGATATCTTGTTTGAAGAAATTAGCTACAAAAGCTATAGTGTAGGATGACCTCATTAGTGAAAAATGTGCCACCTTAGTCAACCAATCAACAATGACCATGATAACATCATATCGACGAGTAGTCATAGGCAATCCTACAATGAAATCCATAGAGATGATATCCCACTTCCATGAAGGAATGAGATTAGGTTGTAAATTCCCTATTAGATGTTGGTCCTTTGCCTTGACTCTTTGGCACTCAAGACACCTAGCCAAAAAATTAGTGATATCATGCTTCATCCCTGTTCAATAGTATAGACATCACAAATTTGCATTCATCTTCTTGACACCTAGATGTGTCGAGTAAGTTGCATGATGAGCCTCTAATAGGATCAATGCACAAAGCTCATCTAGTAATGGTACATAGATCCTTGTTGAATATCAAAAAAGGCTATCTAACTCCAAAACATAACCTAAGAAACTGCCCTCCAATGGTCTTCTTGAATCTATCTCCCTTCTCACCTCCTGATACTAGGTATCTGTAGGAAGTGTCTAAAGTGTATGGCTCCTCCTTAAAATCTACACTAAGAGTCAAAGATAGTGTCACATGTCTCCTAAAACTCAAACTGTTAGCTACCACATTCTCCTTTCCCTAAATATACTTCACCTTGAAGTCATGCTCATAAAGAAACTCCATCCAAAGCCTTTGCTTAGCTTTCAGATTAGGCTATGTGAATATGTACTATAGATTGCAATGATCACTATGAAGTTAAAATTTTTGTCCTAGCAAGAAGTGCCTCCATCTCAATAGGGCATGAACTACCATAACTAACTCAAGATCATGCATAGGGTGATTCAGCTCATGATCCTTGAGTTTGCACAATTCATATGCAATCACCCATCCATCCTACATCAATACTACTCCAATCCCCTCAAGGGAGGCATCTATACACACCATGAAGTCACCTGCTAGATCAGGTACTAATAATATTGGTACACTAGTGAAAAGCTCCTTGAGCTTCTAAAATTCTTCCTCACATTTCTTCATCCATATAATCTTCTTTCCTTTCCTCTAAAGGGAAGTGATAAGATGTGCTATTCTTGAGAAGTTTTGGATGAACCTACAATAATAACTAGCTAGACCCATGAAACTAAATTATTTTGACATTTGAGATTACTTTAGTGGCAAATCTTTTCCATTTGGCTATCCTGTCTCATGGGTTGATCATCATTTGGTGAATAGCACATGCAATGTAGGCCAACCATGTTGCCAGATATTTATTAGATTTGGGTTCAACACACATGGTAGTCACCCATTAGTTATCACATGATTGGTCAAAAATATTGGTCTAATCGCCAATGCAATATACCTTTTGGATACATTTATTTTAAACATTTTTTTAGCTATTTCATGTTTGTTTCTTAGTGGCCCACATTATTTGACCATTACTACAACCAAATAATTTTCCCTTGGGTTGGGAATTGCCTACCATTTTCTAGACATGTGTCGACTACTAGCCCTATTTAGCCAACTGTTTCATACAATGGGCTTGCATAGGAAGTTGTGCTTTTCCTATGTTTGACATTCCCGCTTATTAATCTCACATAATTCGCTAACCTAGATTGGACTATAAGATATTATTATTCTACACAATTTGCTATTTTTTGGTCTGGAGACTAGCATTTCTTATTGCCACCAAATTTTTAGAGTGTTGAGTGCATTGTCCATTGACTTGTGGTGACCCTAGTTTTCATAAAAGGCAAGTGATTTTTAATTTTTTTATGTCGACAGTAGTACTAGCATACTGGTATAATGGTACTGGTTATTTTTTAGTTTTACCACTAGTGACTAGACACCTCAGATGCTAAGATAGCTAGAGCCTATAGGTTTGTGAATTATATTGGGTAGTACTATAGATTGTAGTACCGTAGTAGTAGTAACATTTTTTGGAGAATGAATCATATTATTGTTATTATATGCAGTGTAAGTAGTCTATTGTCACTGTTCACATGTCTTTGAGTCATCACTATTTGAGTCTTTTGTTCAACAACTAAGACGATTTATTTTTTGCATCCTTTATCAGTTTGCAATGTCAAACAAGAGGGGTAACAGGGGTTCCAGTAGGATCCCTGAAAGCCAAGAGAGGCCACATTACCAAAATGTAGAAGCATAGCAACATATTTTGGTGGTGAAAATGTTGGCAACCTACAAGATTCACAAGTTAGATCTCCAATGCTTTTTGAAAAAGGAGATTCATCACAAGTTGGAGACTCAGACTGTATTGAAGTTCAAGTTGGTGAACTTGATATCTCAATTGAGAATGAACTTGAAAATGATTTGGAGGCACTTCCCCTGATTAGGGAGTTAGAAATTGATATTATAGAGTTGGAGTCAGTCCCAAACTAGTTGGGTGAGAAAACCAAAACTAATTCCATAAATCATGTTCATGCACAAAAGGGGAAAAGAAAATTGGAGTCAAAGAAAGATCGATCTTGCTGGGATCTGTCCAAAAAGAATTTTTAGTTAGAATAGGTGGAAAAGTACTAGTTCATTGAACCAATGCCCAATCCAATTGATGGTGAGCCTCCTATAGAATGCATATGTAAGATTTGCATAGAGATAACAAAGAAGGAGAAGAGGTTGTAGCTTAAAATTGATACCATAGAAAAGCCTGTGGGTAAAGTTTACAAAAAGGAAACTATAGATGGAGTTGAAAAATATGTGCTAACTTGGAAAAAAAAGGACAATTGTCTGCATATTAGGAATTCTAAAATATATGAGTTACACCAGCAAATACGAGAGAAGCGTTCTGTAGTAAAAGGTTCCATTGAAGATTTCATTGGGAAAGCAATGGAAGTGCAAAATATTGAAAAAGTAGCTCAATTAAGTGTGGTCTTTTATATTTTGAGTAGAAGACATCCTATTATAGACTACCCTTCAATTACTACCTTATTGCATTTTTTCAAACTTTGAAACTATTTGAATAGTCTGTAATAAAAAAACAACGGGTGGGAATGGGCTAGATGTCTTGCACAGGTTGAAAAAGAAGATAAAAAGGAAAAAATATAATAATAAAATTTCATTGTAGTGTCTCTAGATGAAGTTATAACAATTGATAATACTTCCTAGGTGTGCATGCACGTTTATATTGTAAACAATCTTTGTCATCAACCCTTTCTACTATCTGTTGCTAAATTGAATTGTAGTACGATAGCTAAAAATATATACAATTTATTAAAGAGTACTCTAATTGAATGTGGAGGTTTGGATAAAATGGAGATTGTGAAAAATTTTGTGTATTGGAGTGGATGGAGCTTCAGTTATGCAAGGTCACAAAGACAATATTTGCAAAAAGATCAAGAATGATTTGGCACCCTATGCTATTCCCATTCATTGCATGGCCCATCAAATGAATCTAGCTTTTGGAATTGTTAGCAATTTTGGTTGTGTAAGTAAAGTGGAATCTCTAATCAAAGAGATTTACCAATACTTTTGTCGATGTCCAAAATCAGTATGAGAATTTCAACACTTTTCTCAAGGACTTACTTATGGGAAGAAGCTTCTTAAAGACAATGATACCAGATGGATCTCTTTGGATGGACCAGTGCATAGAGAAATCTCTAAATTTCCTTCATTTCTTGGACTAATCCACTCTATGTGAGATAGATTCCCTCAGCTATATTCAAGTCTAACTAATGTTAAGATACTCTTAACTTTAGTAGCTATTCTCCCCATGCTATAGGACATGAGAAATATTATAAAAAAGGTTCAACAAAGAGCTATGCATATTGTAGAATATAATAAGCTACATTAAATAACATGTAATAGCATGGATACTATATATTGATTACTACCATTAGATGAATCAAAGTTACAAAGTGGATAGAAATCATAGATTTGAACAATCCTCAAAACTTTTTACATATTGGTGCAAACAATGAGGTTTATGCCAAGGTACGTGGAGTTGACATAATAATGTAGTACAATGACTACATCAACCTTGACTCTATTGGAGTTGATGAAATCCAACTCCGAAGATGCCCAAGATCACCTGCATGCAAAAAAATTTCAAAGAGAAGCCAAGGAAGGAAGAGCGTGGAGCTAGGGAAAAACCCTAAACATACATGAGAGATAAGAAGATATTGCAACACAAGAAAATATGTATTTACAATATGCAAGAAGTGATTGATGAAATACAATGAGGGAGCTCAAATATAAAGAGCTCAAGGAATCTCCTAGAACAAGCTAGAAGATGCTAGGAGATAAGGTTGACAACTAAGCATACATCCACATGAGGTGGAAAGTCCTCGAACAAGGTTTGAGGATAAGTATGACTTAGAGAGAACAAACTCCCATATTGTCAACAACTTATAACTAACTCCTAAACTATAACTAATAAATGAAATGCATTAACCTAAAAAAGATTAAGTAAATAGAATAAATAATTAGTAAATTAATTATTTACTCTTACACCCCCCCTTAAGTGTAACTTAGGGAAATGCCTTAAGCTCACAAAACTCAGATGAAAATGTAGAATGGGTCCCAACAACGAGGCCATGTTAGGTACCCATGTACAATGCAACAAAATGCAACCTCTAAAAATTGGGAAAGAGAGAAAACCACATGGGAAAAATCCTCTCCCAAAAATAGGTAAGAACCTAGTGAAGAACTGAAGAAGCCTCCAATTAGGGAAATGTCCCCTAAAAACAAGAACAAAGAGTGATCATGAAGAGCATCACTGAAGCATGAAGAAATCACAAAACTTTGCCATCAAAAAGAAAACTGCTGATCTGAAGAACCTCCAAGGAAGAAGAAGGCATGAACCAAGTATGTCTATATGGTAGATGATCCATCTCACCAAAATGCATAGGTAGCTAGCCACTGTAATCACCTTGTATATAGGATCAACTACTGAATACATAGTTCACACTATCGAACCATAAAACCATAGATGCATTAGAACTATAGCATAACCTCCCCTTAATGTAGATGGGGTGAGATGATAGGTAACTGAGAAGGTGGGCCAAAGTCTCCTGCAAATGAACCAAGAATGGTGAGAGAGGGAAAGAGGTACAAACACCCATAAAGACACGATCAAACTGACTCTACATGGGGCTAATGTCATGGAATGGACAATCACTTGACAAAGGAAGATGGCACAAACATGGCAACTACTATCCCCCCATGGTGCTTTATGAAAATAGTGCAAGTACAATTGTCTCAAAATAATGTTCATGAACCTGAAATGAAAGAGTGACACTTTATCTCAGTGCGATACATAAAAATGCTTCAAAATGATAGCTACGATGATTAGAACAAGGAAAAAGATAACAAAAAAGAAAGGACAGCCCAAAAAAAAAGAAACTATGTTAGGAAAATGATCCTTAAACCCAAAACACCCAAGATATCCACCATAGAGCAAAAATGCCAAAAACATGATAGAAAAAGAATGGGCTAGAAACTAAGGAAAAGGACTACATTTCTGAAAAGATAACAAAACCAGCTTTCCAAAAATATAACATTTTCAAAAAACTGACATGGGACGCAAAAGATATGGATGCCAGAGTGAAAAACACAACTTTGGACTTCAACTAAAAAAATGGGCAATAAAAATGCATCAAAACCTAAAAATACCTATGCTAATGTCTCCATCTTAGAACCAGCTTTTTGACACTTCTTTCAGATTAGAAAAATACCTCTGTATGCTCAAGTTATGGCCAAAAAACTAAAGGTAGGTCAAAAAGGACCTAGGAGGAGAGGTGCAAGAAGTGGATGATGTAGCGCTGATGTTAGCATTTCACTATCCTAAATTTGACGGCTAAATGAACATCGCAAAAAAAAAGGATGCCACATGGCAAGGCCACATGGTAGCCATGTGGTAACATATGACATGGTAGGGGTGACATGGCAAGTCCATGTCGCAAGGTGCCACATGGCACCTAGGCCATGTGTCACCCCCATAGCTACCAATTGTGTTGCAAAACCTGTAGATAGTGTTGAGTTGGCTGGATGACGACAGAGTAGTGTTGATAGGTCACGGGCGAAGCGGAGCTATCCTGGAGCAGCAAGAACTAGTGTAGACATAGGCTGAGCGGAGAGGAGGGTGGTACCGGGGTGGCCCACCGGTGGAGGTTGGGCCATGGTGCTGCCGCAGTGATGCAGCTGGCTACGGCTACTATAGGAGGCATGACAACGGCTCCACAGTGGCAGCCCAGTGGCACTGCAAAAAACAATTTTAATTTTAATTTTTTTTTGACCCTACATCCGTATAGTCCATACAGAAAGCCCTGGAATGAATTTTTTTTTCCTCCTGGAGCCTTGTCTCCAAAATTGACAAATTTTGTATGGATCCTAGCTAAAAAGTGCCTTTTAAATCCAATGGCAGTGTTTGTTTGGGCCCAATGTGCTCCAAAAAAATGTTGTTCCCCTGATTTGAAGAAAAAAGCATAAACAAACTAGGGTTTGTGTCTCTGAATCATGGCTTCAAAAATTCTTCAACCAAGTAGCAGTAGGGAGGCTTTGATACCATATTGGAATTGATGAAATCCAACTCTGAAGATGCCCAAGATCACCTACATGCAAAAACTTTTCAAAGAGAAGTCAAGGAAGGAAGAGTGTGGAGCTACGAAAAAACCCTAAACAGACATGAGAGACAAGAAGATATTACAACATAAGAAAATATGTATTTACAATATGCAAGAAGTGATTGATGAAATATAATGAGGGAGCTCAAATATAAGGAGCTCAAGGAATCTCTTAGAACAAGCTAGAAGATGCTAGGAGATAAGGTTGACAACTAAACATACATCCACATGAGGTGGAAAGTCGAACAGGGTGAGAGGATAACTATGACTTAGAGAGAACAAACTCCTGTATTGTCAACAACTTATAACTTGTTGGTCTGAATTTTTGACTAAAATTTTCCGTTGTCCAGGTGAAATTTTTTTAAAATTTAAATCCGTTAATGGTGAGTAGGGTTCCTAGATAAATCTTATTGTTGTTAACCTTTGAAAATTTTCTTAAAACCCTATGCCCCATTCATTTTAAATTTTTTCCCTGGCGCGAAATTTGTAAAAGTAGGAGGATATGCAATTTTTTTCCCGCCTATGTTAAGTCCATTGTGCAAACCCTGTGAAAGTAATTTTCACCTATTGTCAAATCCTTTTGAATCCATGGTCATTGTTAACTCGCTATGGAAAAATGCCCGATGGTTACATATAGCGAGTTAGCGAGGCAATGACACATGTTTGGTTACTGAAAGGTGGAATCTGGCACCAAGAATCATGATGACATGAGGTAAAATTTTGCATGTGCTGTATCCTAGGTTTGTTAGTTTTAAAAATAAACACATGTGAATAAAGTGGTGAATCTGGTCATCAACATCCAATTTTCTCGCCCATTTGCTAAGTCGCTATCAAAGAAATCAATGCAACTTGTCGGTGGCGACATAGCGAATGTCAGATTAATGTAGGAGGACAATGCTCTTTTAAATGACAGCTATGACAGTGGCAGTTCCCACGCAGCATTATAAATGTGCACGACCACCTTTTATGATGCAAACATTAATTGATAGGATTTTATATCAATGTGCATTTTGTTTTTTTTCATCGAAAATATGAATCGATCAAAGGTCGTTATAATCACTAGCTAGAATAAAGCACCACTTTCCCAGTAGCGACTTAGCGAGGACTCAATCATTGGAAAACATGGCGCTCTTTTATAACAAGAAGTGATTTTGTGAATCTCAAAGAAAATCTTGTGCAGATTTTGCTTCTATTGTTGTGCAAGTGGAGTTTTTTATGGTGTCTATCTATCGGGAGGTTGCTAGCCAGATATTTGGTGTTCTTGCCAGTAGCGATATGGCAACCTGCCTGAAGATCACAAACTCGGCAAGGCCAAGAACCCGTGATGTCATTAATAGATAAAAAGGAGTACATGTGTGTGCCAGCATGTTCAACCATCTTAGTGGCAGTAGTATATGGATCCAGTCCCTATGTATGAAGCACGCAATGAATTTTGATTGTCAGATCAAACCAAGATCAAAGGCCATTATTGATTCGCTATGGAAAAACACATGAAAGATAGGCATAGCGAGTTAGTGAACGATGGCCCACCACTATTGCAATAAGTTGCTATCCACAAGATCAAGTGTTAATTGATGGTGCTCGTTAACTCGCTATGAAAAAATGTGCGAAAGATAAGTATAGCAAGTTAACAAGCGAGGGACCCACCATTGTTTTCTTAAAAAGTCATTTCGAATATCTCCCATACGATCAAAGCAAAATCAGTGGGTATTGTAAGCTCGCTATGGAAAGGTGCTCGAAATATAATTATAGCGAGTTAACGAATCGATGACACATGTCCTTGGTCATCCACGGGCCTAGTTTCAAATGCCAGCTTTGAAGGAAAGATATAGATGGAGACAGTTTATTGGGTTGACTGCAAGTGTGCTAAAAGGAACATCGAGTTAACCTAGTTTTCTTTCCTGCATCATAGGATTTTTCAAGAATCAACGATGCAATTTTTTTTAAAAAAGGAAGTGTGATGCTACTCTGTTTTCCTATTGTGTGCATTTATGATGAATGAAAGCTTCGCATGTGAAAAAATAAAGTATAATACAGATCATTTTTCATTCATTCTAGTCCAATGCCAATGAAGATTTCATGTTCTTTGAGCATAAGAACCCATCAATCACATAGTGCTAAGTTTGGTAAAGTTGTGAAGCAATCCCACATCTATTCGAAGAGGAACTACAAAAGTTCAAAGAAGGATAATTCTAACAAATCAAGTAAGTACTCACACATTACTTCTGTGACATTCTAGTTCCCATTATTACAATCAAGATGCCTCCTAAGAAAGCATTTTCTGGGCAAGTTAATTATATGGACAGGAATGTCCGCGATGATTTGTTAGAATTACTCCCAGGATCCACTATAGAGCCTATGCAAGTTAAAAGATTAATTTCATTAAACCCTAGGCTTAAAATTGCCGATGGATTATATAACAAGGGGAACTGGGTTAGGGATGCAGTAACTACTCAAACTAGCCTTGTTTTGTTTAAGAAGTGGTTTTTAGAAATAAAGTTGTTTGCCCCTCATGCTAATATCTGGAATTTTGATTTGGGAAAGCTAATAGTTCTAAGTGCTTTCATGGATTATGATTTGCTAGAGGATATTGCCAAAAATTATGATCAAGCCATTAGGGTTGTGAGAAGAAATGATGGTGTGCCTCTGGTCTCAATTAGCCTTGAAGAAATTAGAGAAGTTTTTCACTTAGAACCATTATCAGATTACCATGTGCCCATCAATTTGCTAGAATTAGAAAAAGAATACAAAGCAAAGAGAGATGTAATTAGGGGAGGTGCACTAAGGGCACACATTGGTACTATCAAAACTCTGACAGTAATTAATATAGCCTCTAGAGAGCCTTTTAAGAAGAGTCTTTTCACTTCCCAGGCTATAGAAATATATAGCACCCTTTGCCATATTTTTGGTGAGGATGAGAAGGATTTCATGCCCATTGGCCTTATGTATATGATGGTTCAAATTGATTCTTTCGATGTAGATGATATCTTTGACTTTGCCTCCTTTTTAGCTAAATAAATTCACATTGGTTTGGTTGGAATTGCAAAAGGAAAACTGGAAAAAACTTTTGGCCATTACTCTCTACTGATGCACATGTTCTTGTTTAAGGGGGTGACATTTTTCAATAATGAGATGGAATTGAATAGAGAGAAAAATGGGGAAACACTGCCAGTCCAGTTGTGGAGCGCAGATATGACCTGGGATACAAATAATGCCAGTTTTGTTAGATTTGATAGATATTTTGCTTCTAAATTAAGATGTCTCATATTGAATGACAATCCTGGAATCCCTAAGGTACTGATGAGTCTCATCAGGCCTATGGATAGCCCCCATAATTTGAAAGTCTCACATAATTGGGGAGATGTTATTCCTTACCCTATTTCTACTATTTTAAGAATCTATGGTTTTTAAAGGAGTCCTCATGTCTTGCCTTACCAAGTACCTCTAAAGGTCAGAATGGCAGAAGTTTTGTGGCAACTAGGAGGAGTAGAAGAAATGTTTTTGTCAAAAAGGAAACTAGGGTCAAATTTCCCTACTTGCACAGTGGCCCATCAGTTCATAATTAAAAAAGGGGGTTGGCTCTTTCTGTATAAATTTTTGGATCAGTATATGATGGCTATCTCCCATCCCCGTTTTTGTGATTTTGAAGGATTTTTCAATCAAACTTTGAGGCATAAAATTAAGTTGGGACTGGTCAAACATGATTCATATTATCTAGAGGACATCATAAGAAATGAATTCTCATTATAGGAGCAAGAAACTAAAAAAGAAAAATGGAGAGTTTACTCTCAGGTCCTACAATTCATTCATTGTTTTGATCAGAATTATAGTCATTTAGATAGTGCTAATATAGAGGCTAATAGAATGAATAAACTCATGAGTAACTTCCTTGCAATAATGGAAGTCATAAATGAGAAGAAACAATTGTTACTTGATTCTCATCTTGATAAGGCCAAAGACTTCATGAGGAGGTTGGTTTTCACTCCTAATATAGGAGCTGGTCACATAATTGTACAAAGGAAGCTTGGTTACACTATAATTCAAAACAAAAGGGCTCTTGTAGATAAGGGCAAACAAATAATGGGATCCACCAGTACAACCCTAGAGGAGAGACCTAATGAGCCTAGTCCAAGAGGCAGAAGGTAATAAAAGAAGAGAGGCCTCAAGTCGAGGAACATTAACCCAATCAATCTCATTTGAGGATTGGAGAAGAACAACTCACACGTGAGCAAGTTGAGGAGATGGGATCACAAGGAGGTGTTTTTATTACTCAAATAGAATTGGATGAAGCTAACCCTCCAGAACCTCCTCTACCAAGCTTGGACCTAACAATGGCTAAATATAGAGGAAGGGAATTGGACCCTATATTAGGACAAACAAGTCATCGATTTTTGGCTGATGACAATTTTGTAAATCTAGGGCTTTTTAGTAGTTTGCTTGGAAAGCAAACATGAATATGTTTGAGGAAAAGTGCAAAAAATTGAAAACAGAGAATTCAAAAATGGATGAAGCCTCCATCCAAGAAAAAATAAATGAACAAATGATGCAAGAGTTCCAGAACATTACCCCTAAAGAGGGAAGGAAAATGGTAAAGACTTCTAACATATTATTGTTGCCTAATTGGGATATTGCAGATACATTAATTTTCAATTCTATTTCAAATAGATTGGAGTTACAAAACCCAAATAAAAAGGATTTTCAAGGCACTACATTTATTGAAGATCAAGCTGCATTGGTCAGTTGGTCATTGAAGAGAGGATCTAGAACCACATCATCGCAACCAGATGAGTCTGGATTAATGGGGAATATACTTGTGAGAAGGGTTGGTGACACCTCCCATGTACAAGCAACATATTGGAATGTGGATTCTTCCAAGTTTCTTTTGGCCACTACTAAGAAGGAGGAACAAACCATGTTTGAGTTGCAAAGCAAGTATGAGACAATGGTGGATGCTTATAATAAAGAGGTAAAAAAGATAATTGAGCTTGAGAAAAAATTATTAGGAAAATCCATTAGGCCTAGAATAACATACCCTTGCCCCCCAGTTGAACCTTTCAAATCTACCCCTCTCATAGAATTGCCAGATACACCCCAAAGGCCATACTGCTACACTGCCAAGGATTTTGAAGAAGAAAAGAGTAAATTATGGGCCTTACATGTGGAGCTAGAATCTAAATATGAAGATAAACTAAGAAAAGCTCTCACATATTTGGGGGACAAAATTGAATGGCCACTAATCTATGATCAATTGGCCAAGGTGATTAATATCTGGGAGGAGTTAAAAGAAAATGATGAGGCTCTAAAGCCTATTGTGAATAAATGGGTAAGAAGGGAGAAAACAATAACATTCTTGTGTTTCTTTGTTATAGATGATTCTTTTGATCAAATTGAAAAAACATTTGATATTGTTTCTGATCTTGCTGATTTTGAGAATAAAAGAATTCATTTACAAAAAGTAATAGTAGGCTACTTAAACAAGTACAAGAGCCAAAAATTCAGTTTGTTTCCTCGTGCCCTTGACAAAAGAAATAACTTGAAAAGAAAAGAGGAATGGGAAAAATAACTTGATGATTTATTTTGTCTAAGGATGAATCAAGTCCTAAATGAAACAGGGCATGCATGGTGGGCTACCACAACAGAAGAAATGGTGAAGGCCCAAATATTCTTTGATTCTTTAAAACAAGAATTCGTTGCCATTAATAATGAAGCTAAATATGTGTTGAAAAGACAGAGGGATATTTTGTAGTTCAATTGGCTAGATGACACATTATTTGACAAGTGGATGGCAGACATGACTCCTGATGAATATTTTGATGAAGATGAAAATGATAGTGATGAGGTACAAAGTGAGGAGATCCAAATCATTAACCCCATCACCACTCAGATCCAACTAGAAGAAAAAGACAAGGATAATCTGTTACCTTCAACTATAGACCCAGGACCATAGGATGCTGATACAACTAAAAAAGGGGAAAAGGCATAAGCTATTCCCACAATACAGGATAAAGACGGTGAAAGCCCACAGGTGGAGGTTGATGTGCCATCATCAGAAAAAACTTCATCATTGGTTGATTTGGTTGTTGCATACAAGGAAGGATCAAAATAGTAGCCAACTCAATGACATTAGAGCATGTGACAGAGACTGACCCACCAAAAAGAATGTTTTGATTTGGACGTCTTCTGTTACCAACTTTTTTGTCATTTTGTGAGAAGTCTATGTAAATTATTTCTTGTAAAAGACACCTATCACTTTCTCTTAGCTTAAAGCTTGTTGCATCTCACACTATTTAAGTGAGATTCCAGGGCTAGAGAAGGGTTCGAATTCTATTTTTCTAAGTGATATACTTAGTCTATCTTTGGTCAAATGTTTTGAAAGCAAGTTTGTGATGTATTTTCTCTATTATTTCCCTGAGAATACATGAATACAAAATTATATGTGTTTCTTTCTAAAGGTCATTCTGAGTCTATTGTAAATTGTATACAATTTTCAAGGAAAATGAATACAAATTTTGAACTGTCCCCATATCAATTCTTTCTGAACTTTGTCTCCTTTTGATTACTTGGTTATCTTGATGTTGTATAGGTAAAGGCCTGTGCAATTGAATGTGATCCAGTTAGGTTGTATATCTATTTATCACTGCTGTTAATTCAATAGATTAAGTAAAAGCTTTGGTGAATGTGATAAGGTTGCTATAGTAGTGGAAAGGGTTTTAAATGATAAATTCTGATAAGAATTTCTGATAAAATTTGTAATAGACTCTATGCGCCAATGGATTAGGCAGTGATCAAATTTGATCTAGTTAAAAGAGGAATATGTCACAAATGGTTGTCAAAAATGCAGAATTAAATCGACTTTACTTTTGTTTCCTGTAGATCTTAAAAGTTGGCCAGTACTTGTCTACATGGAATATTTTAGCTTCAGTTGGCCACTTTTGTTGAGAGCACTTGTAGATCTATAGAAGAATTTTTTGCCATATCTGTTATATGGGATGTGTTTATCAAGTTATCAAGAATTGTGTATGCATTTGAGGATTTGAGATGAGAATCAGAATGAAACTAGAAATAATCCTCATACAGATTTCCTAGTCTTGAATCATCACTGGGTATACCCACCCTGGTATTGTAGAGCCAAAAGAGTAGAAAACCACCCTTGGTTTTGTTGAAGTTGGACCCAAATGCTTTTCCCATGCAATTGTTAACAAGAATTGGCTAGTCTTTAGATTGTATGAGTATTGTCATCTTGGTATTAAGCATTTTGTTTCTTAGTAGTTTTAGTTCATTTTAAAACACCAACAAAATGGTGACTCTGCTAGGGAGTTGTCCAACCCGTTTGTAAAAAGTACTGTAGTTTCTTTGGCCCTGCTGTGTATGTGTGTGTTAGGTTATTTAAGTTTTTCCCATGGTTATAAGGGAATATTTTAGTGACAAACCTTGAGAATTTAAAGAGAGAATAGCCCAAGTACCACAACTACACATTGACGTATCTAGCATATCCAAGTGTCTTATCTAACAAGCAAGAGTTTCAATCTTACAACATCAGTGATTGGTCTATCTGTGTCAGATATTTTTTTTTTACTTGTGTGTTGTTCTCTTTGAGTCAGCAATAAGTGTCATTGTATATTTTCCCAAGAATAGGGTGGCAACTCAGTCAAGGTTTTGAAGCTAGTACTTATTTTAACAAAAGGTGAATATGGCTGACAAAAGAAAGAACACAAGAGCTTACATGAGAGCCAATCCTAATGTACCAATTTATACTAATTTACCCCAAGGTGGTAGGAAGAACCAAAATAAGAAAAGGACAGATCCAAATCCCACCTGGAAATCCAAAGGCAATGCATCTGTCAATTCCCAGTATCAACTAGTATTAGGAAGGGAGTCTTCTTCACTTAGTTCTTAATTCAAAACTACAAGACTCTTAGGAGGCATTTTCAGTACCCCATGATGAGAGAGTCTTTCAGGACAAAGATGTGTCCATGGTAGGAATTGCTTCATCAAGGCCAGTTCCTGTAGCAGATATGAATTATAGGCTAGGATTCAGGAGTTCATTTGATAATCCTTTTAATCCCAGAGTAGCCCCATATGTGGAGCCCAACCTTATAGATTTGGACAATTCTGATGATTCAGAGACTACTTCTACATATCCTAAAGAAGTGCATTCTGAGATAGGAGTTCTGAAGAAATGGATTGTTGAGGAAGAAGCTAAACACATTCATCTTGAAAAAGAAAAGGAGCAAGCCACCTTGGATGCCATAATAGAAAGGGATGCTCTACTGAGAAGGATGGCTACTTTGAAGGAGCAGAACAAAAAGTTAGAAGAAAATACCACAACTCTCCATATTGATGTATTTAGAGATGTAGACAATCTAAGAGCTAAAGTTCAAGAATAAGAAAAATGCCTAAATCAAAGGCAAGAACCAGTTATTGCTCAAGTCCAAGCCTATAAACTTGTTCAAGTGGACCCTGTAGAGCCCACTGTAAAAGCTCCAGATAAAGGGAAAGGCAAAGCTAGAGGAATCCAAATAAATGAACCTTAAGCTCTACCAAGCAAACCCATACAACCCTCCATGTCAAAATTGGATCTAGATTTGGAGAAGGCTAGAAAAGAGAAGGAAGATCTTGCAAAAGAACTTGAGAAGGTTGAGAATGAAGCTCAAGCTATAGAAACTAGGAGAAAAATCCAATTCATAAAATCTAATTATGCATTGGCTTTGTGGCCCAATTTTTCTATCCCACTTGCAAATCCTACACTAGCTAGTGCTTGAATAATCTCAACTTAGGGAATATCCCAATCTGCTCCTGCCTCATCATCCACTATTGGCACCCAAGTCCCATTTTCCCCACCTCAAAAATCCCAAGCTACTCCTCCGAGTCAAGCTAATATAGCTAATACCTCAAATATTCCTAGTTTCTAGAAGAAACTTGTATACTTGGAAAAGTATAGACAAATATCATTTACTGGTATTCTTGGTGCCCCACATCCCATATCGTTTGATTTAAGAGACAAAGTGGTTAAGTTCTCTGGGAATAATGCTGTCACTGGTGAAGAACATTTGAGAATTTTCATTGACATGTTGAATGATTATGAAGTTGAACATGAAGATATCGTAATGAAATTGTTTGTGCATTCACTAACTGAGGATGCAAGGGATTGGTTTAGGAGGTTGCCTGATGATAGTATCACCTCGTGGAGTGACTTGGAGAAATTATACAAGGAGCAATATGGAGAAAACACTAATGCAAGATTCATGTTAAATGAATTTAATAACATCAAGAAGAATCCAAATGAGTCCACATTTGATTTCAATGTAAGATTCCAGAAAGGTATGTACAGACTATTTCAAGTTATGAGGTTGAATGAAGATGTCTATCTCAAAACATATTTCAATACTTTTGATAGCAAAATGGCTTATCAATTGAGGGATAAGGATCCCAAGACTTTAAGGGATGCCTATAAAATTGTAGTAAATATAGAAAATAATAAAAAGGCATCTAGCAAAATGGGTAGGAGGGATGATCCAAAGCTTTTCAATCCTAAGAACAATAATAAAAGGGAGGGCGATAAAACTCCTATAGGAAAGAAGCTAGAAGAACCCACTATAAGCCAGGTTTTGGAATTTCTCAAGAAGATGAATCCCTCTAATTTCAATAAGCCAAACATTACTAAGAGAACCCATGTGAATAACAATAGTTTCAATAGGCAACCTAGGATGAAAAATTACCCTTACACCACCTAGTGGAAAGATGGTAAGCCAGTCCCCAACCAGACACAAAATGTGAAAGATAAGGGTACTCCGGATCCCCTGCAAAGGAATACTATAAATATGAATGATGATGTACCATGGTGCATTGTATGTCAATCACCTCATTCTACTAATTATTGTGTTGTTGCTCAGTCATTTGCCCAAGATAGGGGTATATGGCCTAAAGAAGGAAGTGAAGAGAAAAGACATGATGATATAAGTTGCAATATGGTGAACATGTGTGATGACTTTTTAGATTTTGACTCTGATGAACCTGAAAATGATATTACCAGTCAGAGAATTGCTTATCATTTACATCATCAGCAAGTTTTTTCAGATGATGAAGGTTATGATACATATAAGGTATGTGTTACATCCTCTAATGTAGATCACACAAGTTTAAGGATTCCTTCCAGAGAAGAGATTGACAAAATCACAACAGAAATGATTTCTCAGGTCCATAGTAACTACAATTTGATAAATAGAATAGTAAATACTGATGCAGGAAAGCCATCCAATGTATTCATCAAAGATATCACCCATAAGATGAATGATCAAATTAAGAAAGCCAATGTTGATGTTCCTAAGACCAATGACAACAAGGGAAATAAGTGGGAACCAAAAAGGAAGGTTCAATTTGAAATAAATGAAATAGAAAAAGCAGTTGTGCAACCAAAGAAATCAGAACCTAATACTATCAAGCAAATAGTGGTGCCTACTGTTCAAAAGACTTTAACTACAGGTACTCTTGTAAAACCCACTATTGTTGAACCTGTTGATATGATATGTATGTTGTCCCAAATTACTATAAAAGTGCCCCTGTCTAAACTTCTTAGAATTGAAGAGCACAAGACCAAGGCTTTATCATGGTTGGGTGGGATAGGAAACAATAATACTTTTGTAGATTAAAATGTCACCCAACAAACCCCAATAGTAGTAGAGGATCGTGGTATCATATCCTAGATTCCCCAAATGTTTTTAGATGATTCCTCAATGGCATTTATAGAAGATATTGACCCTTTTTTCCTTAGTCTGATCATAAAAGGGAAGACCCTAAAAATTGTATGATAGACTCAGGAGCTTCCAACGCCATAATGCCTTTTAAAGTAATGGAAGCCTTAGGATTGAAAGTGGATACTAAGCAGGGCAGATGCAAAGGAATGGATGCTAGGGAAGTCCTAGTCATTGGTACCGTAAATGCTTTACTATTCAAATTAGTTGCATATCCTGAAGTAGAGTTAACCATGTCTGTCCTTGTCGTGGATATACCTCCACACTATGGAATGTTACTCTCCAGCAAATGGAGTGCTGCCATGGGGAGAAGCCTACAATGTGATCTGACTTATGCCACTTTCCACATAGGGGATAAAGCTATCAGGGTAAATAGAGGGCCACGGGTTAATCACATTTTAGGGGAAGAAATTGACAAAGATGCCACTTGTTTCTTAGATACTAAGGTCAATGCTTTCAGAGCTGAACTGATTATTCAAGAAGTTGAAAATTTACTTGCTATCATTGAACATGAAGTTGAGTGTTGCAATAACTCACCAATGTTATGGACAATGTTTTTTGATGGGACAAGTTCAAAAGAGGGTGCAGGGGTAGGTGTAGTGTTTGTTTCCCCTAAGATAAATAGTTTTAGATATTCATTCACTTTGAAGTTTTCTTGCACAAATAATATTGCAGAATATGAGGCATTGTTGCTAGGATTGAAAGTTACCACACATCATGGGATTAAAATGTTACATGTCATAGGGGATTCTGAATTAGTCATCTCCCAAATAAAAGAAACTTATGCATCCAAGAATAAGAGATTAAAGTAGTATAGAAATGTAGTTTGGGATCAGATAGAATCCTTTGATGCATTTGGTATCTTATGGAGAGACGGGACTCAAAATTAGATGGCTGATTTGTTAGCAAATGTAGCAATCGAGCCTAAGGAGATATCATTCGCAGGAATATCTCAAATTGAGGTACAAAATAGGCCTTCCATACCTGATAACATTGAAAATTGGCAAGTCTTTGAAGTTGAAAAAGACATTACAAATTTTTTGTTAAATGAAGACAAGTACCATGGTTAGGAAATGGATTGCAGTGAACTGATTGAAACCATAGATGGTAAGGAAACCATTTTTGGCCAGGAGATTATGCAATTAAAGACCAATAAGGTGCCTAAGGGGTTAGAGGTTTTGCAAAATATCTTTGATAACCAGGACAAAGTAAAACCAGAAGTTAAGGACTCTAAGCCTTAGGAATTAGAAGAAGTAAATATTGGTACTGATGAAGCTCCTAAAAGGGTCTATATTGGCCAAAGTTTTCCTGCCAAGATCAAAAAAACATTGATTGACTTGCTTAGAAAGTATAGACATGTTTTTGCATGGTCATATGATGACCTTAAGGCTTATAGGGAGTATTTTCTCCAGCATGTCATACCATTAAAAGATAATGTAAAACCTTTCAGACAGAAACAAAGACCAGTAAACCCTATTATAGCTCCCAAAATGCAAGAAGAGTTGATGAAACTAAGGGATGGGGGGATAATCAAACCAATTAGGCATTACACTTGGGTTTCAAATTTGGTACCTATCAGAAAGAAGAATGGAGATATAAGATTATGCATGGATTTTAGGAATCTAAACATTGCATCTTTGAAGGACAATTATGGATTGCCTAATATGGAAGCCATGTTACAGCAAGTGACTGGTTCTGAGTTGATGTCAATGATGGATGGTTTCTCTGGATATAATCAAGTTTTGGTAAAGGAAAGTGAACAATTCAAGACAGCCTTCACAACCCCATGGGGGACATATGTATATGTAAGAATTCCATTTGGCCTAATTAATGTAGGGGCCACTTTCCAAAGAGCCATGGATATGGCATTTGATGATTATATTGATAAATTTATGGTCATATAACAAGATGATCTTACTGCATATTCTAAGAAGGCTGAGGATCACTACAAGCATTTGGAGAAAATATTTATCCAAGCACTGGAATATGGAGTATCCTTGAACCCAAAGAAATGCACATTTGGAGTAATAGAAGGCAAATTAATGGGACATATAGTGGCCAAGGATGGGGTGAAAATAGACCCTAAGAGAGTAATAGCTATTGATAAAGTCCCCAAGCCAAAAAATGTAAAAGGAATTCAATCTTTCTTTGGCCAAGTTAATTTTCTTAGAAGGTTTGTTACCAATTTTGCTGAAATCAGTAGACCTATCTCAAAGATGCTCAAGAAGGGAGCTACCATAGATTGGAATGGTGAGCCTTCACAAGCATTCCAGGATATTAAAACTACAATAAAAAATACTCCAATTCTAAGAACTCTAGATTATTCAAAGCCTATGCATATTTTTTCTTTTGCATCCTTTCACACTATAGCTGTAGTCTTGTTGCAGAAAAATGAAGAAGGATATGAACAACCCATTTCCTTTTTTAGTAAGTCACTTCAGCTTGCTGAATTGAAATATGAGATAAATGAAAAATAGGCATATGCTTTAGTGAAGCCTGTAAAGGCTTTTAGGTGCTACCTAGTAGGTGCTATTGTCATTGCCTTTGTACCTAGTGCTGTAGTGAAAGATATATTTTCTCAACAGGAAGTATCAGGCAGAAGGTGTAGATGGATCAACAAGATCCAAGAATTCAATATTGAAATACAGATAACTAAGTTGATAAGAGTTCAAGGTTTGGCTAAACTCATGGCTGAATCTAATTTAGATGCCAATGAGATAAATGTGGTAAGTGATGACCTCAGACCTAACTTATGTGACATGGATCATTGTGATTGGTACACCAATGTTATATAGTACCTGCAACACATGGAAGCTTCTCCCCATTTGCCTGAAAATGAAAAGAGGAGTACCAAACTGCAACCCATCAAATACATAATTTTCGAAGGCAGTTTATGGTGGAGAAATTTTGAGGGAGTGTTGCTGAAATGTATTGATCAAGAAAAGGAAAAAGAAGTCTAGAATGAAATGCATGCTGGAGTGTGCGGAGGACACTATATGGCCAAGACCACTACACATAAAGTGATAAGGGCTAGATTTTGGTGGCCTTCCCTTTTGAAGGACACCCAAATTATGATTAGGAAATGTGACCCTTGTCAGAGGTTTTCCAGAAAACTAAAGTTCTCAGGCAATACTCCATTGAAGCCAATGGAGGTTCAAGCACCGTTTCAACAGTGGGGTATGGATTTCATAGGAGAGATTTCCCCCAAGTCTAGCACTAGTTATTCTTGGATTCTAGTGGCTACTAACTACTTTACAAAGTGGGTATAGGCTATTCCCACAAGAAATGCAACAAGTAAAGTTGTCAATAATTTCCTACTAAATAATATTATTTCCAGATTTGGTTGTCCTCAGAAAATTGTAACAAACAATGCAATGTGGTTCAGGTATGAGGAATTCATTAAATTTTGTGATAAATATAGAATAACAAGGTCATGATCTTCTCCCTATCATCCACAAGGGAATGGAAAAGCTAAGTCCACTAATAAAAGCCTATTAAAAGTCATTAAAAGAACCTTGGATGACAACAAGAAGGCATGGGGTTTCAAGTTACAGTTAGCAATATGGGCTAATAGAGTAACTGTGAAGAAATCCATTGGTGTAGCTCCATTTTATATAGTATATGGAATTCAATCATGAATGCCTCAGAACAACTTGATAGGACTCTACAATTACATTCAGTTGTCTAATGAAGATACTACAGATGAAATGCAAGAAAGGATGGATCAGCTAGTGGGACTGACAGAAAACAAAAGAGAAGCATCTCTTAAGAACCAAAAGTTGCAACTACAAGTTAAGACACTCTATGATAGAAGAACGATTAGCAGAAAGTTTGAAGATGGAGATCTAGTCTTAATGTGGAATGCCAGAATTATAGATAAAGGGAAACATGGAAAATTTGATCCTATCTGGTTAGGCCCTTATTTGATTGAAACTACTTGGGGCGAGGATTCTTATATACTCAAAGATCTATTAAACAATATTCTTGAACTGCCAGTTCATGGATAGTTCTTGAAGAGGTATTTTTCTTGAAAAAATACTTGTTATTTCCATGAAAAGTAGTTTAGGGTGTTCTTGTACATATCTGTAAATCCTTTTTTTTTTTTTTTTTTTTTTCCTGTGTATAGTTTCATAGTTTTTCTTGTGTGTGTTGTTCTCTTAGTAAGTGGTTGTTTTGTTGGAAGCCTATGTGTGGTCTGCTTTCCCCATAGATCTGAATTCAGCCATGCCCACAAGGGACATGCATCTCTAGAGAGAGCCACTATTGGTCTGAATTTTTGATTAAAATTTTTTATTGTGTAGGTGAAATTTTTTTCAGATTTAAATCCGTTATTGGTGAGTAGGGTTCCTAGATAAATCTTATTGTTGTTAACCTTTGAAAATTTTCTTAAAACCCTATGCCCCATTCATTTTAAATTTTTTCCTTGGCATGAAATTTGTAAAAGTAGGAAGATATGTGAATTTTTTCCCACCTATGTTAAGTCCATTGTGCAAACCCTATGAAAGTAATTGTACCCTACCGTCGGATCCTTTTGAATCCACGGTCATTGTTAACTCACTATGGAATAATGCTCGATGGTTACATATAGTGAGTTAGCCAGGCAATGACACATGTCTGGTTACTAAAAGGTGGAATCTGGCACCAAGAATCATGATGACATGAGGTAAAATTTTGCACATGCTATATCCTAGGTTTGTCAATTTTAAAAATAAATGCATGTGAAGAAAGTGGTGAATCTGGTCATCAGCATCCAATTCTCCCCACCATTTGATAAGTTGCTATCAGAGAAATCAATGCGACTTGTCAGTGGTGACATAGTGAATGTCAAATTAATGCAAAAGGATAGTGCTCTTTTAAAGGTTAGATATGACCATGGCGGTTCCCACACAACATTATAAATGTGCACGGCCACCTTTTATGATGCCAACATTAATTGATAGGATTTTCAATCAATGTGCATTTTGTTTTTTGTCACCAGAAATATGAATCCGTCAAAGGTTGCTATAATTGCTAGTCTGAATAAAGCACCAGTTTCCTAGTAGCGACTTAGTGAGGACCCGATCATTGGAAAACATGGCGCTCTTTTATAACAGGAAGTGATTTTGTGAATCCCGAAGAAAATCTTGTGCTAATTTTGCTTCTATTGCTACACAAGTGGAGTTTTTTTTGGTGTCTGTCTACTGAGAGGTTGCTAGCCAGATATTTGGTGTTTTTTCCAGTAGCGATATGGTGACCCACCTGAAGATCACAAACTCAGCAAGGCCAAGAACCCGTGATGTCATTAACAAATAAAAAGGAGTACATGTGTGTGCCAGTGTGTTCAGCCATCTCAACGACAACAATATATGAACCCACTCCCTATGTATGAAGCACACAATGAATTCTGATCGTCAAATCAAACCAAGATCAAAGGCCATTATTGATTCGCTATGGAAAAACACATGAAAGATAGGCATAGTGAGTTAGCAAACGATGGCCCACCACTGTTGTAGCAAGTTTCTATCCATAAGAACAAGTATTAATCGACGGTGCTTGCTAACTCGCTATGAACAGATCTGCAAAAGATAAGTATAGCGAGTTAAAAAGCAAGGGACCCACCATTGTTTTCTTAAAAATTCATTTCGAATATCTCCCATATGATCAAATCAAGATCAATGGTTATTGTTAGCTCGCTATGGAAAGGTGCTCGAAAGATAATTATAGTGAGTTAACGAATCGATGACACGTGTCCTTGGTCATTCGTGGGCCCAATTTCAAACACCAGCTTTGAAGGAAAGATACAAATGGGGATAGTTTATTGGGTTGATTGGCAGCATGCTAAAAGGAACATTGAGCCAGCCTAGTTTTCATTCCTGCATCGTAGGATTTTTCAAGAATCAACGGTGCAAATTTTTTAAAAAAAGGAAGTGTGATGCTACTTTTTTTTCCTATTGTGTGCATTTATGATGAATGAAAGCTTCGTGTGTGAAAAATAGAGTATAATACAAACAATTTTTTATTCATTCAATCCCACGCCAATGAAGATTTCATGTTAAGTTTGGTAAAGTTGTGAAGCAATCCCACATCTGTTCGAAGAGAAACTACATAAGTTCAAAGAAGGATAATTATAACAAATCAAGTAAGTACTCACACATTACTTCTGTGAGATTCTAGTTCCCATTATTACAATTAAGATGTCTCCTAAGAAAGCATTTTCTGGGCAAGTTAATTATATGGAAAGGAATGTCCACGATGATTTGTTAGAATTACTCCCAGGATCCACTATCGAGCCTGCACAGGTTAAAAGATTAATTTCATTAAACCCTAGGCTTAAAATTGCTGATGGTTTATATGACAAGGGGAACTGGGTTAGGGATGCAGTAACTACTCAAACTGGCCTTGTTTTGTTTAAGAAGTGGTTTTTAGAAAGAAAGTTGTTTGCCCCTCATGCTAATATCTAGAATTTTGATTTGGGATAGCTAATAGTTCCAAGTGTTTTCATGGATATGATTTTCTAGAGGATATTACCAAAAATTATGATCAAGCCATTAGGGTTGTGAGAAGAAATGATGGTGTGCCTCTAGTCTTAATTAGCCCTAAAGAAATTAGAGAAGTTTTTCACTTAGAACCATTATCAGATTACCATGTGCCCATCAATTTGCTAGAATTAGAAAAAGAATACAAAGCAAAGAGAGATGTAATTAGGGGAGGTGCACTAAGGGCACACATTGGTACTATTGGAACTCTGCTAGTAATTACTATAGCCTCTAGAGAGCCTTTTAAGAAGAGTCTTTTCACTTCCCGAGCTGTAGAAATATACAGGACCCTTTGCTATGTTTTTGGTGAGGATGAGTAGGATTTCATGCCCATTGTCCTTATGTATATGATGGTTCAAATTGCTTCTTTCGGTGTAGATGTTATCTTTGACTTTGCCTCCTTTTTAGCTGAAGAAATTCACATTGGCTTGGTTGGAATTGCGAAAGGCAAAGTGGAAAAATCTTTTGGCCATTACTCTCTATTGATGCACATGTTCTTGTTTAAGGGGGTGACATTTTTAAATAATGAGATGGAATTGAATAGAGAGAAAAATGGGGAAACACTGCCAGTCCAATTGTGGAGCATAGATATGACTTGGGATGCAAATAATGTCAGTTTTGTCAGATTTGATAGATATTTTGCTTCTAAATTAAGATGTCTCATATTGAATGACAATCCCAGAATCCCTAAGGTACTGATGAGTCTCATCAGGCCTATGGATAGCCCCCATAATTTGAAAGTCTCACATAATTGGGGAGATGTTATTCCTTACCCTGTTTCTACTGTTTTTAGAATCTATGGTTTTAAAGGGAGTCCTCATGTCTTTCCTTACCAAGTACCTCTAAAGGTAGGAATGGCAGAAGTTTTGTGGCAACTAGGAGGAGTAGAAGAAATGTTTTTGTCAAAAAGGCAACTAGGGTCAATTTTCCCTACTTGCATAGTGGCCCATCAGTTCGTAATTAAAAAAGGGGGTTGGCTCTTTCTATATAAATTTTTGGATTAGTATATGATGGCTGCCTCCCATCCCTATTTTTGTGATTCTAAGGGATTTTTCAATCAGACTTTGAGGCATAGAATTAAGCTGGGACTGGTCAAACATGATTCATATTATCTAGAGGACATCATAAGAAATGAATTCTCATTACAGGAGCAAGAAACTAAAAAAGGAAAATGGAGAGTTTACTCCCGAGTCCTAAAATTCATTCATTATTTTGATCAGAATTATAGTCCTTTAGATAGTGCTGATACAGAGGCTGACAGAATGAATAAACTCATGAGTAACTTCCCTACAATAATGGAAGTCATAAATGAGAAGAAAAAATTGTTACTTGATTCTCATCCTGATAAGGCCAGACACTTCATGAGGAGGTTGGTTTTCACTCCTAATATAGGAGTTGGTCAAATAATTGTACAAAGGAAGCCTGGTTACACTATAATTCAAAACAAAAGGGCTCCTGTAGATAAGGGCAAAAAAATAATGGGATCCACCAGTACAACCCTAGAGGAGAGACTTAATGAGCCTAGTCCCAAGAGGTAGAAGGTAATAAGAGAAGAGAGGCCTCAAGTCAAGGAACGTTCACCCACTCAATCTCCTTCGAGGATTGGAAAAGAACAGCTCACAGGTGAGCAAGTTGAGGAGATGGGATCACAAGGAGGTGTTTTTATTACTCAAATAGAATTGGATGAAGGTAACCCTCTAGAGCCTCCTCTACTGAGTCTGGACCTAACAATAGTTGATTATAGAGGAAGGGAATTGGAGCCTGTATTAGAACAGGCAAGTCATCAATTTTTGGCTAATGACAGTTTTGTGAAATCTAGGGCTTTTTAGCAGTTTGCTTGGAGAGAAAACATGAATATGTTTGAGGAAAAGTGCAAAAATTTGAAAATAGAGAATTCAGAAATGGATGAAGCCTCCATCCAAGAACAAATAAAGGAACAAATGATGTAAGAGTTCGAGAACATTACCCCTAAAGAGGGAAGGCAAATTCTAAAGACTTCTAACATATTATTGTTGCCTAATTGGGATATTGCGGATGCATTAATTTTCAAATAGATTGGAGTTACAAAACCCAAATAAAAAAGATTTTCAAGGCACCGCATTTATTGAAGATCAAGTTGCATTGGTCAGTTGGTCATTGAAAAGAGGATCTAGAACCACATCATCGCAACCAGATGAGTCTGGAGCAAGAAACTAAAAAAAAAAAATGGAGAGTTTACTCCCGAGTCCTAAAATTCATTCATTGTTTTGATCAAAATTATAGTCCTTTAGATAGTGCTGATACAGAGGCTGACAAAATGAATAAACTCATGAGTAACTTCCCTACAATAATGGAAGTCATAAATGAGAAGAAACAATTGTTACTTGATTCTCATCCTGATAAGGCCAGAGACTTCATGAAGAGGTTGGTTTTCACTCCTAATATAGGAGCTGGTCAAATAATTGTACAAAGGAAGCCTGGTTACACTATAATTCAAAACAAAAGGGCTCCTGTAGATAAGGGCAAAAAAATAATGGGATCCACCAGTACAACCCTAGAGGAGAGACTTAATGAGCCTAGTCCCAAGAGGTAGAAGGTAATAAGAGAAGAGAGGCCTCAATTCAAGGAACGTTCACCCAATCAATCTCATTTGAGGATTGGAGAAGAATAGCTCACAGGTGAGCAAGTTGAGGAGATGGGATCACAAGGAGGTGTTTTTAATACTCAAATAGAATTGGATGAAGCTAAACCTCCAAAACCTCCTCTACCAAGTCTGGACTTAACAATAGCTAAATATAGAGGAAGGGAATTGGACCCTGTATTAGGACAGACAAGTCATCAATTTTTGGCTGATGACAGTTTTGTGAAATCTAGGGCTTTTTAGCAGTTTGCTTGGAAAGCAAACATGAATATGTTTGAGGAAAAGTGCAAAAAATTGAAAACAGAGAATTCAAAAATGGATGAAGCCTCCATCCAAGAACAAATAAATGAACAAATGATGCAAGAGTTCCAGAACATTACCCCTAAAGAGGGAAGGCAAATGGTAAAGACTTATAACATATTATTGTTGCCTAATTGGGATATTGCGGATGCATTAATTTTCAATTCTATTTCAAATAGATTGGAGCTACAAAACCCAAATAAAAAAGATTTTCAAGGCACCACATTTATTAAATATCAAGTTGCATTGGTCAGTTGGTCATTGAAAAGAGGATCTAGAACCACATCATCACAACCAGATGAGTCTGGATTAATGGGGAATATACTTGTGAGAAGGGTTGGTGACACCTCCCATGTATAGGCAGCATACTGGAATGTGGATTCTTCCAAGTTTCTTTTGGCCGCTGCTAAGAAGGAGGAACAAACCATGTTTTAATTGCAAAGCAAGTATGAGACAGTAGTGGATGCTTATAATAAAGAGGTAAAAAAGAGAATTGAGCTTGAGAAAAAATTATTAGGAAAATCCATTAGGCCTATAATAACATACCCTCGCCCCCTAGTTGAACCTTTCAAATCTACCCCTCTCATAGAATTGCCAGATACACCCCAAAGTCCACAGTACTACATTGCTGAGGATTTTGAAGAAGAAAAGAGTAAATTATGGGCCTTACATGTGGAGTTGGAATTTAAATATGAAGATAAACTAAGAAAAGCTCTCACATATTTGGGGGACAAAATTGAATGGCCACTAATCTATGATCAATTGGCCAAGGTGATTAATATCTGGGAGGAGTTAAAAGAAAATGATGAGGTTCTAAAGCCTATTGTGAATAAATGGGTAAGAAGGGAGAAAGCAATAACATTTTTGTGTTTCTTTGTTAAAGATGATTCTTTTGATCAAATTGAAAAAACATTTGATATTGTTTCTAATCTTGCTGATTTTGACAATAAAAGAATTCGTTTACAAAAAGTAATAGTAGGCTACTTAAACAAGTACAAGAGCTAGAAACTCAGTTTGTTTCCTCGTGCCCTGTACAAAAGAAATAACTTGAAAAGAAAAGAGGAATGGGCAAAATAACTTGATAATTTATTTTTTCTAAGGATGAATCAAGTCTTAAATGAAATAGGGCATGCATGGTGGGCTACCACAATAGAAGAAATGGTGAAGGCCCAAATATTCTTTGATTCTTTAAAACAAGAATTCATTGCCATTAATAATAAAGTTGAATATGTGCTGAAAAGATAGAGAGATATTTTGTAGTTCAATTGGCTAGATGACACATTATTTGACAAGTGGATGGTAGACATGGCTCCTAATGAACAGTTTGATAAAAATGAAAATGATAGTGATGAGGTAAAAAGTGAGGAGATGCAAATCATTAACCCCATCACCACTTAGACCCAACTGGAAGAAAAAGACAAGGATAATTTGTTACCTTCAACTGTAGATCTAGGACCATAGGATGCCAATACAACTAACAAAGGGAAAAAAGAAGAAGTTATTCCCACAATATAGGATAAAGACAGTGAAAGCCCACAGGTGGAGGTTGACGTGCCATCATCAGAACAAACTTCATCGTTGGTTGATTTGGCTATTGCATACAAGGAAGGATCATATTAGTAGCCAACTCAGCGACATTAGAGCATGTGACAGAGACTGACCCACCAAAAAGAATGTTTTGATTTGGATGTCTTCTATTCCCAACATTTTTGTCATTTTGTGATAGGTGTATGTAAATTGTTTCTTGTAAAAGACACCTGTTACTTTCCCTTAGCCTAAAGCTTGTTGCATCTCACACTATTTAAGTGAGATTCTAGGGCTAGAGAAGGGTCCAAATTCTATTTTTCTAAGTGATATACTTAGTCTATCTTTGGTCCAATGTTTTAAAAGCAAGTTTGTGATGTATTATATCTGTTATTTCTTTGAGAATACATGAATACAAAATGATATGTGTTTCTTTCTAAAGGTCATTCTGAGTCTATTGTAAATTGTATACAATTTTCAAGGAAAATGAATACAAATTTTGAACTATCCCCATATCAGTTCTTTCTGAACTTTGTCTCCTTTTGATTACTTGGTTATCTTGATGTTGTATAGGTAAAGGCCTGTGCAATTGAATGTGATCCAGTTAGGTTGTATATATGTTTATGACTGCTATTAATTCAATAGATTAAGTAAAAGTTTTGGTGAATGTGATAAGGTTGCTATAGTAGTGGAAAGGGTTTTGAATGATAAATTCTGATAAGAATTGCTGATAAAATTTGTTGTAAGGCAACAAATTAGATCTAGAAATTTGTAATAGACTCTATGCCCCAATGGATTAGACACTAATCAAATTTGATCTAGCTGAAAGAGGAATATGTCACAAATGGTTGTCAAAAATGCATAATTAAATGAACTTTACTTTTGTTTCCTATAGATCTTAAAAGTTGGCCAGTACTTGTCTGCATGGAATATTTTAGCTTCAGTTAGCCACTTTTGCTGAGAGCACTTGTAGATCTATAGAAGAATTTTTTGCCATATCTATTATATGGGATGTGTTTATCAAGTTATCAAGAATTTTGTATGTATTTGAGGATTTGAGATGAGAATCAGAATGAAACTAGAAATGATCCTCATACAGTTTTCCCAATCTTGAATCATCCCTGGGTATACCCACCCTGGTTTTGCAGAGCCAGAGGATTAGAAAACCACCATTGGTTTTGTTGAAGTTGGACCCAAATGCTTTGCCCATGCAATTGTTAACAAGAATTGGCTAGTCTTTATATTTCATGAGTACTGTCATCTTGGTATTAAGCATTTTGTTGCTTAGTAGTTTTAGTTCATTCAAAAACACCAACATAACTAACTCCTAGACTACAACTAATAAATGAAATGCATTCACCTAAGTAAGCTTAAGTAAATAGAATAAATAATTAGTAAATTAGTTATTTAATTTAACAAACTCCAACCCCAAAGAAGAAGGAAAAAAAGTTGAATTAGAAGTAGAGAAGGTACTTTCATGTGTTACAAGTGAAGACTTCAAGAAGATCAAAGACTTTTTCCTTGACTCTATCAAGTGAGTTTGCTACAATCTTGCATTATAAATTAGATTTAAATTCCCCTAGAGGAATTGCTCGAAGCAATGTCAATTGCTTGTCCACAATATTGGTCTCTAAACTACATGACTAATTTTTGAAGAAGGATGATGACTTTGATTCAGCATTTTTGCAAACCTAAAGTAATCAATAGAGTAACTATAAATGGAATTTTAGATGAATCTCGACTAAGAGATCAATCATATTATTTTTCAAACATAATGAGAGAACAACATGATCTTATGGAGAACCCAAATGAAGAGGAAGTGATAACAAAGCTTTGGAAAAACCTCAGTGAGAGCAATTAGTTGAGAGAGTCAATAACAAAATATTTCAAGCTTACCGATTTATGTTTGACAATGATATTGGATTTAGTGAAGGATGAGAGAGTTTTCAATACGTTGGGCTTCTTGAAGTCAAAGGTTAGAAATAAATTAGACAAAAAAATGGATAATTGTTTGAGGCTTTATAATTCTAGGTATGAGGTAGAAAATTTCCCTTATGATAGGGCTCTTAACATTTGGAGAAACCATTGTCAAAGAAGAGGGATTGCCAATATTTTAGACCCAAGTGGCAGTGGTAGTGGCAGTGGCAGTGGTAGTGGTTCATGTCCTAATATTGGACACAATGAAGATGATGTTAACCTTAGCAAGTATATTGATGCTAATAGTGAATCTAAAGAAAACACAATAGACAATGAAATGTTATATGTAATAAATGAGGAGGATTCTGATGATAGTGATGCTAAACTGGTCTAGGCAGATTGACAACTATAGCAGTTTCTCAACCTCAACTTCTAACTTCTATGTGAGTCAAGTAGTAGGCTAGTAGTAGTAGCTCTGATCTAAGACTCTATGATTCTATCTACTAATTAATTATGTTTGTAGAAGTAAATTTATAACCTTCATTCACTATCCTTTTGTAGATGCTTAATTTTTTTTTGAACATGTTGATGTTACAAACTTACATGTTGAGATTTTTATTGATTGTATTCTTTTAACATGCTGAGATTTTCATTGATTCTAGTTTCTTTTAGAAATTGCAACATAAGGCATTTAACAAAATAAGATCTATTAAATTTTTTTTTAAAATTATAATTTATAATTAAAAATCAGCCTATAACATAATACATTTAACAATTACAAACAATTACAACCCTTTGCAAATGACTCGATGTCAAATTGAAATGACCATTGACCCTAAATTCCCTTTTGCAAATACAAGGGAGCAACAATAGTTGTAGGTCGGTTTGTAATTATATATATATATATATATATATATATATATATATATATATATATATATATATATATATATATATATATATATATATATATATATATATATATATATATATATAATTAGAATATTAATACATAATACATTATGTGTATACAACATAGTTCCAAGAATCATGTCAATTCACATGATTCAACGATTCAATTCAAACATGCCGATTCCGATCTAATTCCAATTCTTGTTACTTTGGTACTATACAATCACATTGCCAATTGTACAATTTTTTCAAGTAGTAGGACTAGGGAAATTTTTTCCATCTACTCTTTGTAGTAATAGTATGCCAGTTCCTGGCTGCCCAACTATCCTGATATGCTGGCTCTTGATTCCTGTAACAATTAACATTAAACAAAGTTGAAATTAAATCTAAAATTTTAAATTAAAGAGCAACAAGTAACAAAATGATTATAGTACTATCACTTAGTAAGTTGTTACTTCTTAGTGTTATTAGCTATGAGTTATGACTACCAATGATAGTAACAATAACATCTTTAGTTTGAGATGATGACCCAACTTCAAATAATTTCTTTCGGGTGCTCCATTCTTCATCATTTGGAAGCTCTATTTGTTTGAGGTTGTAGCTAAATAGTTGTAACCTCATCAATAATAAATAATTCTTAGAGATATTTTTACATGAATCAAGGAATTTATTTATAACTTCATTCATTGATGATAGTGCTTTGATGCAACTTGTAATTCTTTCTAGAGTGCTTTCCTTAGGAAAGTTGCCTAAATCATAATTCATGTTGTCCTCCAACCTTTTCATATAATTTTATTTTCCAATGAATCTACTATCTAAGTCAGCTAGATTTGGTAATATAGCAGTCAACAAGATCAATATGATGTTATTCATTTTCATCAATTCTTTGGATGCAAATTTTAGAGCTTCACCTATTTCCGTTACTTGTTCACAATGATGATCGACCTCAATGATCATTACGGAAGCATCCAATCAGTTATTTATTCCATGGTTTCCCAAATCCCTATCACTAGGTCTCTTTACTTTATTCAAAATTTGGTCAAAAAGATTTTTTAATGAATTGGTGAAGATTTTTCTAAATTACCCAAAATATTACTTTTTACATTTTCAAAGACAAGTCTGAGTTTGCTACTTAAATCAAGCCGTTCAAAAAAACTATCACTTTTCTTCATTATTTTGTCCCAATTTTCTTATTTGATAAGCTTAACCATGTTTATTATAGTATCCTTCACATGATGGTCTTTGGAAGAGGTCGTTCTATTTTCTACCATTACATTCTCTATCTTTTTCTTCATTTCAGACATCTCTTTTTCACTATTTTTTTGGTATTTCCTCTAGTTTCCCTTATCAATTAGTTTCTCTCTTCCTCTCATTCTCTAATTTCTTCTTCAAGTCTTGGATTGTATTTGCAGTAGTTACCTCTTTTTTCTTCTCATCCTTGAGTTCCTTTTTCCAATCATGAATTGTCTTTGCAGTAGACTCATCCTTTTTCTTTGCATTGTCCAATTCCTTCTTCAAATCATTAAGTCTTTGAGTAGACTCCTCTTTCTTCGCATTCTTCAATTCCTTTCTCAAATCAAGGATTTTCTTTGCAATTGACTCCTGTCTTTTTTTTGCATTCTCCAATTCCCTCCTCATGTGGTGGATTGTGTTAGTGCCTACAATAGCACAAGACTCCATTTTCTACACATTCTCCAATTCCTTCTTCAAATCAGTGATAGTTTTTGCAGTTGACTCTTCTTTTTGTTTCATATTCTCCAATTTCTTATTCAAATTGTTGATTTTGTTTGTACTAGACTCCTCTTTTTTCTTCTCATCCCAATTCCTTTTGCAAATTAAAAACCATCTTTGCCCTAGATGTCGAATGTTTCTTTTCATTATCCAATTCAGTCTTCAAAATATAATTTTCCTTGACAGCATAGTCTAGGTCAATTTTTAATTTATTGTTGAATTGTGCACTACTCTCTATAGACTTAAACAACTGTGCAGTAGAGGCTTGTTAATGCTGAAGTCTTTTTTGACACTCATCCAATTCTTTAGTCAATTTTTGCACTTGTTCATTCATCTTTTCTTGATGGACAATTGCCTCTGTAGGAGAAGATTTCTTTATCTTGTTTTGCAATTCTTTGAACCTATTGTTTACTACTTTCTCCTTTGCCTTCACATTATCAAAGTCTACCTCTAACTTTTCTATTTTTTTTTGTAAGCCTTTTGTTTCCCCTCTCCGCTTTCAGAAGTGTAGAGTAGACCATTTTGTTGCTCTCTTTTGATATATTGATTTTGTCAATATTTTTCACTTTTGACAAATCCATTTGAAGACTGGTAACTTGTATTATTATATTTGCCCAAGGGCATAACAATCATGAATTTCATCATTTCATTGTTTTGATCAGATGTTGGAAATATTCTATTAGCAGATCCCTAACATTCAACAACTACATCACTTTTAAAAGTCTTCATAATTTTTCTATTTCTTTCGCTTGTTTGTTCAAACTTTGATGCAAACTTGTTAAAACTAAAATTTAGGTTTGTTTACACAATTGAGTGTTTGAAAGGTGAATTATTAATTGTATTTTTGTGTGCTCCTCCAACTCCAGTTAAACTTACTTCACCTACAATTGTATTTTGAGGATTGCTAATAGACTAAAGATGGCCCATTCCAAATCTTGGTATTTTAGGACTATTTTTTAGATTTTGTACAAAAGGTACTGTGCATACATTGGTGAAGTAATAGCTAACATTGATAGCAGTGTAATTGTCATAACTTTTTCCCTTTTTGCATAAGGTTCATCCATGCTAGTGCTTGTACCAGTGGAATCAACTACAACTAGATTTGAAGATTCAAAAAATATTGTTTTGGGATGACCTTCAAAAGTAGAGGTATAATGTTTTTTTCCCTTTCTAGATGAATCATCTTCAATCTCAGAGAGTCCAATGATTTGATTACATCCTCTTTTGGGTGGGTTTGGTACTAGAACTAGATTCCAAATTCCTCCACCACTTGCACCAATGGGCCATATACTTGTATAACTCATTTTTTGTATCATAATTGCCCCTTTACTATATTTTTGTTTAACATAATCACTCATTTGAAGTGTAATAATATCTCTGCCCCTGGTTGACCTAGAATCCTAAATACCTTGAATGTTAGCATTAGACTTGAGGTCCTTCTGCCTTTCATTATCATTGTAACTACCAAAATTATATAGTATAGTTGGATGCTCTTTATTCCAATAATTTATGAAAATTTCATCCTCCTCAACTTCATCAAAACTAGCTGATGTCATTGGTTTACCCAAATTTTGCCTCATTTTCCAAAAATTAGTCATCTTGGTTTGACACCACATTTTAGCTGCACATGCCTCTTTAATTTCTTTCTGCATAGACCTCTTAGAAGTTTTAGATGCTTTCTTCTAGAAATTTAAGTATGTCAGGGGCTCTGATTTGTGCAATGTTGTAATTTGGGATGATAATTCTTGCATTGAAATATTATTCTCTATTGCATGTTTCTCCATCTCTTTCTTAACCTCATCTCATGAATCCTTGTTTTTAAACTTTTCTATCAATGACACCTCCTAATGTTGATATTTTCTCATAGAGTTCCCATTGTCAATAAGTCTCCTTTTTATTATGTTCAGTGAATCATAATTCTAGTGACTGACAAAATCAAAGCCAAAAAAATTTACCAATTTATTTGCCACTTTGAAAGCCGCTCTCTCAATTGTGAGGCCTCCAATTGTGAAAGGCAAGGAAGGAAATATCATTTTTTTTTTGTTGTCCACTAAAAAGTTCATCTGTGCTCTCCATCTGCCATACATATTCCAGTGCAAAAACCCATTTTGTAATGTGCATTAGAAGTTTGCAGGGTTCAACTACTAAACTATAAAACCTTAAGATAGTGTACTCTTCCATGAAGAACCAATCAGCCAATTGAATCTAACTTCCCAATTTAATGCAATCTTTACAAGACACATGCAATCTAGGCATTGAAGTGCCTATGATTTTTTGATAAATAGGTACCAAAAAGAGGTCTACAAAATAGTTATAGTTTTTATTTGTAGTAGTCATCCTCATCTTATGTGTCCACTCATATAGTGGACTTAGAGTCTCTGATTTCTTCCAAGTTCTCTCATCAAACTTATAGACCTCAATATCAAGCTTGTTGTTCTCTGTCTCAAATATTGGATGATGCTTTGCTAAAAAAAGGTAGCAAAAGTAACTTGTGAACCTAAATGTCTTTGCCTTGACTATAGTTGTACTTTATTTAATCATCAGTAATTGTTGTTGCATAGATTCAACAATGTGCTAAACAAAATTATATCTTACATCTACCTACTCAATTGACTAACCTCAACAATGGATATTATAAATTATTTCAAGAACATTGGCCCCAACTTCCTTTTTATTGTCCAATCCCAGACAAAATGATAACAAAGAAATAGTATTCTGAACCCATGGCACAAAAATATCATACTAATAAGGAGGCTTATGGTTTATGTATAGTATAAAACTAGTAGAACTAGAGGACTATGAGTTTATTAAACCCTTAATAAATGAATCTTGAAAACCTCTTTCTAGTTTGTCATAAGCTTGTGCTAGTTTATCTAAGTCAATGCACTCATTATAGCTTTATGGTTTAAACCCTAGCCCTAGGTCTAACAAAATGAAAAATTCACTCTCATTTATGGATAAAATTTGCTCTTGAGTTTTTTGGTTTACAATTGCCTTTCTGTTTTCATCATAATTCTGAGCACATAGCATTACAATTTCAGGGCAAGTGAATACTTTGAGTACAGTAAGGTTTGCTAATCCAAGAACCAAAGCAGCTAGTTTATTTGTATGTGCATGAATACTGTTGTTATATTTGTAATAATTTCTCCCCTTTTGTGGATCTTTCCACTTATTAAAAAATGAATGTCTAATTCCCATAATTCTTAAATCTCCATGGATAACAAGATAAAAAATATCATGACATTCATCGGTAAAACCTGGGGTTTGTAGCACTTGCCTGAGTTCTATAATGTGTTTCTTTTCCTTTATGCTTGTACTCATACGGGAGGTTTTTGACTTTTTTTTCCCCATGCCTACTATTGTTTATTACACAAATTTCTTCTTTAGGCCCTATTTAAAATAATTATAAAGTGTAAACCTAAGACAATTAAAATCAAGATTTCTATTGCTACAAATTTCAATGAAAAAAGTTTTTAAAAAATTAAAATACTCGGAATTGAGATTAGATAATTGGTGTTGTCATCTGATACTCAAGTTTCACACTTTCAATCTTCAAAACAGAAAATGGAATTTTGTTAGTTTGAGAAAATTTAAAATTTAAAAACTTTATCGTATCATACTCTAAAAATAATGAACATACATGGTACGGTTAATAGTTAAAAAGAAAGTATTTAGTAATTAATAGTTTTAGGTACTTTATTAATAGTATGTACAATGTACATGTAAATGACATAAATAGTGAAAACTCAATAATTTAGTAATGTACATAACAATAATAAAAAAATTTAAAAAGAAAAAAATTATTACATTGATATACATTTGAATAAATTTGTTCATTTTAAATAAATTAAATAATAAAAATAGAACTTAACTATCAATGATTCGATATGATTTTTGGGTGAATTTGTGGAGTGATATCACTATTGTCAAGAGTCATCTAGAATTGTGACACATGTCTATCAATTGTGACACTTGTCAAGGACACGTGTCACAATTTCAAATGAATCTAGGCACTTGGGAAAGCATTTCCAAAATCGACCTAAAATTCGTCTTGGGCTATTGATCTTTCTTTTAGTCAATGGTTAGAATTTTAATTTTTGAGTAGAATCTTGTAGTACACATGTCCGAATTTTGGGTTCATTTAATTATTGATATTCAATGAAAATATATTAAATTTTATTAAATAAAATTAATGCAAGATATGAAACAAGTGCCACTAGTACTTGCCTTTAATTTTTATATAAATCTAATTTAAATTTAATAATTTTATTATAATATATAAAATATTTTAATTAATAAAAATGTTATATAATTTTTTTTTTGTAATGATGTTAATTTAAATTTAAATTTAAATTTTATTCATAAATATATTATATAATCATTGATACATATGTTCTGTTACATATATATCATATGGTTATAATTATATTATATGTTCTATTATATAATAAATAATAATAATATTTTTATAATAATAATAAATCTTAAATGATTATACAATATAAGTAATATTATATTTAATTGAATGACAAAAAAATATATTATAATTTATAAAAAAAAATATTATTACAATATAAAATATAAACCAATGCACTTACATTAAAAAATTAAAAATATTAACATTAATGAATCACATTGAAAATGAAATATTGAGCTCTTAGCGCTAAGTCTAGTAGCTGCCAACAAGTACTAATAATTATTAATAAATTATAATGACAATAGTTTAATTTAAATAAAATAAATAAAATTTAAAAAATAAATTATAAATGTTATATTTTTATTCATATTTATTATTTAGTTTCAAAATAAAAATGTAATATAGTTTAATTATTTATAAATTATTAACATATATTGATAATTGTGATAATTGTTTTTGATTAAGTTAAGCAGCAAGAGGGTGATGGTCCTTGGTGGTGTTTGTGATAATTGTGATAATGATTTATAAACATAATTAATAATAATATTAATCGAGTCTTTCGAAATCGATTGGCAATGACCAGACACGTGTCATGATTCTTGATGAATCTAGGCACTAGGGAAAGCATTCCCAAAATTGGCCCAAAATTCATCTTGGGCAGTCGATCTTTCTTCTAGTAAATAGTCAAGATTTCCATTTTCAAGTAGAATCTTGTAGTACACGTGTCCCAATTTCGAGTTAATTTAATTATTGATATTCAATGAAGATATATTAAATTTTATAAAATAACATTGGTGCAAGATATGAAACAAGTGCTACTAGTACTTCCCTTTAGTTTTTATATAAATCTAATTTAAATTTAATAAATTTATTATAATATATAAAATATTTTAATTAACAAAAATGTAATATAATTATTATTTTTATAACCATGTTAATTTAAATTTAAATTTTATTCATAAATATATTATATAATCATTGATATATATGTTCTATTACATATATATCATATGGTTATAATTATATTATATTAATAATTATATTATATTATAAATAATTATATTATATGTTCTATTATATAATAAATAATTATAAATAAAAATAATCATATTTTTATAATAATAAAAAATCTTAAATGATTATATAATATAAGTAATATTATTTTTAATTGAATGACAAATAAACATATTATAATTTATAAAAAAAAATATTATTACAATATAAAATATAAACCAATGCACTTACATTAAAAGAAAAAAAATATTAAAGTTAATGAATCACATTGAAAATGAAATATTTAGCTTTTAGCCCTAAGCATAGTAGCTACCGACAAGTGCTAATAATTATTAATAAATTATAATGACAATAGTTTAATTTAAATAAAATAAATAAAATTTTAAAAAATAATTACAAATGTTATATTTTTATTCATATTCATTATTTAGTTTCAAAATAAAAATGTAATATAGTTTAATTATCTATAAATTATCAACATATATTGATAATTGTGATAATTGTTTATAAACATAATTATTAATAATAATATTAATTGAGTCTTACGATTGGCAATGACTGGACACATGTCATGATTTCAGATGAATCTAGGCACATGAATAATCATTCTCCAAATCAGCCCAAAATTCATCTCGGGTTGTTGATCCTTCTTTTATGCAATGGTCAAGATTTCTAGCAAAATCTTTAAAATAAGGAAGGATTCAAACTTCGAAGGAAACATTATTTCAATCTATAAATTTGCATATCAACAACATTTTCATGCAAGTCTAATGGAGCTAACCTTCACTTTTAAAACTTTGAAGCAACAAAAAGCATTGTTTGGGAGTGTGGCGGATCACTGGTTGAAAAAAATGGTGAAATATATTTTGGAGGTAGTGATTCAAGCTATGACAGAGACATTAGGGCCATTTTTCATGAAGTTGACCACCATTAGAAGGTTTAGGTGGATATAGTAACAATAATAATGGCATGGGGTTTGCATGTTGGAGAGCATGAGTGAATTGTGGCATGGGTAATGAGGGAGCTTTTTGAGGAAGCTTTAATTCCAAATTTGGATGCGTTACTAGAATGGGAACATCTAGAATGGGTGTTTGATTTTAGTGAAGGATATGCAAATGAGGAAGAAGGTGTTGAAAAAGGGATTTTCCCCTTTTTAAACTAGCTGTGTGGGCAGATAGATCAAGAAGCTTACACAAATGAGCGTCGCCATGCATGGCATGTGCTCAAATGTGCAATCTTGGCCCACAAGAAATAGAAGAAGGTGGCCACCATTCCACAAAATTTCTCTAAAAGAAAATGATCAACAAGGATGTCATAGTAGAATGAATCAATGATTGTGTTTTTTGGGAGCTTCGAGGATTATTCAGATGATAACTTAGGAGAGGTCTTTTTTAGAAAGGAGTGATGGTTTTCAAGAAAATCAGCCTAGTAGAGGCTTTTTGTTTTTATATAGGTGATATATCTTTTTGTAAAGGATAGTCCCTTAGAAAGAATTAAGGACATTATAATCATTATGTAATTATTATTATAATATTAATAAAATCAAACCTATTATCGATAAAAAAATAAAAAATTATAATAGTTTTAATATATATAAATACAAAAATTTCTTTTCTATCATAAGCTTTTTATTGTAGAGATGATATGAAAATTTCAATGAAGATATAATACATTTTATAAAATAAAATTGGTGCAAGATATCATGAAATAATAATAATGACAATAGTTTAATGTAAATAAAATAATTACAATTTAAAAATATAATTGCAAATGCTATATTTTTATTCATATTTATTATTTAGTTTCAAAATTAAAATATAATATAGTTAAAATATCTATAAATTATTAAAATTTAACATGTATTGAAAATTGTGATAATTGTTTATAAACTATTCTTCATCATTTAAAAGATTTCATAATGAAAAAAAAGTTAGGAATAGGTGACAAGATAGGTATGAAATAAAAATTTTCCACATAAATTATCAAAATTATATTTAACTTTGTTAAAGTTATAATATATTAATCTTTAGTTTTCCTTGAAGCTCCATTTGTTTTAACCAATTAGATTAAACAAAAATAGTTAATTATTAACAGTTAACTATTTTTAATAAAGTCGCAGACTAATAGTAACATTTCAATAGTGCATTAAGAATGAAGATGCCAAAACAAACTTACAAAGTCGTAGACTAACAAGAACAATGATTTGAGTAGCCAAAAAACTATTGTTTTCATTGATAATATTTTAAACTGTACAATGTACATAGTATTGATTCATAGCATAGATATTCAAAATAGCTAATTAAATCAGTCTGATTTTACTATTTCATAATTTACGAAAAAGGCCAAGAGCCAATCCAAAGAAAAATATAGATATCTTTAAAATATATTTTTTTTTCCTAAGGGCAACAAGTAAAGAAACAATATTCAGAGATAGGGCTGAGGGAATAGGGAACCAGGGAGACTGGAAGCATGAGTGGGCTGAGGGGCTAAGGGATTGAAACCTTTAATTAGAAAGGTCTTCAAGTCTATTTGCAAAGAAACTATTAGAGAAGATGATGTCATTGAACTTGTCTAGCCATGTGAAGTTGGTCTCATTGACATCATCCAACAATAACTATTTCCATAGAAAATCCCTTCCAAGCCATGCTCACTTTTGATGGCGAGTTAATTTCCATTCATTCATGCCAAGCAAGAAAGAATGCTTATGTATAATGCACCTTATGCCTTCCTCCTAGCACTTGTCTGCTACATCTACAAAAGGGATGCTAATGCCTAGCCCCAGTATCTACTCGACCAATACAAGAATTTTGACATCATCTTCTAAAAATGTTTCCTTAAAAATGTTACGCAGACACATCAACATGTCTATTTAACTCCCTCCAAGGTCGAGAAGAGACACAAGGAAGCAGGAGGTAATATCTGTGGACACACGGTACCTCTTATCATTTCTCAAGAATTCATGGCCGAGTACTATGAATATAGCATGGCAGATAAAAGGACTTTGGGCATCTACCTTGCAAACCATGGCAAAGACATCGTCATAAATCATGCCTAGAAAGGGCTTTTGTAGAGCCATTGTAGTGCATTTGAGGTGAATTGGCATATCCATGACTAAGATTTATGAAATTCTGGAAACTACAATTGCAAACCAAATTTAGATTGAAGAATATGAGAAATGATAATGAAAGAGGAATTGAAGAGGCTATTTAATAGCACATGCCTTTAATTCTTTCATATCTTATTTTTTTGTATTCCTATTAATTTTCAAGTATGTGAAATGTCAAAATGTACTGGCATTAATTTCAGATAGTTGATAGTGCCTGACATTGAGTAATGATTTCCATGCAAACCTTTTCATGTGTTTCAATTCTGAAGAATTACGTGCGACTCTAGGTATTTTCAAGCAAGTGGCCTCGAGATGCATCTTCTATCATTGATCTCCAACTAATCAATGATCAATAAAACTATTGCACTTACTATTAATAGTATGAAAGTGATGGTAACTGACTTGGTAATAGTGACACTGATGTAATAATATTAAAACATTATTAATAACACACCTAAGACAATACACAAGTTGATACTTGAAGTGACTACTTAGCAGTCAATACAGTCACTAGCCAATAAATGTGCAAATTTTTCTTTCAGATTAAACATTTTTTTAGTTTTTCACTGAAGATTAGCCAATACCATTATTATTCATTTTCTTAAAAAATAAGTAATTTGCCTCTCACATTATTAATTAATTTTTAGCAAGTGAAAAAATAGCCATCATTTATTTATCCATCAGCCAAAAAAAATATTAATTTGCCACATTTAAAATGATTTTTGCTAGGGCAAGACAAAATTTGTCAACATATAATATTTTATTTTCCTATATGGAACAAAAAAATCACCCTCAACATTAAAATTTTCTTACCCACAAAATGTTGGATTCACTAGCATTTTAGGCTTTTTTATCAAGAGGGGTTTCTTAAAGTTATTACTGTTTAACATGCTAGTGGGTGTGGGTTAATCTACCATTGCCTGAATCTTCATAGGGTCTATAGATATACCATCACCTAATATGATATACTCTAAATACTATATCTTTGATTGAAAGAAATCACGCTTTTTCGAGTTGGCATAAAGTTGATTATCTCTCAAGCACTACAAAATCAAATGTGGATCTACCTCATGCTCCTTTTGGGATCTAGAATACACCAGTATATCATCTAGGAGCACAAGTATGAATCAATCAAGATTGGAACAGAATGCTCCATTCATTAGACACATGAAACATGATGAAGTGTGTGTAAGACCAAATGGGATTTCTATGAACTTGTAGTGCCCATAGTGAGTTTAGAAAGTGGTCTTATGAATGTTAGCATCCTAAATGCGAAGCTAATGGTATCCTAAATTTAGATCAATTTTGGAGAACACTATGGCTCCTTGGATCTGATCAAATAAATCATCCATCCTTGGTAAAGGGTACCTATTATTTATTGTCACATTGTTCAGCTATCTATAATCAATACATAGGCACAATGAACCATCCTTCTTCTTCACAAAGAGCACTAGTACTCCCCATGGAGATACACTTAGTGAGACACTACCCTTGGCTAGAAGATCCTCAAGTTGTAGGCACAACTCACTCAATTTTTGAGTGGTCATATGATAAGGAGCTTTACAAATAGGCTTTGCTCCTAGAATAAGATTAATGCTGAAATCAATATCCCTCTTTGGGGGCATGCCTAGAATCTTGCTAAGAAAGAAATCAGCATATTCCTATAGAATAGTGTGCTCTATAGTCTTTCTTGTAGGGTCTTCTTCTTCTATCTCACTTACTATTATGAGAAATACCTAACATCTCTTATGAAAGCTCTACTTTAACTACATAGAAGATATCATTTGTAGAGATATAGGTCTCTGGATACCCAAAATCTATGCATCCTTCCCTTGATCATCCTGGCACAAAATGGTCTCCTTTCTACAATCTATACTAGCTCTATGAGAGCCAAGCCAATCTATACCTAAGACCACATCATAAGACCCAAGAGGAATGCCTTGAAGGTGAAATATCATCAAAAACCCTCTTAATCTTAGTTCACATTGTTGTACTGTGGAATCTATGGAAACCCTAGTACCTAAGGCATTCCATTTGCCAACCCAAACCTTGCTTTACCACTTCTAGCTTATATTTAGCAACTAAGGATGGTAAAATAAAAGATTCTGTGGGAATGTAATGCCCCACCAAGGGATCCAAAGAATTAACCTAAAGTCTCACTAAGTTTGGTAGCATTTTTTTTTGTTTTAAAACATGAAAGTAAAACCATTCACAACATAGTAGCGAAAGCAATAACATCATTCAACAGAAAGTAACATACATAACAGGTTGCATTCTTTAAGGATCCCTCAACATTGAATCACATCTAAATTAACTATTAATGATTCAATCATAATAAAGTAAATGGAACCACATGTCATACATGATACATCATCATAGAAGATATAAACATCCACCATAAATCACAACACATAATAATCTAAGTGCATGATTCCTCCCAATTGTAAATAACATCATTAGACCATCATGGGCCCTAGCCATCCCTCCATGTGTAACATTCCAAATCATCAAAGAGATCATCAATATTATCATAGTAGGAATGTCACTCCTAAAACATACTACATCATATGCAAAAAGAAATCTAATCATGCAAAGTAAAGCATAAGATAAGTAAACAACATCATCTGTCATATGCTAATCATCAATATAAGGATACGTGTCTACCATCATAATCCATAAAAAGAATAAAGATAGATGCCAACAAAGAATGCATCAACCATGGTGTCTCAGACGGATCTCAAACGGTAAGAGTGAAAAAGCACTACCATCCAACTGCGTGGAACCTAAATGGTCCACTCCCACCGCACTGAGGAGATAATCTTAAGTCCCAAATAGGCTATCAAATCACATAGCACAAATACTCTCTAAGTCCAAGAATCCTAAAAGTATACTAACTCAAAGGTTCCAATCACAAAACCAACATCTAATCCTAGAGGCACAACAAAGACATGTAGGAAACCTACTATGCAAGTAAGAAAGTGTCATCGCATGATCATGCTAGAGTTACCCTAGTAGTCTCCCAATAGACCCCAACCCCCTAGTGATCCCTATGTGGCCATTAGTATCCTCACATACAGACGAGGCATACTATGGAATGCAATGTCACAACCAATCATTCTCTCTACTCCCATCCTAGTTTGTACTAGCACTCAAGGCATGGGTGAGAACAAACAATTATCTTATTAGGTTCATTTAAGTCAGTATTAGGTGTAATGTTTTCACTTATTAAACAACTTATAATGAGTTACCCTGGCAGCCACTTAGGGCCCCGACCCCCATTGCAAGCCACTTCCCGATACTACAAGTAGATTACCTACCCTAGGCTCATGGAATCATAAATCACAAAGTCACCACAGTCCTATACAAGCGACTGGAAAAATACCAAAAGATAATTCATAATAAGAATATCAAATCTCTATGGGCAACTGAAAAACATTCATAGATAATCATGACCACAACAGTTCTCTATTGGCAACTAAAGGTATCACTGATAATCACTATATCCATTGGTTCTCAACAAACAACCAAATAGTATCTCAAAGTCATACTGATCAAAGACTCCAAAACTGGTTGAGTCAAAACATGTCACAATATGACATCATCAAGATCAAATAAAAAATTCAATTCCATCAATGTAACTGGAAAGTAATCCAAATACAACTGATTGATAACTCATAAAAGGTTACATATATTACATCTTACACAAGAAGACTGAAGACAATATCAATTAGCATACATTCACATAACCATGTTTGAGTTTAAAAGATCGAGATCAGAGACATCATCATGACATCACAATCATAACCCTTGAGCCTCTAGTAGATGTCCTATAACTAGTCAACCAACTAGTCAACCCAAAAACTCAAAACAAATAGCATAGAGAAAACACAAAATGCAAGCACATGTTTTGGTTCACTAAAGTTACATAGTTGAATTAAGTTTGGAGGTCTCAGTTTTCATTTTCAAATTTAGATATCGAGTGGAGAAATTGTACATTGTTACCTAACCCATGTATAGGTTTTGATGGATTAAAGTTTTTCCCCCATAGCTCTTAGATTCAATTTCCTAAATACTTTAAAAATATACATTATTTATGTAAAGGCTTTCCCCTCCTTAATGCTATCTAATCTTTATTAAATTTAATTAATTATATCTAAATTAAAATTCATGTTAATAATTAAATGATTTAAATCACTATACTAAAATTAATATTATTTAAACCTTAATTAATAACAACTTATATATACATATATACATACATACATACATATATAAATAAATACAATTGTTATATGCATAAACTTTATAATTGATTGATTGAAGGCATGGGTTTCGAGACTGTACCTACCCTACGACTGTGGTTGTTGTCTCTCATATATGCATCCACACCGTGGTTTTAAAATAAACATCATCGTATATGTGGGGGGGTCCGTGCAGGCTTGGTGATGTAGGCCTACGACAGTACATTGTCGCAGAGCCTGCGGCAACAGTGCCACTGGCCTCTGTCATAAATAAAGAGGGGTGGGGGTATGGGTTTGTCCCTCCTCACCCCATTAAAATTTGCAATTTTTTTTTTTTAAATAAACATTTTCTAAAACATTTCTCCCATATGCGATTCGGTTTTATTTTATAATTTTTTTTTTACTGCAATTTTTTAATAAGTAGTGTTTAATTATATATATATATATATATTTATATATGTATATATATACACACACAAATTAATATTACTATAGCATTTTTATAATACATATATATATATATGTATATATATATATATATACATACATATATATACATATATATATACATATACATATAGATATATACATATATACATATACATACATACATACATACATACATACATACATACATACATACATACATACATACATACATACATACATACATACATACATACATATATATATATATATATATATATATATATATATATATGTACGCAGATTTGTATATCTTAAAATAATTGTTCTCTAAATTCACCCATTAATTTTTTTAAAATAGGTTTGTCCATAAGCATCTGAAAAACATAGCCCCATAGTTTCCTCAGATCTACGCATATGATAATTTAACTACCCATGACAAAATGCATACAACCAAGATATTCAACATATGAAAATCTTCAGAAGCATTTAGAAGACACGAAGAAGACAGGAAGTGCAAGAAGTGAAAATGAAATATGCAAAAATCACGAGTGTCTACCTAGACACTGATGCTAAATTACTTCTCCTCAGAAACTGTAGAGCAAGCTCCTTCCTTATCCAACATTCTCGAGTCCTCCAAACACACTCTCTGAGCTTCTAGGAGTGCCTGAATATAAAGAACTCTCAAGAAGCACCTAGAATGTCTCTAAAAACAACCAAAAGATGAGATAAGCATTGACAACTAAGCACAAGCTTTTTCCAACCTTCTAGATGAGTCACAAGGTTGTAGACACCATGTGCTTAATTTGTGCACTAACTCCTGTGTTGTAGAAATTTGTACAATCAAGAGGTGTGTTCACTCGTAGATAGACTTATAACTTTTTATTTTAATTCTTTTATATTTCTATTATTATTATTTATTTATTATTATTTATTATTATTATTATTAATTTTAATTTCTTTTATTTAATTCTTTTTCTCAATTAATTCCCATTTAATTAATTTAAAAAATATATCTAAAGATCATGATATTATATTAATTTTCCTCCAAAATAATTAAATTATTAATTAAATCTTTTAATTTTAGACTTAATTAATAGAAAATTCACCATAGACCTCCAAGATAAAATATGAAAATCCATCATAGAGCAATCTATACAAAATCAGTCTAAAGGGTTGAAATCACGAATTATGTCATCCGACACATTCGAAAGGAGAAATATCTTAGATACTTGTCCTACCTCTCCAAGACAATTGGTTTAAGGTTTTAGGATTTGGACTTGAGAATTTATCTCCCCTCTTTTACCATTGAGATAGTGTGATAGGGTACGCTCATCCTGACAATTTAGAGAAGTCGATACCCGGTACCTGCAATTTACATAAAATCCATGCATGTACATACAATTTACATATGCTAAGCTAAAAAGGCAATGGCAAGAAGTGGTGCATCGTGTAGATCCCAACTAGCAGGTGACTACAACTCCCTTCCTTAACCACATTAGAAATGCCATATAATAAGAAAACAAACATGCACACCATACACATGCAAGTATGGGGTAAGTATCCATAAGAAAGCACATGTGATAATAACCATCTAACTAATCATCATCAATAACTAAAAGCAATGTAATAACCATCATGCATACATGAAATGTAGAGTTTAAGTAATCTCATCATATATCAACTGAATCCATAGCACAATATCTGATAGTCTCAAAAAAATGCTACTAACCATCAACATAAAACTAGTCTAATAGAGTTTGACCATGATAGCAACAATGTACCTAGGAATACATGAACAGGAGTAGGCACTATAGGGAACCTAAATCAAATAAGATAGAGAGAGGTGTACCTCAAATAGCTCCTATAATATCAACCATGATCCCCTAATGATCTACCTAATGGTGGTCCATCACCACAAATACCTTGTGAGCTCTACCTACATCTCCAACTATAGGCTTTGATGCTGTTGGCCTAGAATCTGAATAGTGACATGTTGTGAGTAGTTGACTGCAATGTGTCCAAATTGTCCACAAGAATAACATCCTATGCCTTTACTAGATCTCCTCCCTACTAGAGGTGTACTCGACTATTGGTGGCTATCCCTACTAGAAAATAACTAGTTTTTCTATGCAAGTTGAATGTTCTAATTTCATCTATTGCACTATGTGTTGTAATAGTTCTTAGAGGTAGAACCACTATGACCACTTTGTATTTGAGGGTATGATCCCTTCTATTTTTATTGTTGAGGTTGCTATTGGTTTTGATTTTCCTTAGGAAAAGGAAATTTCCTATTCCTACCTAAGTTGTGGTTACCCTTAGATCCTAATACTATAGGTGCTCCCACAAAACCCCCATGTCCTAGATTATGGCACTCTACTCTACAAGTATGGATCGATCTACCACATATTTGAGGGTTTTAGGTTCAAATACCTTAACACCCCCAACTAGATGGTTTTTCAAACCTCTAATGAAATGTTATGCCAACTATGTTGGGTTATCACTAATTTCCACATAGGGCATGAACTCATAGAATTTATGCTCATACTCTACTATAGTCATAGTGAACTATCTCAGGTTATGGAATTTATCTATTCTTTGTTGATTCCATTCCTTTGGTATGAATTGCTCATGTAAGTTTTCTAGAAATTACTCCCATGTGGCATTGTTCATGTTTGTACCCAGTTTCTTCTCTTTGATAGTCCACCATGTGGCTGCAAAGAGTTCTAGGTTGGTGATAACAAACCTCACTTTGACATTAGTGTCAAAGTTCTAAATAGCAAAAACCCTATCAAGAGCAATAAAACACTGCTCAACTACATAAACTAAACCTAATGCATTAAAGGGTTTGACCTTGGACCTCTAAAGGTCCTTCATATAAGTAGCTACAACTGATCCCTTTTGGTCCCTCTAAGGACTCTAGACCTAGGTCTATTCTCATTCAATGTCTAGTGTGCTCCATCTTGACCAACACCCTGAAGAGGAGGTAGGTGATCCATGATGGTCTTCATTATTTTCCTCAAGTCAGCCTCCTTTGAGTCGGTCTACTACTCTTATGGTTCTCTTCCTAATGCTCACTAACATGCTCTTCCCTATTCTCTTCCTGATTAAGGCCTTTATGGACAAGCTCATGCACACTGATATTTTTGCCTCATCCATGACCTTTACAATGGCCTAGGATATGACCTCTAATTGAAGATCTTGTCCTAGATAACATCCTACAATAATATCCAAGATAACAAGATGCTATAATAACCATAAAACATACTACTATAATGCATATATAAAAGACACATTTTTTGAAAATAGTAAAGGTTCAATTTTTAGTTTTGCCTACTTTTGGTTTAAGTATATTTCAGTTTTGAAGTTTACTTGTTCAAGTTTGAGAATATGCAAATAATATTTTAAGTTATATTTTAGTTCAACTAGTTCAAGTGTTTCAATTTGTAATAGATATTCATGACAATTCAAGTTTCATTTTAGTTCAACTAGTTCAAGTTTTTAGTTTTTAATATATATAACAATTTAAAGTTTGTTTTAGTTTTTAGTTTTTAGTCCCAAATATGATAACAATCCCAAAAAGAAAACGTAATATCTAGGTCAAGGGAAAACCTAAAAGCAATGTAACTTAGGGTACTAAGATATAAAATGACATCTAAATCCAGAGGCAAACAAAGACACATAGGGAATCTATTATGCAAGCAGAAAAGTGTCATCACAAGAGTCAACTCTAAGGTTAACCTAGCTGTCTAACTTGACCCCGATCCCCTAGTGACTCTATATGGCACTAGTATCCCTTTGTACTGACAAGGCATACTAACAATGCATGGTAGCAACCAAGTGTCCTCTCTACTATCATCCTAGTCTATAGTAGCACTCAAGGCATGGGTGAAGAAAGACGAAGAATCTTTTTAGGGTCATTTTACTCTTATTTAGTGGTGTGTTTTCACTTATTAAAATAACCTACAATGGGTTACCTAGGTCGCCACTTTGGACTTCATCCTCCATTGCAGGCCACTTCTCGACATTACATACAGATAACCTACCCTAAACTCAACAAAGAAAAAAGATCTCAAAAGACTAAAATCCAGACATCAATTCTCTAAACAAGCAATTGACAAGTATAGAAATTACTTAGTCAAAGTACAACATAACAAATATGACTATCCTAACAAGATTGATCCAAGAAGGTACACATAAATCAAAACATAATATCATATGTAATCACCAAACAATACTTCTTGGCCTCTGGTAAACATCCTAGGATTGGTCAACACTCTAGTCAAACCCCAATTCCAACATACAAGAAAACACTCAACAAACAGTGTCATTCATAGCTTTGTTTGATTTTGAAGACACATAGTTTGAGTATACAATAAGGTTTAAGTTTCCATTTCATTGTATGTTTTTGGTTTGATAAAGTTCACTATATTCCCCATATAACTTAACCCATTTTCACATTTAAATATGAATACATCATTACCATAAACTCACAAAACAAATATTGTGCCTATAAAGATCTTAAATTTTAAATAATAAATATTAAATAATAGTTGGCAATTATTTAACATTATAAAATTTAAAATAGAGAATTTCCATAATCAATTTCTTTTTTTATAACATTCCATCAACAATTAATTAATTAATAACTAAGTTAATTAACTTAATTGTTAATAACAAATATTTTATGAAAACCCTAAATGAATTAACATGTTTTAATAATTCAAGAAAATTATTAATGAACATATTAATAAAATATATTAAAAGTTAACTTTTAATTAAATTACAATTTAAATAAATTAAATTATAAATAACTAAAACATTAAATTTTAATTAAGTTAAAATTTAAATAAACTAAGTTTAACATAAATTAAATTTTAAATAAATTAAATTGAATATAATTTAAAAAATCACAATCTTTAATTAAAAACATACCTACAACTTTTTCAATATAAAGCCGACAGGCTATATGTTGCCAGGACAACTTTACTGTCATGACAATAGAGTACTATCACAATAGTACGTCTATTGGCATGGCAACAGGTCTACCATACAACCCTTTAAAGGTTGCTGACAACACTCATGATGCTGTGGCAAGGGGTGATGGGAGGTGGGGGTTTGGTGGCCCTACCTCCATCAATTTTATTTTATTATTATTTTTAAAAATTTATTATATATATTTTTAAAATAAATTTTGTTTTATAATAAAAAAATGTTTAGCACCCAATAACATTATATGTATATTATATAAAAATACTAACAATACTCTGATGGGGAAAATCCAATAAACTAATCAAATTTTGCATTCTAACAATTCAATTTCTTCTCAGATTCCTTTCTGATTAAAATATCAACTATTTAATTTACAGAACGAGAGTTTTCTAATGTCTCAGTTCTCATAATGCAAAATTTTTTTGGTATGAATAGCAATATTATTCACGATGGAAGATTCATTTTAGAACTCTAAAAACATATCTAACAAATACGATGTAGATAGGAATTTCAAAGAACATAATTCATTTTGCAAATAAAACACAAGATCCTACTTGAATCTGATGCTAATACATAACCGCATGAAGAATGTGAGAAACTCCTATTTTCTCTTAAATCCTTCTCCAAAATCCTCGGTCCCTTAGAAATCAACTCTCAATCTGTGATAAGGAGTTCTCCCCTAAATTCAGGCCACTGATTGTGCAATCACACATGGGAACTCGTTGATCACAATTTTTTTAATATTTAATTACTTTTTGGGATATTCATACACACTTTTTTGCAATTTAAAATATCTTTATTAACTTAATTTCTCTTTCTCTCTTTAATTAATTTTCAAAGCATTTTTTAATAAAATATTTAGTAACATAAGTAGTAATAATATTTAGCATTTATTTAAAAATGATCTCCCAAATATATTATTATTAAATTAAATAAATATTATTATGCTGTAAAATTAGAACTATAAATTTATCTTTAAATTTAATTCTTTTATTTAATTAGTTTCTTAATTAAATAAATATAATTAAATATTGAAATTATCTTAATATTTTTCCATTAAAATAAATCATTAAATATTATTTTAATTTGGCCTAATTAATAGAAAAATCACCAAAGACCTACAAGACAAAATATCAAAACCCATCATAAAATACCACATACAAGATCAAACTCAAGGGTTATAATCACGAATTTACATCATATGACAAATTTGGAAGGGTAATCATCTCAAAAATTTGTCCTAATTTCTAAGACAATTGGTTTTAAGGCTAGGATTTGGACTCAAAAATTTATCCCCCCTCTCTTTCCATTGAGATATTGTGATAGGGTACGCTCATATTGGCAATTCAGGGAAGTCGATACTCGGTACCTACAATCTACATAAAATCCACACATGTACAAATACATATTTTAAACTAAACAAAAAATTATAGGAAGTGGTGCATCATGTAGATCCTGACTAGCAAGTGACTGTGACTCCCTTCCTTAACCACATTAGAAACATCATACATAAACAAAACATACACACACCATATAGATGTAGTATGTGGTAAATATCCATATAAAACACATATAAATAATCCATCTAACTAATATTATTAAATAACTAAAATCACTATAAATAATCATGCATACATGAAATAACTAGTACCAAAGTAGTATCATCATATAATCAACTGAGTGTGAAAACAATATCCAATAATCTAGAAAATAATGTTACTAATCATCGAGCATAAGCATAAACTGGCCTAAAAGAGTTTGGTAATAATAATTGAAAGGTAAACTAGGGGTAGGCACGTAACAAGATTATAAGTCTTGATATTTTAATGTTCATCAAAAATTCTTGCCATTGCTACTAATCCTTTGGGTATTCTATTTGATCTGAGATAAACATTTTCTTCTCCAAACAATGTGTCTCTATCATCTTCATTTTCCAAAAAAATATTCCAATCAATGCTTTTCTTTAATCTTAGTAATATCCTTCAAATGTTAACAAGTCAATCATGACCCCATCAACATTGAAAACTTGCCAATTATGGACATCATTTGATATAGATGGCCTATTTTTTATTTCAACTTCGACAATCTCATGCAATGGGAGATCAATTTTCTTGATTTCCAAGTTATCCATCATATCAACTCAAGAAATTTCACTACTACCAATCCACTTTATTGAAAATGCATCAAAGAATTCAATTAAGTCCCAAACATAGTTTCTATACTGCTTCAATCTTGAATTCTTAAATTGGGTTTTGATATGAGATACTATTAGTCTAGAATCCCCCAAGACTAATATGATTTTAATCATGCACATTTTATCCATACTTAATCCCAGTATCGATGCTTCATATTGGTCAATATTTTTAGTGCTTTCAAAATTCAATAGAAAAGAATATCTGAAAATTATTTTAGGAGATATAAGAATTACTCTTGCACCATTACCTTCCCTACTACACGCTCCTTCAAAATTCATTTGCCATGTCCCATTGTTTTCTTCTTGCATATAAATACTTCATTAAACTTATCAGTGCATTGGACAATTTTCTTAAATCTACCTTGACATTGTTTTTATTAGTTTGAAAGAAGTTGAACCTTAGTTCCCTATTAATTCAAACAAATATTCCATTTATAGTGGTAGTTGCATAAGATAAGTCCAATTGAATGTGTCCTCCCACTAAGTTGAACCATTTTCATTAGAATAATATACCATAATAATAAATCACATCCATTTTGTATGACACATAAGGACATGAGAGGAACTTGTGTTGGAAATATAGGAGTAACTGAGAGGGGGGGGGGTGTGAATCAGTTACCACTAAAATAAATCCCAGATCCCTTAGATGTCAACAATAAATTTCACTGAGAAAATTGATTGCTGCTATTACTTGGTAAACTCATAGAAAATGCTGTAACTTGGTAAATGCAGAGTGTGAATTACTTTAGTAGATCTAACATTAACGGTAATTAATTTGTAAACATAAGAGAAATAAAATGAACACATGAGACACTAGGATTTAACGTGGAAACTCATTATGGAAAAATCACCAATGTAACTAGTTACTATTTTTCACTCTTCTGAAGTCACCCCTATTAGGATCCAACCCTATTAAAGGTTACAAAACACACTATTAGGTGCAAGCTTGTTAGAGGATTTAATCACCCTGTTAGGAGTGGCCTTGCAAGAGGTCTTAAAATAATTCAATGGAACTATCACCTTGTTAGAGGATTTGCAACTGACTGTTAAACCAACTCTATTAAGAGATTTTAGATCACTACTACAATGGTTAGAGAGTAACAATGAAATGACCTGATTGTGATGCAAATGAATTTCTGATTGCATATGTCTATTCTAATTTATACTTGATCCTTCCTAATCAAATAACACTTTTCTACTCCACAAGGATTCCTACTTATCCTTCAAGTTCACTCCCTCTCTTTTTTTCTCAATTCAATCAACACACTTGCACACACTTGAAAGTCATAACTTGAGATTTTATTTATACCTTTCAGATTGTCAAGTTGGCTCAATAAAAATTAGAATGACCCTGAATTATTACCATAGTCAACTAGAACCAATACTTAAAATAATTAAGCTTCCCATGCCAAAACAACAAATTCCTTTATTAGCTGACCTTGCTCAGTAAGCACTAGTTCTAAGATAATTTCTTGTGTTAACCAACAGAAGCTTGGTTAACACTACGAACTTGAAAAATCCTTTGGTAACTGAGTGAACTTGGTTAGCACTAACTCTGTCCAACTTTCCTTCATTAACCATGTGAACTTAGTTAACACTTTTTTCTGACATAATTTCCTTCGAGGCACGGGTGAGCTCAGTAGACATTGTCTTTACAGAGTAAACTTTCAAGAATGCTCGATAGACAAGGAAAATTGTCTCGCTAACCAAGTAATCTTGGTAAGCACTAATTGAAAACTGATATGACATTTGTGTGACATCAAAGACAAAACACAATTAGACAATTATATCCAACAATCTCCCTTTTCGGAATTGATGGCAACACAACATGTCATGGCACAATGAAATTTGAGAACAAGACTTTCTTTGATAGAAAGTTTCTCCCTCTTAGATTTTTTCACCAAAAAATTCTTCTTTCATGTAGTAATCTCCCTTTGTGAAGAATTACATAACTTTTATGACAGTATACTTCTCCCTTAGAAAGATATGATAGTAATCTTCTCCCTCTTTAACAATGCATGCCAAAGATAATACATACCAAATTAGTATCAATGTACCTTGAGTACTGATTTATATGCAATATTTTTTTGATTATATTGCATCAACTGATTGATCTTTAACTTGGTTCTTATTTATGCATCACTAAAACTTTATTTAGTGAGCTTTAGATAGGGGAATGACCCCTAACTTACCTCTTAGATACAAGAATGCATCCTTAGGTAATGGCTTGGTGAATATGTCCACAATCTGTTCTTTTGTATGAACATATTCCAATCTGATTTCTTTTTCTTGTACCAATTCTCTAACAAAGTGATATTTTATAGCAATATGTTTATCTTTGGAATGCATCACTAGGTTCTTTGATATGTTAATTGCACTGGTATTATCACAAAACATGAAAAATGGTTCTTTCATCTCAACCTTCATGCCTTCCAACAATTTTTGAAACCAAATAATGTTAGAAAAATTCACTACTATAGCAACATATTCTGCTTCTGCCATGGATTGGGATGTGTAGTTTTGCTTCTTGCTTGTCCAAGATACTAACCTTTTACCAAGAAAGAATGCTCCACCACTTGTGCTTTTTTTGTTATCGAGATTTCTTGCCCAATCAACATCAGTGAATACCTTTAGATCTAAGTTTCCTCCAATTTTGTACCATAAACCATAGCCTTCAGTGCCTTTCAAATATCTCAAGATTCTTTTGATTGCCATCATGTGATTTTCTCTAGGTTTTGCCAAGAATCTTGCCACTATTCTAACTACTAAGGAAATTTCAGGTCTTGTGTGAACTACATACTATAATTTTCCAATCATTGATTTGTATAAGGTCTATCTACCTCTTTGGAATCATCATCTTTGGTAAGCTTGAGTCTAGTACACATAGGGGTACCAACTAGTTTTGAATCTTTCATTCCAAATGTCTTGAGTATCTCCTTGATGTACTTAGATTGAGTAATGTAGATACCATTCTTGTTATATTGTATTTGTAATCTAACAAATTTTTTTATCTCACCAAATATGGACATTTGAAACTCTTTGTTCATTTGTTCTGAATTTTTTTTTGCATAGATCATCATTCCCTGTAAATAGAGTATCATCCACAAATATCTCTACCAATACAATCTTGTTATATAGTCCTTCCTTAATATACAATCTATTCTTATCATTAGTTCTCTAAAAACCAATCTGTATAAGGTAGCTATGTAACCTTTCATACCATGCTCTAGGAGCTTGTTTCAGACCATACAGTGCTTTGTGTAATTTGTAGACATTGTCCCTTTTGTCTGGATCAATAAAGCTTCCTAGTTGTTCAATATGGACTTCTTCATCAAGAATTCCATTGAGACATGTAGATTTAACATCCATCTGATATACTTTAAATCTTTTGTATGCTACATATGCAAGTAGGGTCCTAACACCTTCTAATCTTGTAACAGGAGCAAAAGTCTCACCATAATCAATTCCTTCTTCTTGAGAATAGCCTTTGCACACTAGTCTAGCTTTGTTTCTTGATACTTGTCCATCTTCATTCAACTTATTTCTGAATAACCATTTTGTTCCAATCACATTTTTATCCTTAGGTCTAGGTACAAGGGTCCAAGTTTTGTTCCTCTATATTTGTTCTATTTCTTCATTCATGGCCTCAATCCAAATTTCATTTTCCAATGCATCTTTAACACTTATAGGTTCAAAATCAGCAAGTAAACATGTACCTTTCAACTTACTTCTTGTTATAGTACCTTCTAATTTATCTCTAATAATATGATCAAGTGCATGATGCCTTCTGACATATTTGGCCAATATAGGTTCTTTGCCTTTTGAATGAATTGCACCGTCTTCATTTTGAATCTCAACTTCGAGTTCAGGTCGTTTAGACTTGGTAGGCATTCACTTGGTAGCCTCAGAATGTGACTCATGTCCTTGTGACTCAATTTTTACTTCTTGCAACTCAGTAGCTAAGGAAAACTCAGGAGGTGAAGTCTCCTTATTGTTATATGTGCCTAGCAATGTCTCAGGTTTGAAATAAACAAATCTTTTGGTTCCCTTTTGCTTTCTTCTTCAATCTTTTCTGCAAACTCATCAATTCTCACATGTGCACTTTCTATGATTTTATGAGTAGACACATAAAATATAAAAATCTTTTGTAATATTTTGGTTTCCTTTTGCTTTCTTCTTTAGTATTTTTTGTAAACTCATCAATTCTCACATGTGCACTTTCTATGATTTTATGAGTAGACAAATTCAAACATCTATATGCCTTACTTCTACAAGAATATCCTAAGAATATACCTTCATCACCTTTCACATAAAACTTTCTTTTTCTAGACTCTTTCAAGATATAACATTTACTACCAAATACTTTTAGGTAACTTACATTGGGTTTGTAGCTATACCATAATTCACAGGGAGTTTTGTGTGAGTCCTTCTTCAACTGTACTCAGTTCAAAGTATGGATTGTAGTGTTGATGGCTTCCTTCTAGTATTTGATAGAAACATTCTTTTCGATCAATAAATTCCTTACACAATCCATGATGGATCTATTTCTTCTTTCATCTATTCTATTATGTTCGAGAGTGCTAGGGGTTGATACTTGTCTTTTGATTCCTCTTTCAATGCAAAAGTTATTGAATTCATTGGAGATGAATTCACCACCTCTATCTAATCTTAAGCATTTTAATCTTTTCTCTATTTCCTTCTCTACTCTTTCCAAATACCATTTGAATTTCTCAAATTCTTATGACTTTTTAGATTGATAGTTTTATCTCTTAAAACTAGTCTTTCTGATTTTGTTAATCTGACAATTTTTTGCATAATCTAACGTCTAGTTTCTTTAAACTAGGGATACCTCTTACTTTTTTGAATTTTCTTATCTTTCCCATATTATCATAGTTCACATGAAAAAGCCTTCTATTCCATAACAAAATTTCTTCCATTTGAGCAATAAAACATGAGCAATCACCAAGATTAAGATAAAATAGGTTACTTCTTGTTTGTTTACTTGATCCAATCAGATTCCCTTTGTCATCCAGCAATCTTGCCTTGCCATGTGTGAATTTTACCTTGAATCCAATGTTTATTAGCTATTCTACACTTAGTAGGTTATGTTTTAGTCCTTCAACCCAATAGGCATTGTCACATACAAGTTCATTGGTTAATGAGATTCAACCTTTCCCTTTTATGCAACAAGGTTCATTGTTTCCAATCCTTACACTTCCTCCATCATAGTGTTCAAATTTTGTTGCATCTCTAGTCATATGATGTGAACATCCACTATCTATGATCCATGTATCATTTTTATTGACATGAGAGATAAGTGCCATCTTGTCTTCTTCTTCATCATATTCATCTTTTACAGCAATGTATACTATCTCATCTTCACTATTATTAGAATCCTTAGTCATAAAGAAAGTTTTCTTACCTTTGTCCTTGTATGATTTGTGACTTTTTGACTCCTTCTTGCCTTTGTACTTGTGGCTCTTCTTCTTATCCTTTCTTTCTCTATTTGGGCACCTGGTAGTAATATGACCAATTTCTTCACATGAGAAACATATTAGGGGAACTTTACCTTTGCATTTTCCTCTGCTTCTAGAATATTTCTTTGCAAGTAAAGCTTCAACAACTTCAAGATCACTATCAAAATTGTCCTCTATTTCCTCTTCACTCTCTGACTAAATGTTCTTTATCTTTTTTCCTTTTTCTTTGAGTGAAATTTTGACTTCAAATATAGATTCAACATTTTTGGAAGCTGAATTATAATTGTCAAAGTTGTCTAGCTCAAAAGTTGTCAATCTCCCTACTAAGGCATCTAAACTTAACTTGTGATTTGGGTCACATCTCTTTTCTTGAATAGAAGATACTCTAATTGCATAGATAGGAAGAAATGTTCTGGGAACTTTACTTACAATAGTTTCTTCCTTGATTTCTCCTCCAGAAGCTTTGATTGCACTTACACTAACTTGGATTCTTTCCACATATTTGGCAGCATTTTCATCTTCTCTCATTCTCATCTAATCAAACTATCCTCTAAGGCTTTCTACTTTGGCTCCCCTTACATTGTCATCACCACCAAAAATGTCCTTTTGCTTGTTCCACATATCAAAAGAAGTTTTGCAATCTTTGATCTCATCAAATTCATCATAGCTAAGAGCAGAGCAATATCAATCATTATGATGTTATTGTTCTTTTTCTTGGCAAGATCTCCAATAGATAATGTACTAGTAGGAGTTTTGTATTCTTTATCAAGGTATTTCAAGCTTGAATCAATAATGGTGGCCATATGAAATCTCATGAGTTCTTGCCATGCTAAAATGTTGTCTCTATTTAGCTTTGGAATCTCCCTCTTGTAAGACATCTTGATCTTTAACTTAGGTCCTTGAAACCTTTCCTACAAGCACCAAAAGCTCTGATACCAATTGTTGGAAATATAGGAGTATTTTAGAGGAGGGGTGAATTAGTTACCACTAAAATAAATCCCAGATCCCTTAGATGTCAATAATAAATTTTATTTAGAAAATTGATTGCTTCTATTACTCGGTAAACTCATAGAAAATGCTATAACTTGGTAAATGTAAAGTGTGAATTACTTTAGTAGATCTAACATTAATGGTAATTAATTTGCAAGTATAAGAGAAATAACATGAACACATGAGACACCAAGATTTAATGTGGAAACCCAATATGGAAAAAACCACCAATGTAACTAGTTATTATTTTTCACTCTTCTAAAGTGAGCCCTGTTAGGATCCAACCATGTTAAAGGTTACAAAACACACTGTTAGGTGTGATTTTGTTAGAGGATTTAATCACCCTGTTAGGAGTGGCCTTGCAAGAGGTCTTAAAACAATTCAATGGAACTGTCAACTTGTTAGAGGATTTGCAACTAGTTGTTAAACCAATTTTGTTAAGAGATTTTAGATCACTGCTACAATGGTTAGAGATTAATAATGAAATGACCTGATTGTGATGCAACTGAATTGTTGATTATATATCTCTATTCTACTTCATACTTGATCCTTCCTGATTAAATAACACTTTTTTGCTCCATAAGGATACCTACTTATCCTTCAAGTTCACTCTCTCTCTTTTCTTCTCAATTCAATCAACACACTTGCACAAACCTGAAAGTCATAACTTGACCTTTTATTTATACCTTTCAGATTGTCAAGTTTGCTCAATACAAATTAGAATGACCACTAATCATTACCATAGTTGACTAGAACCAATACTTAAAATAATAAAGCTTCCCATGCCAAAACAAAAATATCCTTTATTAGCCAACCCTACTTGGTAAGCACTAATTCTAAGATGATTTCTTGTGTTAACCAACATAAGCTCGATTAACATTGTGAACTTGCAAAAATCCTTTTGTAACTAAGTGAACTCAATTAGCACTAAATCTATCCAACTTTCCTTCATTAACCATGTGAACTCAGTTAACACTATTTTCTGACATAATTTCCTTCAATGCCTAAGTGAGCTTAGTAGCCACTATCTTCGTAGAGTAAACTTTCAGGAATGCTTAGTAGACAAGGAAAATTTTCTTGTTGACAAAGTGAGCTTGATTAGAACTAATTGAAAACTAATATGACATCTATGTGACATCAAAGACAACACACAATTATACAATTGTATCCAACAACTTGAACTCAATTCAGTTCATGATTCCTACTAACTAGTTATCCATTGCATATTGTTTCCCATAAGGTGTATCTATGTTCACACCCAATTCTTTCATGACATCAACATGCACAACATTCACTATAGCACCTAAGTCTATCATATAGTTTTTCAAAAATTTATTGTTAATTCCCAAAGTTAGATAGAAGGGATCTAAATGGGATGAATTCTTATTCATTGTACTTGGATAAATGATTAGTGTATCACTAACATTTTTCTCTCTTGAATTATCTTCCTTATTTACCTTAGGTAAAGTTTCTAGGAATTCCTTTTCATACTTAGGGATCTTGACAAATTAAAATAATAAAAAATAGAACTTTTATTTGTGATAGAAAATTTGAGATAAATGAGTTAGCATTTACCATTTTCTTTCCCACTATTTATTTATTAACAAGACACTTTTCCTTTATTAGTTTCTAATTTAGTATTTCCTTCTCATTATATTTTTTATGGAAGTCAATCTATGGCCTATTTGTACTTATTCTAGGTGATTTCCCATTTTTAGGTTTATATTCCTATTTCTCAATCTATAACTACTTTTGTCTTGTTCCACTATTGTAATGGAGTAAGCTCTTCTTTCTTCCTCAATTGGCCTCATTGACCTTGGACTTTCCTCTTCATCAGAGAAGACCTTTGATCCTTGTTGCCTTACCCTTGTCATGTTAATATCAAGAATGTATTCATCTTCTAAAGAATCATCAACTCTCTAAAGTGGTTTGGATGATAGAGTGTTTATATTTGGTTTCTCTTCCCATTTCCCCTCTTCTTCCATAACTCTATGAGCAATCAAACACTAATAACGAGCATGTAAAAACTAACAAATTTAACAGCAAGGGAAATTTTCTACAAAAAAATTATTCATTTTTAGAGGGTCGGGGGTTTCATTATTCCTTATAGATTTTTTCTTCTTCTAGTTGATATTATATGGCATATCTTGCAAGGTTTTCCATTTCTATATTTGATTTGAAAAAAAACATTTTTATTTTGTTTAATTTGCAAATCTTTGATCATATTAAATAACATGTCAATATTATCCTCATCCTTGTTTTATTTTGGGGTCTTGGAATTGAATAATTTTGGATCCTCTCTTTTTCCAATCTTACTAATAGCTTTCCTCTAGTTTTCAATAGTTTTTGTAAGTTTGAAGGCTTCTTGCAATGTGTTGGGCCTATAAGACCTTATATCATAATGAATTTTCCTACAAAAGGCATTTAAGTAAGAAGTTATTAGGAAAGAGTCTACTAGTCAAACATCTTTGGGTATCCTATTTAGAACTTTGTGAACCTTTTGTTGAACTCCACCAATAATTAATTGGAATTTTTTTATGCTAGTTAATTCATGAGATACAAAGGATGTATCAAAATAATTCTAAAAAAAATCAATAAATAAGTACACAAGTTTATGAAAACTAGAAATAAAACCATAAGGAAGTCCTCTATACCATTCAACATCTTTTGTGTAGGATTGCACAAACATCTTCATAAACATGTCATCATGATTTTCCTCTAGTTTTCAATGAAATTTTTTAAATTAATAACATGTGCTTTGGCAAAAAAATCTTCTTCTCAAGAGAAATTATTGATTGGAGTTCTTATCTCATTTGTTCTAGGATTTTGATATCCAAAAATTCTTGTGAAGTCAAGTTGCCTATATATTTCAATTACCATAGGCACTCTTGCCCCTTGTCCTATATTCAATTGATGTTTGTTTTATTTCCTATTATTATTTGCTAAATTTTATTGGTTTTATAGAATTTTTTTTTAGTATTATTTGTATTTCTATTCAATCCACTTTAGTTTCTATTATTTTCAGATTCATTTCCTTTACTTTGATCTTGTCTCCAATGTACACTTTTTTCTCTCTTCTATTTTTATTCTTATGAGGTGGGTTATACTTAGAAGATTTAGTAGCTTCTTAATTCCTATTATCATCATCTTTCTTAGGAGTAAAAATTTGGTTTCATTTTCTGCAAATGATTTCAAGCATCTCACAAGGAACATGTCTCAAAGCCTTGGCTTCCTTAATGGGTAAAACAATACACAATATCTAAAAGGATGCATCCATTTTGTAGGCTTCTTCTTCATTTTCTTCTTTATCATTACCTCCCACATCATCTTATACTTGGTAGGTTTTAAGCCGATTCTCATCATCAAGGGTCCTTATGTTATCAAATGATCTTTCTCCCTTTTTGAAGTCTTATCATGAGAAAACTCACCATCCTTAGGAAGAGATTAATTTTCCTTATCAATGAACCTCTTGTACCTGATATAAAACATGTCTAATGATTTTCTCTTTTTGCTCCTAGTTCTTTCCTTTGGAGTCCACTCTAAGTATTATTTCTCCTCATGGACAAATCTCCTACCCACAAACACTTTATATACTAATGCCTATAACTTTATTTCTTTTCAAAATGATATGTTTTATCATTCATAAGATTCTACATAGATTTTCCACCTCTATCTTGAGGATACTTTGGTATATTTTTCTAAGTTTCTTCCACCAGAGTACACTTCAAAATAAAACTTCCACTTCTTTTATGTGAAACTAAAATTTTAGGGCAACTTCACAATGTTAATTGTGAGAAACTATCCCCAGAGAGGTTTCCAACCTATTGGTGGAGTCAAATGAGCTGAGTAAAAGTTCTTAAAAGCTTTGATAAATATAACTAACTAAACTTCCAAAATATCTTATGGATAGTTCCCTAATAGAGTCGCCAATTTGTTGGTTGAAAACCCTATGAGCCTTTCTTACTCAATGTTGGGTAATTCAACACAATCTAGCCAATGAATAGGATTTCCACTTAATCAAATCCTCTTCTCTTGGGGTTATGCTAACCTAGGTGGGTATACCTTATGAAAACTGTTTAATATGACTTATAAAGATTTCTTTAATTTATGCCCTTGAGATAGTAATTTTTTCTCAAGGAGATATTAGATTGTTGAATATTTAGCAAGATATTAGTGAGTATCTTATATTTTTTAAATTGTAGGGCAGTTTGAATAAGATAGGAAATTTCACTAAGTTTAATTAATACCAAAGCTTAATGAATTAATTCCGACCAACTCCTTATTCCATATGTTTAAAATAAAGTCAAATTTTTATTAAATTCAAGATCATAAAACCCACTAGAGACAATGTGCACTTACCATAAATCACCAGACAAATAACTTTAGCAGAAACCCTAGTTTAATTGTTTTTAACTTCAAACTTGGAAGACCGTCTAAACAAAAAACACAATCCTTATGATTTTTGACTATCAAGAGACAATATTAAATTTCAATCTATCAATAGTAATATGAATATGAGAGGACAATAGATTTAAGTACAAGTGAGGATTATTTTGTATCATTTTTGGAAAGGAAAATAGTGTATTTGTATTAAATTCAAGAAGAAGTACAACTAAGTTGTGACTGGCTGCAATATCCACTCAAAATTTGCATAGACTATATGTATTTTATTATGCCTTTATTTTACATATATTTTTATGTATTCTTATGTATTGATCTATATCCTCTTTAGGGCCCTAGTACCTCTTCTTATAGAAAATGAAGAGGTGTGAAAAAATCTTTAGACCCTTTTAAAAACATCTAACTACAAAAATTTGCAACCAGTTGTAATATTTACTATTAACAAAAAGAGATTTATATTAATGACCATGGGACAAAACATATCTAACATGTCATTAAGGTAAGTATGACCTATTGAAAGGAGATTGTTGAAGTGAATAAAATTGATGAAGCCTATCATGGAACAATAATTATTTTGTCACTAATGTCAAACCTACTACTTTCTGGTAAGATAATTTCTTACTCTGGTCTAAATGCTATCATTTGTTTAATTGATGAAGATTGAAAAGAAAGGATAACAAGAGAACCTAGAGAACGGTTGAGTTATATAGTGTATAAAATGAGTACTAAGACCAAGAAAGACATTTATGATATAGTGTATTGTTTATCTAATTAAGGCTATAATGAAAGGATACTTGAGCAAAGACTAGAAGAAGGCTAAGTTAAGAAATGTGCATGCTAAGCCTGACCAAGCAAACAATGCAAGCCAAGAAAAGTTATTGTAGACCAAGCATAGAATTAGTTGAATCCAAGTGAAGTAAGTTAGTATGATTCAAGCAAGAGAAATCTAGTTGGTGCTGAGTGAAGAAAGGTAGTATGTGTCAAGCACTAGTAAATACTTAGTGGATACCAAGCAACCTAGTGTTGGCTAAGAATCAAAAGATTCTTTTAATGCCAAGAAAATAGAGTTTTATTTTTGAGTACCAGTAAAATGTGTTATATCAAAGATTTAATGAATCTAAGCTGACAAAGTTGATTTCTTGAATTGTGTGAAGTGCATGAAAGATAAATATGATAAGTTGATGGCATAGAATTCAAGACAAACCATTTTGAGGTGAATTCAAAGAGAATTGTAGAGGAAGTTTCTAGAAGGGAATAAAATGAAAAGATGGGTAGATTCATTGAATTTTACATAACCCTAGAATGAATGATTGTGTTTAAGAAGAAAAAGATCTAAATTCTCTATTTATAGAGGTAACAAGCTAGAAGCAATGATTTCATGTGTGAGCACCTAAGGAGGAAAAGAAGTCTAGGGTGTTGCCTCATATGGTGGACGAATAGAAGAGTCTATAATTTTCATACAAAGAAAGAAGGCTTAAGGTGATGACCACTTGAAGGGTGAATAAGTTGTCAGGGATGAAGATGATGAATGCTAAGAAGAATGGAGGACTCAATGTGAGATCTATAAATTGCAAGTGAGTTGTTATTGTTATCAGAACAAGTCCTATTGTTACTTTCTAACAATTGTATCAATCTTGATAATTCCTTTGTATTAACATTGATCTAAGAATCATTAGTAAATCCTTTAATAGGGTGACATTCTAATGAAATATTCTAAATTCCTCAAACAAGGCTCACTCCTAATAGGGTGATTGAAATCCTTTAACCAAGTCACATTTAACAATGTGCATTGTAACCTTTAACAAGGTTGGCTCCTCACAAAGCTAACTTCATAAGAGTGAAAATTGATAGCATGTTATTGATGGTTTCTCCCAAATTGGGTTTCTGTGTAAAATTCTCATGTCAAAATGTGTGATTGATTTTGTGGTATTGCATGTTTAAATTTCTAAAAAGTTATTTTGACATAGGACAACAATATGCATATGTTTAAGATATTGAATGGTCAATGCATGCATAAGAATAAGTTGTAGTAGTGAAAAGTTTATTTGTACATTTGGACCTTGTATAACCAATTCACCCCCCTCTATATTATTCTAAAGCATTCCAAAAATTGGTATTATAGAACCAAGTGCTTAAGAGAAATTCTGAAGGTACTTAAAGCTAAAGATCAAGATGTATAGAAAGGAGGTGCCCAAGTTAAACAAGGAAAAATTTTCTACATGGAAAAGTTTGATGAAGTTGCATCTAGGAGGTCTTGGAGATTATGCACAATCAACTATCATCATTGAGCATGTTGATCCAACTAGAGCCCCAACTCCTTAACAATTAAAACAAAAGAAGAAACACAATCAAGCAATGTTGGAGATTGTATCTTCCATAAGCTACTCAAAGTTTGATGACACCGAAGGATGTGATTCTACTAAGAAGATGTGGGATGCCCTATAGAAGATCTATGGAGGAGACAAGAATGTGCTGAGAGCCAAAGATGAAAGCTTAAGAGGAAACTTTGATGAAATGAGAAGGCAAGATGGTGAGACTATAGTCCAATATTGTGCAAGGATCAAAGATATTATTAATGCAATTTAAGGATTTGATGGACAGATTGAAGATGAGACTGTGATTAGAAAAGTATTGAAAACCATACTACCTATCTATGCCATTAAGTCTTTACTATACAAGAAGTGAGGTGTACCCTTGGTAGTATCTGACCCTTGAAGGACTGGTTGGTAAACTCATTTCTTTTGAACTTTCAAATTTTGATAATTTTAAATATGAGATTATTGAATCTACTTTCAAAGCTAAGCTGACACTAAAACAACCTAAAGATAAGAAAAAGAAAAAGGTCAAACCTAATGCTAGTGATAGTGATACAAATGATGAAGAGATAGAAGAATTGGAAGCATTGATGGCTAGGAAATTTTATAGAGGCAATGAAAGATACAAAGGTAAGTTACCCATCATATGCTTTAATTTTCACAAGGTTGGTCATATTGCAACAAGATGTCCTGATAAGTCAAATCACAAGAATGAAGACAAATTAAAAGGTAGAAAAGATGACAGTAACAAATGCTACAAGGAAAAAGAAAAGAAGGCTTATTATATTGTTGAAGAAGAATCCAATTATGAATCCAAAGATCATGATGATGAATTTTTCTATGTTACTATGAAGGATGATTCTGATGAAAATGAGGCAACTACATTGATATTTTATGTGAAAAATGAGTGATAGATGGATCATTGATAGTGGATGTTCACATCATATGACTAGAGACAAAAGTAAGTTCATTACTCTTGAGTATTACAATGGAAATAGTGTTAGATTCAATAATGATGCACCCTGTTTGATTAAAGGAAAAGGATCAATAAGATTATGTGTGACAATGCTTACTATGTGGAAGGACTTAACTATAATATGTTGAGTGTGTCACAATTGAATAGTGCTGGTTGTAAAGTTGAATTCGATAACAGAAAGGATAGGATCTATGACGTTGATGAAAAACTAATTAGAAGTGGTGATTAGACTAGAGGTAATCTATTCTATCTTGATATAAATGATTCTACTTGGCTTGTTGTACAATTTGATGATGTGTGGCTATGGCAAAAGAGGTTATTTCATGTAATTTTTTACAATTTGGTCAATATCAATAATATGAAAAGAGTCAAAGGTTTGCGAAAACTGAAGAAACCTAATAGTGTAATTTGTAAAAAATGTCATTAAGGTAAGATGACAAAGTCTAGTTTTAAAAGTAAGACTCATACTTAAAAAGAAAATTTTCAATTAGTTCATATTGATTTATGTGGACTAATTGATGTGCAAAGCTACAAAGGTGACAAGTACATTATCATATTTTTTGGTGACAATAATGTTTTTAAAAGAAAAATCTGATGCTTTTCAAATGTTGAAGTGGTATCTATCGAGACTTGAAAAGAAAACTAGTAAAATCTTGAAATGTCTGAGATCTAATAGAGGCATAGAGTTTACATAAATTGAGTTTGAAAACTTCTGTAATGATAGAGGAATCAAGAGATAGACTTGTGCACCTAGGACTCCTCCACAAAATGGGATTGTTAAAAGGAGGAACTGATATATAATGGATTTTTCTTGAACATTGATGATAGAGAATAATGTTGCTTTGAAATACTGGAGAGAATTTATCAATACAACTATCTATACTTTGAACCAAGTACAAGTCAAGAAGGGTACAAATTCCACACCTTTTGAATTATGGTATGGATACTCACGCAATGTAAAATATTTTAAAGTATTTGGAAGCTAGTGTTACATTCTTAAGAAAAACAAAAATGGTAAACTTGATGCAAAAAGTGAAGAAGGTATATTACTAGGCTATTCCACAAGAAGTAAAGCTTATAATTGTTTAAATGCTAACATTAACAAAGTTGTGGAAAGTGCAAATGTAAAGTTTGATGAATATACAAAAGTCAATGAAGATGAACCAAAGAAGGAACCTAAAAATTACATAACCTTTATGTACTACTATGAAGACATGTCTATTGATGATGATAATTCTACAAATCAAGTTGTTAACGAACAAGAATTAGTGACTATTGAGTCACATACATTGGATGCCAAGTTACACTTAGGAGCTGAGTTGTAGTTAGAAGCTAAGGTACATTCTAATACTAAGATTAGTTTACATGAAAGGAATGTCAAGTTACCTGATAGAGAAGTTCATAATGAATCTTAAGTTGAAAGACCCATTGTAGAAAGGAGAGTAGAACCAAGGTTGTCAAAGTATCTCAAAAGAGATCACCCTCCTGGAAAAATTATTGAAGATAAAGAGGAAAGACCAATGGAAAGGAATAGTTAAGAAATGACACATGTTTGTTAAGAATGCATGAGCCTAAGTTAGTGAAAGATGCATTAAAAAATGAAGACTAGAGTAAAGCCATGAAAGAAGAAATTGATTAGATTGAGAAGAACAAAACATGGACTCTAGTACCCAAACTAGAGAACAAGAATGCGATTTGAACCAAGTGGGTGTCTAGAAATCAACTGGATGAATATGGTGAAGTTACAAGGAATAATGCAATAATAGTTTGAAAAGGATATGCACAAGAAGAAGGAATTGACTATGGAGATACATTTTCCCCAGTTGCAAGATTGGAAGGAGTAAGAACTTTTCTTGTTTACTCTACATATAGAGGATTTAAAGTTTATCAAATGGATGTTAAGTCAACATTTATGAATGGTATACTAGAAGAGGAGGTTTACATAGAACAACTTGAAGTATTTTTTGATCCAAACAACAAGAACATGGTGTTTAGATTACATAAAATTTTCTATGGTTTGAATCAAGCTCCCATAGCATGGTATGAAAGTCTTTACAACTATCTTGTGAAGTTTGGTTTTGAGAAGACTGATGACAACAAAAAATTTGTACTTGAAGATAGAAGGAGGTAAAGGAATATTACTAGCTTAAATATTTGTTGATGATATCATATTTGGAGGACAAAATGCATTGTGTAAGGCATTTGCAAATGAAATTAAGAAATAGTTTAAGGTGTCTATGTTTAAAGAGATAAAGTTTTTGTTGGATTGCAAGTATATTAGATGAAATATGGTATTTCCATCACTCAGTCCAAGTATTTGAAGGAAATCTTGAAATTTTTTGCTATGGAGGATTCAAAACTTGTTAGTAATCCTATGGTGATACGACACAAATTATCCAAAACTGATGATTTTGCTGAAGTAAATCAAACATCGTACATGTCTATGATTGAAAAATTATAATATGTATTTCATAGTAGACCTGAAATTACATTAGTTTTTGGGATTATTGCAAGGTTTTCTGAAAATCCCAAGGAGAATCATTTAATGGTTGTTAAAAAGATCATGAGATACATAAAAGGAACATAAGACTATGGTCTATACTACAAAAAAAATGACAAGTTTGAATTGAGAGCATATATAGATGTTGATTAGACTAGAAACATTTATGAAAAAAAGAGTACAAGTGATGGAGCATAGGAAAAAGATTGGTCATCTGGACCAACAAGAAACAAAATTGTATTTCACAATCTACTAGTGAAGCTAAATATGTGGCTATTGTAGTGAATTGCACAAATGTGGTATAGATCAAATAGTTACTTAAAAGAATGGAGGAAATTATTGAACTTGTGGTACTCTACTCTAATTGTGCAAGTGCTATAAACATATCAAAGAACCCCGTGATGCATAAAATGAAAAAATACATTGTAAGAAAGTATCATTACTTGAGAGAATTGGTTCAAGACAAAGAAGTGAGAATGGAATATGTGAATACAAAAGAACAAATAACTGATATATTCAAAAAGGCCTTACCTAAGGATGCACATGAATATCTTAGAGGTAAACTAGGTGTGATACCCCTATCCAAAGCTACTTAAGAAGAAGAGTAGCACCCTGTATCAAATCAATTTGATGACATATTTTAATAATTGATGTAGTGGATCTTACCTTGGGATCTACTTGAAGTAAGGAAGGAACTAAAAAAAAATCTTTATAGTTGCATGCAAGGTGATAGAGGGAGAACCTAAATTGATTATATCTGCATGTATAGATGATAAGTCTTATGCATTATTATCAAAGAGGGAGAGTTTACTAAGAATATATTGAGATTGAGGGAGATATAAGAGAACCAAGGAGATATCAGAGGGATATATTTCAATAAAAGGTATTAAGTTTATTTTTGGTATTAGTTTGCCATCAATGCTGAAGAGGGAGGTTGTTGAAAGGAGATTATTGAAGTGAAGAAGACTGATGAAACCTATCATGAAAAAATCATTATTTTGTCACTAGTGTCAAACCTACTACTTGGTAGTAAGATGATTTATTACTTTTGTCTAAATGCTATCATTTGTTTGATTGATGAAGAGGATTTGAAAAGAAATGATAACAAGAGAACCTAGATAAAGGTTGAGTTATATGGTGTATAAAAGGAGCACTAAGACCAAGCAAGAAATTTATGATATAGTGTACTATTTATCTACTTAAGGCTATAATGAAAGGATACTTGAGAAAAGACTAGAAGAAAGCTAAGTAAGTAAATGTGTTTGCTAAGCCTAATTGAGAAAACAATACAAGCCAAGCAAAGGTAGTGCAAGTTGAATGAAAAATTAGTTGAAGCTGAGTGAAGTTAGTATGAGCCAAGCAAGAGAAATCTAGTTGGTTCCGAGTGAAGAAAGTTAGTATGTGTCAAGCACCATTAAAGACTTAGTGGATGTTGAGCAACCTAGTGTTGGAAAAGCATCAGAAGATAGTGTTTGCCAAGAAAACATAGTGCTAATTCTAAGTGCTAGTAAAATATGTTAGATCAATGATTTAACAAATTTGAGCTAACAAAGTTGATTTCTTGAATTTTGTGAAGCTTGTGGAAGATAACTATGATCAGTTGGTGGTCAAAAAATTCAAGATAAACCATTTTTAGGTGAATTCAAAGAGGATTGTAGAGGAAGTTTCTAGAAGGGAATAAAATGGAAAGATAGGTAGATTCATTGAATCTTACCTAACCCTAGAATGGACAATTGTGGTTAACCAAAAAAAATCTAAATTCTCTATTTATAGAGATAACAAGATAGAAGAAATGATGTCATGTGTGAAAACCTAAGGAAGATAAGAAGTCTAGGGTGTTGATTCATATGGTGGCCAAATAGAAGAGTTTGTAGTTGGAATACAAATAAATAAGGCTTAAGGTGATGAAGGATTTAAGGGTGCACAAGTTTTTAGAGATGAAGATGATGAATGCCAAGAAAAATGGAGGACTGAATGTGAAAATCTAGAATCTACAAATGAGTTGTTATTGTTATCAGATCAATTTCTATTATTACTATCTAACAATTGGATTAGTCTAGATAAATCTTTTGGATTAAGGTTGACCTAAAAGTAATTTGTCAATCCTTTAATAGGGTGAAATTGTAATGGAATATTCTAAAGTCCTCTAACAAGGCTCACTCCTAATAGGGTGATTGAAATCATTTAACCAGGTCACATTTAAAATTATGTATTGTAACCTTTAATGGGGTTGGCTCCTCACAGAGCTCACTTTAGAAGAGTGAAAATTGGTAGCGTGTTACCAGTGGTTTTTCCCAAACTAGGTTTCCATGTAAAATCCTTGTGTCAAAATGTGCAATTAATTTTGTGGTATTGCATGTTTACATTTCTGCAAAGTTATTTTGACATAGGACACCAATATGCATATGTTTAAGATATTGAATGGTCAATGCATGCATAAGAATAAGTTGCAATAGTAAAAAGTTTTATTTGTACATTTGGACCTTGGATAACTGATTCACAACCCCCCCCTCTTAGTTATTCTAAAGTATTCCAACATGACCACCCAATTTCTCTCCTTGCTCTACCAATATCTTCTTGATCTTGTCCTTATCTTCCTCCAATTTGAGCTCATGGTTGTCACTCATATAGATGGTGTAGTTCCTTTTGAGATCCCATACAACCATGCACATACTATTGATAATGTTGAATGGGTCTTCTTCTTAAGGAGAAAGACCCAATTGTGCAACTAGTTTGGATTCTTGGCCTACTAGATGTTCTTGCATTGGCAACCTCATCCTCACACCTATAATCCAAAGTTCTTCAACTTGGAGAATTCAATAGAGAATGAACTCTAAAACTATGATGCTTCCACAATTAACTTGTGATGAGCCTTAATAAAATAGTAACATTTAATGACTTGTTATTTCAAAAATCTTGTCCATAACATTCCACACATGTTAGGCTTGTGTATGTACAATGTGTATGTCTTTTTTCATTTAAAACTTGTAAAATTCACTTCAAACTTTCCAAGATATCCTGACAAGTTTCATTTCACCTTTTCACATGCTAGTCTAGCTACCTCCTCGAATAATGTGATGGACATTAATGTAATAAAATCCCTATCACCATTTTGAGGTACATCCTAGACTCCCCTTGCAATTTGACAAAATAAATCTATTTCACATTGCACCTTCAACATGCTCTTTGAAACCTTAAAAATCAATAATTCACAAGCTCCTAAAAATACTCCTTGCAAAATTGAGAAAATTCTCTATTTTGAAAGTCTCATTATGCTCCTAATGCAAAATTGTGAGTTCACACTGCCCATGTAAAACTCCTTCTGAAATGGTGAAAATCATGTGTTTGGATTATGTCTTGCCTACACATTATGATTTGGTAAAAAAATTCCATTTCCCACCACCATCTACAACATGGTTGTAAAATTCCAATTTTCATTGTTTCACATGCCTCTCACATTTGTCCTTCTAAAGTAGTCAAAATCAACTTTTAATGTCAAATTTAGCATAATTTTGAGGGTTCCACCAATAATGATGATTTTTGGTGAAAACCTTCTAACAAGGTCACACTAAAAATGTGCATGTAACCTTTACCAATGTTGGATTCTAATAGAGCTCTCTTTAGAAGTGTGAAATTATTTGGGCTACTAGTTCCCAGGTGGTTTATTCCCTTTACAAGGTTTCCACATTAACTATATGTGTCAAAGGTGTGAATTCCTATTGTGTTGCAAGTTTATTTCCATGTTATTACCTTAATACTACAACATAGTATATGCTAAGTGATTATTATGATATTTTGTATAGTAAGGAAAAATAAGATAATATTTTAAAGGGAAAAGATTTACAAGTCATATTTGAGATATTGGATGTGGTTACTGAGTTATTGATCCAAAAGTCTATAAAGTTTGAATTGGTACTGAAACTTGTTTTTAGGCTTATAAGATAAATGGATATAACTGGTTAAACCCCATTCTCAGTTATCTACCAATTGGCATTAGAGTTGAGTTCTTTAAAGAAGTTTGAACTAACTCTATAAAGAGATCTGAAGATGTATAAGAGAGAGGTACCTAAGTTGAAGAAGGAGAACTTCTCCTCATGGAAAAACAAGATGAGACTACATCTATCTAGAGTTGGACACAATGCTACACATTGGCTAGACATTTAGTATGTTTCTCCTAGCCCTCCTATGATAGTATAAGAGATGAAATAAAAGAGAGAACATAATAGTTTGATGATTGAGATTGTGTCTTCCTTGAATGGTGTTTAGTTTGATGATGTTAAAAGCTACACTGTTGTTAAAGAATGTGGGAGAAGTTGGAACTTTTGCATGGTAGAGATCCAAATGTATTGAGAGATAAAGAAAAAAGTTTGAGAGGAAAATATGATGACATGAAGATGAAAGAGGGTTAGAGCATAGTCTAATATGTGAACCAAATAAAAGAAGTGGTAAGTGTTATTAAAGCCATGCTAGGTGTCATCATAATTGAGGAAATTGTAAGTGAATTTCTTAGAGCACTCTTACCTATTTATTCGATAAGAATATCTAGGCTTTAGGAAATCAAAGCTATGTTTGGTAATGATCTAACTCTTAATGATTTAGCTGGTCATTTGACTACATTTGAATTAAGTTTGATAATAGTATGCGTACAATTCATAATGCTTTCAAGAATTCATGAACTATTTAAATTTCAAAGAATGAAAAGAGAAGTAAAGATGAAAGAGAATCAAAAATAGAGGATGACATGCATGAGATTGAAGCATTTATTGCAAGTACATTATTGAGAGGTAAAGGTAAATTCAAAGTTAAATTACCTCTGATATGTTTTAAATGTAATGTGGAAGGTCATATTCTTGCTAGATACAAAAAGAACAAAGACTACAAAGATTAAGGACTTAAATCATGCTATATTGGCAAAGAAGACCACACTGAGTCACATATCGAAGATGAGAAAGGAGGAGTAAAAGTGGTGTATGTTTTTTTCAAAGAAGATCCTAATGAGGAAAGGTATGAGGGTGGAAAAACTCTTATTTTACATGTTAGTAAGAATGAATCATTGATAGTGGATGTTAACATCACATGGCCATAGACATTAGTAAGTTTGATAAACTTGAGGAATATGATGGTGGGTCTATTAAACTAAGAAATGATGTTCCATTTCCAATTAAAGGTAGAGTTTAATTGATGTTAAATAATAAAATTAGATTTGATGATGCATATTGGGTGCAAGGACTAAAAAATATAATATGTTAAGTGTTGCTCAATTGAATAATATAGGTCAAAAGCTTGAGTTTAAGAAATAGAAAGTAAAGATCCATGATGATGATGATGAAAATCTAATTGGAACTAGAGAAAAAACTAGAGATAATTTATTTTACCTAGATCCTACAATTGATATGTGTTTATTTGTAAAAGTTGAAGAATGTGGTTGTTCCATAAGAGGCTATGTCATGCTAATTTTAAGAATATGGTCAAAGTTAGTAGAAAGAAAATAGTGTTAGGCTTATCAAATATTCATAAACCTAAGAATATAATTTGAAAACAATGTCAACTCAGTAAGATGACCAAGTGAAGTTTTTAAAGAAAGACATATACTTTTAATGATATTTGTGAATTAGTGCATGCATATTTATGTGGACCAATGAGAGTAGAAATTTATTATGGTGATATATATTTCATACTTCTTGTTGATGATTATTCTAGGATGATGACTGTGTTACTCCCATAAATGATCATATTACCAATTAGTGTCAAATTCCAAGTGACAAAATGCATAGTAACTGAGTTACTATATTGACTGAGTGACAAAGGAGGAATTGAACAAGTTTAACAGTTATGCTTGAGCTCAGTATTTACTGAGTGATTGTGTATTTATTGATCCAAAGGCATAATCAAGTCATAAAACTTTACTAAGATACATAGTTATAACCGAGAAAAATATTCACCAAGTGCCATCATGAAGAACACAATATTTTTTGAGTAATATAGATACTACATCAAATTTTTAATTGAAACTAAAATTAATGAGACATTATCATACAAAGTTGGAGAAACAATTTACATCATTTGAGGTAAATATTTGTAAAGATTTTCTTAAAGAATGTGAATTGATTGTTGATGATTTCAAGGTAAAATAACCAATAAAAATAATGAAGGAAAAGAAATGAAATGATGGATGGTTCTCAATCACTTATTTTGATTAGAGAGGTATTCTAGAAAGTTCCCAAACCCTAATCAGGTCACAAATTAAAGACACAAAACAAAACTCTAAAAGGACATTTCAAGAAAAAGTTTTGAAGTTGTTAACAAGATTGATTAAGTAGTTTCTTTTGTTGAGAAAAGTATTGAAGTAAGGATATTGGATGTCAGATATAAGGAAAGAAGATATTAGAGGTCAAAGATCAAAAACTAAGTAGAATAGTGAGGAATTATATATCTATCATAGAAGTTGATAAGTTATTGACTAGAAGAGGGATATAATCAAGAAAAGTATGTTTCTATCTCAAAGATCATTTTCTTCTACTCTCTAATACCTATAGTAGTTTAAAAATCCTTGAAAAAGGTGGGTATGATAACCTTATATTTATATCTCTTAATTGAGTACACACTTGAAGAGTGTTGTAAAATTATTGAGAAAGGTAGATCATAATAGATCTTATTGTATATTCTTAATAGAGTAAGTCACCAGGGGTGACAAGCATTGTATCCCTAACAAGACACCCTCTTACTTCAATAGTGATAGATTTGTGGGTACTATCCACACTATGGTTTTCCCTCTAACAAAGAGTATTTGCAATACCAAATGAATGTGTTAAGTGTTATGATATGTGTTTATGAGTTTATGGTTTATAGATGTTGATTTTTTTTATATTACTTTCATTTGCATGTAATGTGGTAAATTTGTATTGATTACCAACTAACAGAGGAAGTAAGGAGAACTAAAAATTTGTTTAAGAGTAAAAGTTTTAGAGGATGCCAATTGACCCCCTCCCCCCTCTTAGCATCCTACCTTTCCTAACATTCCAAGAATTAGTATTAGAGCATAGTTATCTTGTTGAAGGTTGTACCACTTGAGAGTAAAATATCTAAGTCATGGAGAGGTATAGGCTTGATAGAACTATTGAGAATCAGATAGTTGAGATAAGGATGATCATGAGTCAAATCAATGAGATGAAATATGCACTAAGACAATCATTGAAAAGGGGGAAGTAAATATCTGAACAAACAAATGAAAAAATATGTGAGGAAGAAGTTATTTAAGAGTTGTCTCATGGAAATGTGTCTGATGAATTTGATCTTGCCAAAAATAATCCATTGGAGAACCATAGTCTTAGCGAGCAAGTCAAATCACTAAAAGGAGAACACAAGTTGTAGTCTATCAAGATGTGTGAAGTAATGAAACAAAAGATAAAAGATGAAGATGACAAACAAATGATGGAAAAATATAAGATACAAATCAATGCAAAACTAGAGACTATGGATGGAGAGATCACAAGGTTAATGTAGAATTAATATGATGGTAAATTGGTTACTTGATTCTAATCATGAGATCAATCAAAAGATGGAAGAAATTTTGAGTTAAGAACTAAGAATGAAAAGATGAAGAATGAAATAAAATATAAAAGGAAATCATTGAGAGAATCAAAAGATCACAAGAAAGTGCCAAGATACTAGATGAACTATTTAGAAGACAAAGATGATCGAGAGATACATTAGGAGTAGGCTATACCAAGAACTTTTCTATTGATTAAGGAGAATCATCAAAACAAGTTGAAAAAAGGAATGTGTACACAAATCCAAATCCAAAGAAGCCTACATGCTATCATTGTGGAATGACCAAACACACAATAAATGTCTCCAGGAGAAAAATTGGTAAGATCAATATTACTCCCAAGTTTTATGGTTATTGTTATCATTGTAATAAGTATAGACATCAAGCATATGAGTGTAGATCCAAGTTTAGTAAAATAGTAAGAAGTATTCATTCAATGGTTAGTGCTATACTTGTAATAAGTTTGTACACAAGTCACAAGAATGAAAATCATAGATGAATTGAAACAGAAGCTGAGAAAGAAGGGAATTGCTATCTTTTGGGATTACAATACATGGTATTATTGCATTTCATGTGGAGAGTATGGCCATATTACTTATAATTTCATGAAATTACATTTTGGAGGAAGATATGGCAATTAGAGGAGGTTTGGAATGATGTATTATCATTTTCACAAGGTTGGTCACTTAAGCAAGCAACTGTAGACACTTAGTGTCAACACCAAAGTAGGAAGATCCAAAAGGTAAAGAAAAATTCAACATGGATGAAATTCATAAAAAAATAAATATGACATGGAGGAATAAATCATAAGAGAAAGGTTTCGGTTCTTAGGTCCTACAATTTTTGCTCAAATGTCTAGTCTTATGACAACTATAAAAAACTATACTAGCATTAATCCGACTCTTAGATTTACCTTTAAAATGTGTGCTTATACAATTTTCTTCAATATGATAATATTCACCACATAAATGATAATTGAACCATGTTTTTTAATCCCAATTGTAAGATTTACCATGCTTAGATGTATTTCCTTGATTCTTGAGTGTCCAATTAGGTCTTGCCTTTCATCTATATTCTTGAGCTTGATGTCCATACTTTTGGGAATTGTATAAATATCCTTCAAATATAGGTGTAATTAGTATATTGCTAGCTTTGGATCTATATGCATGTACTTGATGTCCTTGCCTCTCGCAATTAAAATAGTATCTATTGAATTTGGGATTAGGGTTTTTCTTACCAATCTTATTTCTACAAAAAAAATTTGTATGATTTGGTTTCCCACAATGATCACATGTAGGCTTATTATTGTTTCGATTTGCAGTCCCATGTTCTCCACTTTTTTATGACTCTCCTTCCTTAGTAGATGATAGGTGCCTAGCATAGACTAGTCTGAATGTGTCATGAGGCCTTCTATGTGATCTCAATAGTTCTTCATAGTATATCACAATGTCTTTTGATTTATTCAGCCTTTCAATAAATCCCTTTTCAAATCTCAACTTATTCCTCAAATAATCATTCTCTAATCTCATATTTGTAATCTCCACATCTTTCTAATTCAACTCTTGATTTACACTTAGCAATTGATTGAGGATATCAAGTTGCTTGTGGGTGAGTTTTTGCATATTAGCTATCCTTTCATCAAGTCTTGTGGAAATTTTCCTTTTTTATTTATCAATCATTATATTATCTTCCTCAAATTTCTTTTTATGTTTGGTTACTGCACATAGTGTTACTGATTAGATTTCATGTTCTTTCTTTATTCCTCTGATCTTTTCTTTCAGTGTATTGTTCCTCTCTAATAGATCTACTATTGTTGCATCACTTTCACTTGAATTTCCATAATCAAGTAGACCTTTAGTGTCTTCCTCCTGGTATTATGTATCATTCTACAAGATTTCCATCTCCTTCCTTATTTTTTAAGGATTTCTTCAATTCCTCTCTTGTTGGTTCAAGTTGTTGTAGTGCTAGCTATATGTCAAGCTTCTAATTTTCAATTATCTTTCCCAACTTATAAGCCTCAATCTCCAAGATCTTGACTCTCAAGTGATTATAATTTTGCTAAGAGAACCTGGCTCTAATAGCAATTTTTGGAAGTCTATCGGGAAAGTTAGATACTTGTGGGGGGGGGGGGGGGGGGGGGTTGAATCATGATCTAAATTTTTTTAGGCTTTGAAACAAATATAAAATATGATATATTTCACCTTAAGCCCTTACCTTGACAATATCATAAATCAAATAAAAATTTATTACAATGATGTATCAGATCTAACAACTAATTACATCAATGAAATATGAAAGTAAATTATCAACATATAACATAAATATTTTGGTTACCCAGAAACCCTCCAAGGTGAAAGTAAAACTAGGGTGGGGATGACATCCAAAATCTTCTCTACTGTAGTAATATAGTTCACCTACTAAGGCTACAATTTTGATCACTTCTAATGATCTATATTATGAGGGTTCTTCCCTATTAAGACCTTATGAGAGTTATTAATCTACCTTGATTAAATGATTTAAACTTACAACTAAGTAAGAACTCTATTAGGATTTATAAAGGCATATTAGGAGCACTCTAGTAATATATTTACCCTAAAACACTTTGCTCAAATGTATCAATACCCAATCCTTTAGTTTACACTCAATATGATGATTATAGATCTCCTCTTTCCAATATCTAATATGATATCTGATCTAATATATATGTATTATGTCCTTCACTACTTTCCCTATTCACTCTATCTAATTCTCCTTCAAACTTTTCTTGTAGCTTCCAAACTTTGCTTCTCTCTCACACACATAAAATTAGGGATTTGATCCTTCTTTTATAACCAACTAGAGAAGTTTCTAGATCAAAATCAATGATCCAAATCCTTCACATTTTTTTCTTATACTTTCCATTTTTCTAATTGGTTTATCTCTATGCATAGGGATTAATGAACTTTAAAAAATATTTAATCATCTCCTTAAATGACTCTATGATCATTAAATCATGCATTAAGTTTGCTATAAATGATTAACCTCAATGGTTGTGTAATTCCAAGAAAATATAGTGAAACTATCTCTATCAACACATGAACACTCTGATGATCAGTAAAAACTAATATCCATGCTATCCCTAAACTTCTTTCTATTTAACACAAACTCTATGACTTGACATGAACTAACTCTGTATAGGCAAATTTATATAGTATCATGATCAACTCGACAAGTATAGGAGTACTTGGTGACCATAGACTTGCTCAACAATAAAAGTCATTTGACTTCAACTGGGATCATAAAAAGTCCAATATTCAACCTTAATAGGATGGCTCAACCATAGTAATGATTGAGTAACTCCATCACAGGAATTACTAAGTGTTTGACAGTAATAGACAATAATACTTAGGGATCAAAATTTCCAAGTTATTTCTTAAAGAAATTGTATTTTGAGTTTATCCTTGGGTAGATCCCCAATAATTTTGATATGCTATATTCTTAGGGTAGAGGTAAGGAGTCATCATTTGAGAGGTTGTGGGAAAATCATGGCCCTAATGTAGCTATGAAAACTATTGGCAACATATAGGTGGAACGTGTTACTATTCTTTCTAGTGAAGTAACATGCAGAGGCTGACATAGTAGGCACTATTAGTGCTTTGACTCAGAGTCTCATTTAGTGTGCCACTCCTTTACTTTTAGATTAGTCTTGAAAACTTAGAGGAGGTCATATGTGCATGTCATGTGGAGCTCTATGCACATATGGAATCATCGATAGAGATGAGAAGGATGATGGAATGATGATAAATGATTTCTTTAATACCACATTTGGAATTGATAGATAGGTAAAAATTTACAACTATTTTAAACTAACTTGATCACATCTCATATGTACATGAATGACTAATAAACTAGCAGGTCTTGATGTTGTTAAAAGTTTAGGGCTAGAGTGTAGTTGGCACTAGTACTAATCCCTTGGCTCCATTTTACACTATGCTGATGACTCCGCATGTATGTATCAATTTAACTATTTTAGTTAATACATCTATTTGTTATGTAATCATAAGAAGGGTTGAATAAAAAAACTTAATTCATGTATATTATTTCTCTGGTGGACCATTGACATTCACATTAGACTCTGAGCATGGTCATGATACCACTTATGTAGAGATACATTTATTTGCATGTTAATTTGATTCAATTCATTATATTTATTTAAGAAATACAAGAATAATTAAATGAGTTGGCATTTTATAATCAATATGCAAAGTCAAAGTGATCATGCCAATGTTGACTTGGGGTCACATGGCTTTTGGACAGCTTTATTTTCCTCACAGGCATATACATGTACTAATGCATTGTAATTGGTATGACTATAGTACATTATTTTGCATGGATGGTTGTCTAATAGATTTACATACATGTGCAATAGCTAAAATTTTCATCTTTAGCATCGACACTACATAATGAAGGTTACGGTACTATATTCACAAAAGTATTCAAATTTATTAATTGAGGATCTATAACAATGCATTTATTTTTCATAACTACAAATATTTTTTGTGTTGTGTCATTTTCAGCTATTGACATTAGTGACTTCTCTACATCTTTGTTAGTCTATTAATCATGGAGTTGTTTTTACAATGGCTAGTTCCAATCCATTGACTGAGGTATGAAAGAGTTTGCATAATTTGATTTCTTATTTATGATAGTTAGTATTGAAATTTGAAATGATATTCATAGGTACAATTGAGTGATTATTCAATCTCAAAGTGGGATACTCAAATTGTGGAAAAGTTGGAACAATGGGACAACAAGAAGTGCATAACTTTGGGGTGATTAAAAACCTATCAAAACTCATCATAATACTTGGAACTTGAAACATAGGTTGTTTGATATGCATATAATACATCTCCAAAGTGGAAAGTCATGAAACTTAATAGGGTACAAGATATTTAGATGTAAAGTAGGTCTATTCACATTGTTTTACACTTAGGTAAAAATGTAGATTTTGCAACTCCCTCAAAATGACATCTCAAAGAATGATTCAACTACCTCAAAATGACATCTCAAAGAATTATTTATAACTATAAACTAAGGATTTGAGATGGATGTATGGGCTAAATCAAAGGTAATGAACACATAAAAATTCTGATAGGAATTGAAGAACAAGTTGGGCAAATATACATGAAAAGCTCAAATATGGGCCAATTTCACAAAACTTTGACATGGTACTCTAAAATTTGAGAGTACCAACACACCCGATTGATGAAGAATTAGAAACAAGGAAAAATTATCATGTTCTAATAATCTCAACACTACATTTTTATGAGATATCTAAAATATTGACATTTTCCTATAATGTTGTAATTTTAGCTCATCCTTAGTAGATATTTCTCTATACAATACTACCTTTTACACTTGATTATTCTTCCTTTTATTTTGAAAATGTTCAAATATTTCTTTACATTAACGTGTAGATAATTAAATGGTGTTGTATTACAAATTGAATAGATTTTTAAGTCTATGAGATGCACTTTATGCTTCAAACGTTAAGCAACATGCTTTATTTGCAACTACATTTCCTCTCCTTAAAGTATAAAGTTGCATCTATAGAAGTTGTCAAAATTGAGATAAATATTCAGGTTTTCCATCTTTGTTAATTTATATACTCAAGTATCTATATTTTTTTTACTATTCTATAATTTTAGTATGTGTTATGTAAGAAATTTTTTATCCAAAGGTATATTGCATTTCATCTTTCTTGTATTCTATAGCCCACTTTTTCTCATCGTAGGCACTAATTGAAAAATACATGTAAAATAACAATGCATGTAGTATGTAGTTATTTAAACTCAATGAAATTCAAACAACTATGCTTTATTTGTGCAAGATTCAAGTTAATTTCCATCTATTATTGTTCAAAAAGAAGGCCTATTCTCCTAATTTTATTCTATTATACTTGTTTTGTTTGTGTTTAAAATACAAAATTTTCTAATGTTGGAATCAATTGAAATGGTTCAAGCCAACCTTCCAAAATGTCAATTTTTTTTTAATATTGCTTCTACATCTATGACCTATCAACATACTCCTTTAACCCTCTTTCAATGAAAGTGTTAGAAAAATCTGTTATAAACAAGAGCCAACCTAGATAACTTGTGGGGGGGGGGGGGGGAGTGAATCAATTATATAACAATTAAAACATTTAGCTTCTTTAAAGAAAATTATCAATGGAAAAATCAGTCATGAATGTAACATATCTATAATACTCCCCCATATGAATATCATCAATATTCATGCTTGCAACAATTTTCCCCTTTGGCATTGATGGTAATATAGATGAAAAACATCTAGTTGCAAGAATATCAACAAAATATTTTTCATCTTTTCAAATCCTCTTGATCAATCATTCTCCCCATTGATATACCTCAATGTGCTTTCTACCAACTGTGATTCCATGTTGTGCTCATGCCAAGCATCTTCCTTAACATAATGTTATTAATGCAATATTCTCCCCTATTGACATTAATGTCAAAGGTTTCAACAACCAACATCTTTGCATCAAACTCTACAACAACTAATACTTACTAGCTCACGTGTCAAAAGACATTGTTCAAAAAAATATCCAACAAGAGTCCTAGATGACTCTATCCTATCATAGATACTCCCCAATGTAGGAAGCATTAGCATTCAGTCTAGACAATAATGGTGCTCTATTACACTACATTGGTGCACTCTTGCATCTTCTACTCTAATGTAGGAAGGGGCATAACCCCAAGCATACCTTGCAAATACTCAAAAGTCTCTTTGGGAAGAATCTTAGTGAAAATATTTGCAATCTACTCCTTAGTGCTCACATACTCCAATTTGATTTCCTTTTCTATAACTTTCTCTCTCAACATATGATACTTAATAGAAATGTCCTTAATCTTTGAATGTAACATTGGATTATTAGACATATTTACCATGCTTGTGTTGTCACAATGTATGACAACAGGTTTACTGATTTCTATCATTATATCCTTTAGTATCTACTTCATCCAAATGACTTGATTACAATTATTTGCTACTACAACATACTCTGCTTCTGCTATACTTTGAGATATACAATCCTACTTTTTGCTTAAGTAAGAAACCAATATTTCTCCAAGAAAGAAGGCTCCTCCACTGGTGTTTTTTCTATCATCCATACTGCCTACCCAATCTACATCAATATAAGCACTTAGAGTAAAATCATTAGATCTGTCATACCATAATCCAAACTCTGATGTTCCTTTTAGATATCTAAATATCCTTTATACTAATGCATAATGTGCTGCTCTAGGATCATCCTATAATCTTGCAATAATTCTAATAGTAGTTTCTATATCCAATCTTGTATGAGTTAGATATTGTAATCCTCCAATCATAGATCTATACTTTTTCTACTAAATAGTAGGTGTCTCATCCTTTGTAGATAACTTGTGTCCAATTACCATAGGTGTTCTAACGGGCTTACATGCTTCCAAAAAAATAGTAAATAGTCTAACAAATAAAGATTCCTTCTTTGTTTTGAACAATCTACAGTCCTAGGAAATATTTTATCTCTCCTATCATACTCATTTCAAATTCTTTCTTCATCTCTTCAGCAAACTTTTTTCTTTCCTCATCATTTCCTCCAAATATGATATCATCAACAAATATTACCAAAATCATCAAACCATCATCAATTTCTTTCTAATACAGATTACCATCTACCATAGCTTTGTTATATCTAAGTTTTGTCAAATGTTTGTCTAACCTTGCATACTAGGTTTTGGGTGCTTGCTTAAATCCATACAATTCTTTCCTTAGTTTTCATACTATGTTCTCTTGATTTGTTAAAGGACATCATTCATTCAAAATTTCTAACTTGACATCCATTTAATATACTTTGAATTTCCTCTGTGTTGCCTTGGCTAAGAATAATCTTACTACTTCTATTGTAGTCACTCGAGCATAAGTTTCATCATAATCTATTCCTTCTTGTTGTGAGTAACCTTTGCAAACCAATCTTTATTGGTTTCTTAAAAATTTTCCTTGTTCAATCATCTTGTTTCTAAATACCCATTTAGTTCCTATCACATTCTTTTCTATTGGTCTGGGGACCAATTCCCATGTCTCATTTTTTACTATACGATCCAATTCCTCTTTCATGGCTTATTTCCAATAATCATCTTTACATGCTTCATCTACATTCTTAGGCTCAACTTGAGATATCAAGCATAGTTCTTCATTGACTCTACTTCTTGTCATCACACCTTTGTCTTTGATTCTGATGATCTATTCAGATGGGTGATTCTTTATCATATTCTTTCCTGAAGTAGGAGTTTCTATCTTAACTCTTGGCTCTATTGAAGGTTCTAGGATTTATTTCTCCCTTGGCTCCCCTTCATTCTGCAAATCATTGTTAGTCTCAAGAAATAATTAATCATTCCTTGGCTTAGTAAGAACATCATCATCTAAATTTTAATCAACTATTCTCTCATGTATCCTAAATTTCTCATCAATTCTTACATTTGCACTTTCCATAATTGTCTTAGCTCTCTGATTATAACATCTATAAGCCTTGATTTTTAATGAATAACCAAGAGACACGCCTTTATCACTTCTAGCATCAAAATTACCAATATCATCATCTCTTTTGATATAACACCTACTTCCAATTTTTTTGAAATACTTAGCTATAGGTGAGTGACCAAACCATAGTTCATAAGGTGTCTTATTTGTGTCTTTCCTAACATGCACTTTATTCATAGTTTAGACTATTGTACTCACATCTTCTCTCCAAAAATATTTTGATATATCATTCTCTACTAACATAGCTCTTGCATCTTCTCTGACTGACTTGTTCCTTCTCTTTGTAATGCCTTTCTATTCAGGGGTTCTTAGAGCCGATAACTATCTCTTAATTCCATTTTCTTCACAAAACATGTTAAACTCATTTGAAGTAAATTATTCTCCTCTATCTAATCTTAAACATTTAATCTTTATGCTAGATTCATTATCAATCCTATTCTTGAATATCTTAAACTTATAAAATGCCTTCAATTTCTCTTCAAGAAATGCAACCCACATCATTCTAGAAAAATCATCAACTAGAATCATAAAATAACTTTCACCATATAATTATTTAGTCTTTGTAGGATTGCTAAGATCTGTGTGTACAATCTCCAACTTTGTTGCAGTGGTAAAGTTCTTATTGGGATAAGAATTTCTATTATGCTTTGCCAAAACAAACTCCTTGCAAATTGTTTTAGTAGGCTTTAAAATCTTCAAAAAATCTCTAGCTATAAACATTTTACTTGTCCTCACATTATTGTCAAAGTTTATATGACAAAATCTCTTATTCCATAACCAACTATCATCTACCTTTACAGTCAAAAATATCTTTTTAGTAGGATTCAACTAAAATATATTACCTCTAGATCTGGTTCCTATTCCAATTACCTTTCCATTTTTATCTCTAATCATGCATGTCCTTTCTGTGAACTACAACTGATAAACATTGTCTGCCAATTGTCCAACACTCAAAAGATTGTGCTTTAAACCATCAACAAAGTATACATCAAAAATGTTAGTTTTACCATCAAGAGTTATAGATCCAATACCTTTAACTTGGCATGTTGCATTATTTCCAACTATGACAATTCCTTCATCCTAACTTTTGAAGTCAAAAAACTTGTTAATGTCACCAGTCATATGATGTGAACAACCATTGTCAATTAACCAATTAGATTTCTTCTCAACCTATGACACCAAGGCTACCTTTTCCCATAATTTCTTCTTTAATTTCCAAGAATCCAATTTCATCATCACTAGCACTTAATCCTCATTCATCAAAATCATTATCTTCATTTGCATACAAACACTCTCTATCTTTTCTAGGATTTTGATTTCCCTTATACTTTTTCTCTCTTTTAGGACACTTAGATGCACATTGACCATATTCATCACAAGTCCAACATTAAAAAATTTTCTTACCTCCTTTTTTCTCTTTTTACCAGAAGGGCTACTCCTTCTTTAATCGATCTGTCTTCCTCAAATCTACTACTACTAGCAAAATCTCCTCTAGTACTTGTGCTCCTTGATAAATTAGGTCAAATATTCAAGGCACTAAAAGTTGTCTCTATTTTGGTTAATTTTCTAGACTATCTAAGTTCATTCAACTGCTTCTAGTCTTCCAACCAATGCCTCCTTTTTAAAATATTTGGTACAAGATATCAGCAATTGTATCATCTAAACTGCTAACTTAAATGGTGGTGTTAGAGTCTATAATGTCTTCCATATAACCTCATCATCTTTGTTTGTTCCTACTTGAGATCTAATACTTGCAATTATTTCTAATATCCTACCTATATATGTTCTTATAGATTCATCTTCCATCATTTTAGTATCTTGAAACACACAAATCCAACTTTGTAGCCTCAGCTTCTTAGAATGTGCATCACCTTCAAAAATATTTTCCAAATCTTTCCAAATCAAATGTGAAGTAGCAAGTGATTTTACCTAATTGTACTCAATTTCAAGAAGTGTAGTCAATAGTGCTTCTCTAGCTCTCATGTCACATATAAAAAGATCTCTTTCTACCTTAGTACAAGTTTCCAAGTCTTTTTTAGCATCAATTGTCTTCTCTAATTTTGTCAAGATCCAATATGCTAGACCCATACACAATAGATGTGTCTTCATATTTTCTTTCCAGCTTTTATAATTTGTTCCATCAAACTTCAGACTATCTTTCTTGAACATGTTCATCATGGATCTCCCAAAGTTGTTAAACTTTTCCTTCATAGACCTAATGCTCTGATACCAATTGTTAGAAACAATAGTCCACCAAGATAACTAAGAGCAGGGGGAATCAATTATTTAACAATTAAAACATTTATCTTCTTTAAAAAAACTTAACCATTCAACCAAGGTAAATAAAAACCATAATAAAATGCACATACACAATTACACTAGATATGTTGACGAGGGAAACCCTTGATCAGAGGAAAAACCCTTGTGGGAATAATTCCCACAAGATGTACTAATATAAATATTCCTTGTTAGAGGATGGACCCTATTAGGAGTCTATTACAAAATTTAGTACATAGAGTCCTTTTTAGGAGATTCCAACCCTATTAGGAGTTGTGGTATAATGTATGCAAGATGAGCCCACTACCCAAACATGCAATTTCAACTACAAGAAGAGATCACTACTCAAACAAGTAATTTATTGTTATCCTCCTCTTTCCTTTATTTTATAAACCAAATCAATCACTATCAAACCTTGAAGACCAGGTCACAAATCTCAGATCACTCAGCAAAACCTTAGCAATGAAGTTTCCTTCACTTCGTACTGCTCTACTCAACTTCACATTCTGTACTCTCTATTGCTTGTCATCAATTATAAAATCATCTCATTTCCTTCCATGATAAAGGAAAATGTCCTTCCTTTATATCAAGCCCTAAAAGAAATTCCCAGAGTTAGCTATTAGAACTTCTCAATTAATCATTATAGGACGATATTAAGAACATGTTTTTGATTAGATAAACAGGTTTTACAGGGATCTTGAAACCCAAAAGTTAAAACATATAAGGCTGATAATAAGTGTGAAAGCCTAGCCAAAAAAGTATAAGTTCAAAGGCTGATAATAAGCATAAAGCCCAGCCAAAAAGTAGAGTTCTAAGAAAAGACTAGGAAAAAAGACAAGTAATACCATGGCCTAAAGCCAGAACAAAAGCCAAAAGACAAAGAAAAACAAAAGAATAGGCGAGAGTTATTCCTTGCTCTTTCGCTCCAGCTCTTGTATAACCTGAGTAGCCTCAAAGGCCAGTTGATTCTCCTCTGCTTCTAGCTGTTGCACCCTTTGGTCCCCCTGGTCTTGATCAGGAGTGGTGTTGTCCTTTGTAGAGTCATCCTCTGTTCTAGTTTCATCCCTGTCTTTTCCTTCCTCATCATCCTACATTTCTCTATCTTTGATCTAGCCTATAAGAGAGATGATGTTTTTGTTAATGGAGCATAAAAAAGAGAACATTTGATTCACAAGGTTGTGATTGTAGTTCTCCAGGTTGTGTATCCTTCTTTCTACTAGACTGAGCTTTTTAGCCAAATTCATCCTCCTATTAGCATCCATCCCATTCCTTGTTGCCTCAATATGTGTCACCTGATCTTTGACCTCCTCCAACTCATGGAAAAGCCATTTGATTGATCTAAAATTTTCAATCATACTGTTACAAGAATTATTCAAGAGGTTCATCCCTATCTCCCTAGCTTTGTCTAAAATAGCCACTATCACCGGGTTAATGAGTTCTTCTAGCTGTTGTTCTTCTTGATTATCCACGAGGATTTGGGGATTCATGGCCTCCCTGAAGATGTCCATCTTTGAAGTCTTGAAATTAAAGTTTATCCAAGATTTCCTCCTATCATTGACCTGCACTTGGCCTTCTGCATACCCTACATTCTCCTCTTTCTACTCCTGAGGTTGGGCTTGGAGGTGGATAGGAGATAGGTGCAGCACAGAAGCCTCCTCAAACTGAGAGGGCACATCCTCCAAACTCTCCCTCTTACATTTCTTCCTTCCACTTTCATCCTTAATTTCCTCTTGCATCTCCTTAACCACCTCCTCAAACTCTGAATCCTCCTCATCATCATTGTCTCCCTCCTCATCTTTCTTAGGAGGCTTCTACCCAAGATCCCTAGGGCTTTTTCTGCTAGGGGTTATGGGGGAGGGCAAGTTTTTAGCTTGGTGAGTCACTAATTTCCTTGAAGAAGAGATCCCTCCTTCCTTAGAGCTAAGGCTATGAATTTCATTTGAGTCAGAGGAGTAACTAGAACTACCAGACTCCACATTCTTTGCCTGAGGGGGAGTGATGTTTATAGTCTAAGCCTTGAAGTACTCATGGATAAGCAAAAACAGCCCCTCATGCAGCCAAATTTGTGGTGGGCTTATTTTTGAAGCTGTCCACCGCCTTTCTCATAGATGATAATAGATAATATGGAAAGGAAATATTAGCATTATGCTGAAAATGATTCAATATAACAAAGTGGTGGGTTCGAGCTCTATCAAACCTAGGGTCCAATGTGATGTGCTTGATAATAACTCTCAGAACATACCTGCACCACTTCTTCATGGAGTCAAGGACATAGTAGGTGTCAATCTTTCTCAGTGCCTTCAATTCCTTCTCACTCTCCACAAAGTCCCTAATTGCATTGGCTGAGAGCTTCTTATCCCTGAAGAATTTAAAACCCTTTATAGGGATTTCAATGACAGTCATAATCACCTCCTTCATTATCTGGAAGTAGACCCCGTTCACCTTCACCCTCCCATCTTTCTTGGAGCCCACCATAATTTTGGTCACCTCCTGATCGAAACATGCAGCTTCATGATATAATTGGTAACCCCACCCTCTTCTAACTTTTCCCACACTTTCTTCCTACTTCTCCATTTCTCAAAATCTCCCACTGAATCCTTTCTGCACCTTTTGCCTACCATTTATGCACACTGTAGACCCTCTTTACTCATGTGCTCCTCACTCTGTGACTGAAAGGGACCTCCAAGAGTAAGCAATAAACAAAGAAAAATAGCCCTGCTATTGCTCCAAAAGCGAGTGTCAAAAATAACCCACAAAGCATGTTGATTAATCAATAATGAATCACTATAGTTACAATTTCCCATGCTTCCATTTTGAAAAGTACCCTTATTACTTAAAAACTTCATAATCATCATTATAACTTGATTTTCTCCATACTTTCTTGGATCTTTTCCAAGTTGATCAAACTTTTAACATCCACCGATAAACAAAATCTGGGATACCATATCATTTTTTGGTCTGCACCAACCCTAATGTTCAAAAACTTGTTGGCAACCAGGTTTTCTTCTTGAAAAATATGCATTATATGGATTCTATTAAATTTGGCAAGGGTCTCACGAGTCTCATCAATTAGATTTGCAATTGTCCATGATGGATGTGAGTTGCCAATAATGCACTTTATAATGTTATTCGAATCCCCTTCAAGCCATAAATTGGTAACACCAATTTCAAAAACTAGTTTTACAACATTGCACATGGCGTTCGTTTCCACAAAATGATTGGTTTGGAATCCCAATGGGAGAGAAAAATATGCAAAACTATCTCCATTTTCATTACTTATCACACCTCCACTACTCGAGGAGCCAAGGTTGCCCTTGGAGGCTCCATCAAAGTTGGCTTTGTGCTAGCCTTCAGGGGGAGGAGCCACTTGGTTTCCTATCTTTTCCTCGATCTTTCTTTTACCTTCTCCTTTATCTTACCTCCTATCACAAATTCTCCCCCCTTCCTCATAGAAAAGTTTTCCTTTATGTTACTGAAAATCTTTCTCCCAACAACTAAAGCTAGCTCCTCCCTATCTCTAAAAATTTGATTGTTTCTCTCCTTCCATATGCTCCAAAAAAAATGGGTTAGGATCCAAGAGCTAATTTCTTGCAAGACAGACCCATTGAACAAGCCATGCCATTGACAGAAAAAGTCCAAAAGGTTAGAAGGAAAGTACCAGCTATGGCCTAAGTCCTAGGTGAAGAAGCCCCAAACTTTCTTGGAGAAATAATAGTGAATGATCATATGGTTGCTTGTCTCTAACTCTTCTTTACACAAAACACATCTGCTGGGCATGATGTGACCTCTTTTGATGATATTTTCCTAGGTTAGAGTTTTGTCCTGAAGAGCCAACCAAAAAAACATGTTGACTTTTTGCGTGAGGCCAGGGATCCAAGCCCTCAACCAAGAGGAAGACTCTTTTAAGCTCCATAAAGCAGAGTACCCAGAGGCAACTGAATAGAGCCCATTGGCATTATCCCTCCAAACTAGTTCATCCTTATTGTTGCTAAGGGACAAGGAATTAAGCATGATCATGATTGGTTTGAGGTCATCTAAGATAATGGAAAGGTCCCTCTAACCCTATTCAGTCTTGTAATTTCTGACTTTGTGCCCATAAAGGTTGATGCAATCATTAGCCCAAAACCCATAGCTAGGGTTGTTCATAAGGGGGCCTTGAGAAAGCCAAGTATCAGACCAGAATAGAATAGCCTCCCCATTACCTACCTTCCAGGAGACTTTTGAGTTACCCAAGTCCCTAGCTTTTAAGAAACTATTCAAAACAATAGAACCTCTTGAGATATCCTCACTGAAGAGGGCAAACTAAATAGAGGGCCTCTTTATATACTTATTTACTATAGTGTCTCTCCATTCCCTCATGATACTGAAGATGTACCAGATTTTCTTTTCCAGGAGGGCCTTATTGAGGTGAATGAGCTTCTTGATTCTCATACCTCCATTCTTCTTGGGGAGGAAAACTTTGTCCCATGCAACAAGGGGGTACCTTTTATTCCTTTAATCTCCCATCCACAAAAAAATCCCTCTAGATTTTCTCCATCCTCTCAACATATTTCACCAATATAGTAAAAAGGCTCAGAGCATATATCTGCAAGTTTTGAAGGATGGATTTAACTAGTTGACATTTTCTAACTTGCCTAAGAATGGCTCCTTTCTAGCCTACCAGTTTCTTACTGAACCTTTCCATGATACCATTCTAGAAGGAATCTGAAGGGGTCATTCCCAAGGGGAGACCAAGGTAGGTAGAAGGAAGCTTCCTCACCTAACATCCCAGGATTCTAGAGATTCTCTTCTGTCTTTTCTCTGGAATATTGATAAAGAAAATAGAAATTTTGTCCCAATTGATGAGCTACCTTGACCCTCTAGAATAGGTGTCCAAAGTGTCTTTCATAGCCTTTTCCTCCTTGAATGAGGCCTCTCCACCCATAATATAATCATCAACAAATTGCTGATGCATAAAGGGGGTGCATTTGGAAGAAGGTTTAAAACCTTTGATCCTCCCTTCTTTCTTTTTCTTCTCTATGAGTTTGCCAATGCATTCCACCAAGATAATAAAGAGAATAGTTGATAGAGGATCCCCCTGACATAGGCCTCTAGTAGGTTTGAAGAAATTAGAGGGGGGTCCATTAACTAAAATATCTAGAGAGAGAGTAGTGACCAGCTGGGAGATTAGCTTACACGATTTGACATCAAAGCCAAAAGCCTTCAACACCAAATCCAAAAAAGACCAATCAACTAGATCGTAATCTTTGGACATGTCTAGTTTGAGTAACATCCCTTCTCTCTTTCTAGCTTCCATAGAGTGAATTACTTCATGCACCATAATAATTGAATCTAAAATTTGTCTACCTAGAACAAAACTAGATTGTTGCTAGGAGATAATCAGGGGGAGAAGCTTAAGCAGCCTCGAAGTGACCACCTTTGAGATGATTTTATAAAATTAGTTGCATAAACTGATGGGTCTAAACTTATCCAAAGTGTTAGCTCTTGGCACTTTGGGAATAAGAACTAAGAATGTAGAGTTTATTTTCTTCAGAATACTTCTGGCTCTGAAGAATTCCTAAATCGCCTTCACAACATCCTTTATAGTGACATGCCAGTACATTTGGAAAAAGTAGGTGGGAAAACCATCAGGGCCAGGCAATTTATCTACTGGAAGAGCAAAAAGAGCTTCTCTTACTTCAAAATTAGAAGGAATTGCCTAGAGTAGATTATTATGGTGTGATTCGAGGATCTGAGGAATACAAGAAACAATATCATCCTGGTCCACTTTAGATAGAAAAGGATCCTAGGACAGTAGGGAGGAGAAAAAAGAAATAGCTTCATTTGATATATCTTCTTCCTTTGTTAGCACATGCTGGTCTTTCTTCAAGCCAAAAATCCTATTATTTGCTCTATGTTTAAGAGTAGTTAAATGGAAGAACTTTGTGTTCTGGTCTCCTTCCTTGAGCCAGTTGATTCTAGATCTTTGCCTCCAAAAATTTTCCTCTTTGCTAATGATGTCATGTAAATCAAATAGGATGGACAACTCTTCTTCCCTATTTGAGGCATCATACAAATTTTCCTGAATGGAGGCTTGAATAAAAGAGAGATTTTTAGAGAGATCCTCTTTAAGAGAGAACATGTGACCGAAATTCGACTTATTCAAAGCTTTAACCATCCTTTTAACATTGCTAAGTTTTCTAGAAACCCTAAACATTGCAGTACCTTCCACTTCTATACTCCACCATACCTTAATTCTTTCTAAAAGGTTAGGGTGGGAAGTCCACATTTTCTAAAAATAGAAGGGAGGAGGTCTAAAGGGATCATAAGGATCAATCGAGAGGGAGATAGGGGAGTGGTCAAACCCAACTCTAGGAAAAAGAGCTAACTTGCAAGAGGAAGGCTGCAACCAATTAGAAGAAATGAGAGCTCTATCCAATCTAACCTGAATACAATCCTTGCCTATGTATTTATTGGACCAAGTGAAGTCACCTCTCATTAGGTCCAGATCCAAAAAAGCCAATCCATTGATGAAGTTAGAAAGGTCATGCTTGCTATCCCAGTCCTGAGGCAGACCACCCTCCTTCTCCTTGTCTGGAAGAGGGGTATTGAAGTGTCCCATAATGATTCCTTTCTTCATGTTGCTGTTTTGTACTAGCCCTTCTGCTCTAAACCAGTAGGATTTTCTATATCTCTAGTTATTGGGAGCATATATATTGAGAAAAAACCAAAATTTATTGGAATGGATATGGAACACTTTACAAAAAATAATGTTACCTACATTAAAGACTGATTCCACCCTAAAAATTTTGGTCTTAAATAATGTCAACAAACCCCCAAAGGGTCCATCAGAGTTTGATGCCTCCCTGCTCATCAAGTTGCTGAACTTAATATTTCTCAATGAATCCTTTTTTATTTTTGTTTCTTGGATCATCAAAATGTTAGGTCTCTAGTCAGATTCCTAATAATTTCCTATTTGTGGGAACCATTTAGGCCCCTAATTTTCTATGAGATGATCTTCATTTTTTATTCTTATGAAAATCCTTCAAAGTGCTTTGGCGCCCATTCACCAAGCTTCTTCTGGTCTCCTCCTCTCTGGACTCCCTCTCTAATTTTCTACCTACTTTGGTAGTAGAGCCCACATCTGGTTTGTAGCTGCTCCTGGTCATCGCAGGAGAAGCCGTAGATGGATCTCTGATTTCTTTCTTCCTGGGTGTCTCTCCCTTCTTTTCAAACTTCAAGGATCTAGAAGCCTTGTGATCATTCTTTGGGGTGCTGAGAAGATCTATCCTTCGGTCTAGATCTTTCACCAAGTCCTTTTTTCATGTTCTAGTCGCTCCTTCTCTGGTGGAAACTAAGTTTTCCTCTAGGTCCTAAAAGATGATAATTTCCTTACTTTCTCTTTCCTAGTTCCTCCTTTATGGAACCTAGTTTAGGCTCTTCCTTGCTGGGGAAATTGTCCATCCTAGACTCTTGAAAACCTATATGCGAGGTAGCCTTACCTTTTGTTTCTCCAAGCATGAGGATCCTTTCCTCAACCTGTTCATCCTCAATCTATTTAGAGGCATCTAAAAGTAAAGGGGAACTCAGTCCTAACTTGACTAACTCCCCTTATTTTCTTGCTATTCCCTAAGGCTCTTGGTTAGTCATCTTTGGAGCATTTGCTACTTTTTGGGTCATCAGAGAAAGGCCCTTCTGGCCCTGTTTAGTGGGCTTCCTTTTCCAAATATTTCTTCACCCTCATTTGAGAAGAAGTAGGAGGATTCTTCTTCTTAGCAGTCTTAGCTTTCGGGCACTGAAAAGCTTTATGACCTATTTTAAGACAATGAAAACATCTGAAAGGGACACTCTCATAGTCCATCTGCTGGATATGAGTGCCAAGTTTGGACTGAAAACATACCACTTCTGGCATATACACCTATGCAGATCCTCACATAGGTTAGCCTACTCTTAGATGTTGTAATAGGGTTGATGGAGAGAAGCTCTCTAAAAGAGCTGGCCACTCCCTTAAAGACATCCTCATTCCAAAACTCCAATGGCAGTTTAGGGAGTCTGACCCATACTGGAGCTTGCTGAAAGAAGGATTCATTTAAGTCCAGTTTAGATGACCATTTTTGAAGCACCGGGGTGGCCCTCCCAAAGCTCCAGGGGCAAGAAGGGAGAAGAAAATCATGGATGAATTACATATGAAGTATGAGCAAGTCTTTACAGCTTACAATGAAGAGATCAAGTGCAAATTGAAGTTTGAAAATGAGCTTGCTTGATATAAGGGACAAAAGATTAAATAATTAGAGGTAGGGGAGTCTTCCCAAAGAATAACTGCATCCTCACTTGCTCCTCCACCATCTACTAGTCACATTATTGAAATCCTTGATAATCCATTGCATCAAGAAGATCTCTCTAAAGAAGATATATAATACGAGAAAGCTAGACTCAAGGCTATACAAATAGAAGCATGGTAGATATATGAATAAAAGATAAGAAAGAAAATATTGAATTTTGTCTTTGAGATTGACATTAGACTTCTTCACCATATGGTAAAAAAATTGATGGATATGATAAAATCCCCTACTGATAATGAAGATAGGTTGAGAGGAATCTTGAATAAGTGGATTGGAATAGAGGAGACAATAACTAAAATGTGTTTCAATGTAGTTGCTAACATAAATGATGACTGTCATATGGAAAATAAATATGATCTAGTAATTGATTTGTCATATTTTGATATAAATAGGGAATTTTTACAAATGAGGATGAGATTTTGCATCTCCGAGTGTGAGAACAATGAGCATGCATTTTTTCCTTTAGCATTTACAAATGATAATGAGATGAAGACACTCACAAATTAGGATGATGATGTTCCTGCTATGTTGAATGATAAAGTGAGTATGATAATAAACAAAGATGACAATAGTTTATTCATAGAAGTTGTAGTAGACCTGATGGAGGCAAGAAATTTTTATAACTCTTTCATTTCTAAGGCTAAGCAATCAAAAGGTAAATGGAAAGATATCTCTTGTAAAGAGAAATAGATCCTTAATTTTTACTAACCTTATGATTCAATTTATAATGAATGGGTGGCCTAATATACTTCAATAATAGAATCTTCATAGGTAGTAGTAGAGGATAATCCATAAGGCATGTACACAATAGATGGAGAGAAACAATTGGTTGAGGGAAGTGTTCAAGATGAGGGGAAGAACACCCAATTAGAAATTGAAGAAACTAAAGGACAAGATCAAAGAAAAAAGGAGGATGAAATGGTGGCCCCACAACCTATAGATGAGACAAATGATGAAAAGATACACGAGTTTTTTTTTTGATAAGATAAATAGGTTTTAAGGGATCTTGAAACCCATAAGTTTTACAAAAAACAAGGCTAATAATAAGAAAAAGAAGCCTAGCCAAAATAGAGGTCCAACAGCTGAAAAAAGTCTGAAGGCCCAGCCCAAAACAAAGGCCCACAGAAAGGCTAGAAAACAAACAAACTAAAATAGACTATAGAAAGCCTGTCCAAAAGCCAAAAGCTAGAAAGATGAAAATACAAAAGACAAGAAAACTAGTCTTTAGTAATCTTCTCCATTTCCTGCATAGTCTAAGCTGCCTCGACTATCTTTTGTTGCTCCTTTGCCATTTGATCCTGGACCTTCTCCATGCCCTGATCCATACTAGTGAACATACTGATTGTGGCCTTGTCATCATTTGGCCTAGCCTTCTCCCTGTTCTGTCCTCCCTCCTCCACCAGGTAGCCCCTATCCTTAAGTTTACCAGCTAGGGATTGGATGTTGTCATTCATTGAACTCAGGAGAGAAATCATCTGACTTGCCAAGTTGTGGTTGTAGTTTTCAAGATTTCTAATTCTCCTTTCATTTAAGCTTTCTCTGTTATCCTGGTCCTCCTCCTATCTGTCAATACCAGTCTTTTTCTTAGTACTTTCCATCTGGGATGCCTTTTCTCTAACTTCCTCCAGCTCATGGAAGAGCCATTTGATTGATCTAAAGTTGTCAATCATACTACTACGGGCATTATTTAGAAGGTTCATTCCAATCTCCCTTGCGTTGTCTAAAATGGCCAGGATAGTTGGGTCTATGAGCTCATTGAGCCTAGGCTCCTCCAGGTTGTCCACCAGGATCTGAGGGTTCATAACTTCCCTAAAAATCCCAATAGTAGTAGTCCTCACATTGAAATTTTTCCAGGCCTTTCTTCTATTATTGACCTACACTTCCCCCTCGTTCTCACTAGTGATGACATTCACTTTTTCCTCTGAAGGAGGCTGAGACTAGACAGGGGAGAGGGGAAGAGAAATAGCATCCGTCCTCTAATTTCTAGTCTCCTCAACTCTCACTACCTCCCTCTTCCATTTTTTCCTAGGTTTCTCCTCTTCCAACTCCTCCTCCGACTCATTGTTAGAATCTTTCGTATCCATTTCCTCCTCCTCCTTAGCATAACTCTCTTTTTCTTGAGCTTGGCCATGATCCCTAGGGCTTTTCCTGCTGAGAGTTGTAGCTATGGACTATTTCCTACCTTGACCTTTATTCTTCTTTCCTGAGGTAAAATTCTCCTCCTCTAAGCTAATGCTCTCAATGTCATCAGAGTCTAAAGAAGAGTTGGAGCTACCTTTATCAACATCCTCAAATTGAGGAGGGTTATTGCATAAAGAATGAGCTTTGAAATGCTCATGGATGAGGAGAAATAAACCCTCATGCAAAGCAGGGTTAACAGTGGCTTTCTTCTTGAAACTAGAGATAGCCTTGTTCATAGAAGTGAGAAGGTAAAAGGGAATGGAAATTCTACTCTTATGGCAAAAATGATTTAAAATGACAAAATGGTGAGTTCTGACCCGATCAAACCTAGGGTCCAAGGTAACATAATCAATGAGGGCATATAAAAAAATACCTCCAGAACTTCTTTATAGTCTCCATTACATAGAAAGACTCTTTCTTTTCCAGCTTGTTCATCTCTGCAGAATTTTTCACGAACTCCTTGACTGCATTGGACAAAAGTTTCTTGTCCCTGTAGAAATTGAAACCCTCCATAGGGATACTAGTGACCTCTACAACCACCTCCTCTATGATTTGGAAAGAAACCCCATTCACCTTGACCTTGCCATTGCTCCATGACTTCACCATTCTGTTGGTCACCTCAGGGTCAAAACCATGGAGTTTCTCGAAAAAATTCGCAACCCCACTCTTTTCCAAATTTTTCCAGACTTTCCCCATATTCTTCCACTTCTCTACTTCACCCATCGGCTCCTTTCTGCTCCATTCTCTAGTCATGACATCCATTTTTTCTTCAACTATTCTCATGAGCCCAAATCTTTGCAAATTTTTTCTAGCCAAGATTTTGGCTCTATTTTTATTATTGGGTTCGTGATCATTCACCTCTCTGATACAATAGCAAGTGAAAATGATAACGATCCTCCAAACGTGTCAAAATGACGAAAAAAATCCCTTGAGATTATGAAAACCAAGAAACTTATTATGGCTTGTACCAACATCCAATCTTTCTTTATTAAACATGATAACAGTTAGATTGATCCATTCTTCCATGGATTAAACATACACAAGTTTGTTACAAAGTTAGAGAAAGATAAAATTGAAGAGGATCCTACCCAACCAGAGAACACCGATAGTTAGAATGCATGGCAATAAATAATTATTAGAAAGGAAGAAAGTAATTATTACAATATGATACCTTACCTTTGTGGTTCCTCCACTATGGGTATACCTATGTAACAAATCATTGAAATTACTTTCAAATAATTCAAATTATGCCACATGCACCTAATTCAACTGTCTCATGGGTTTTTGAAAAAGTTTTTTTTGTCTCTTATGTAACTATGTTTTGTTCAGGACAACTATCATTTTCTCTCTATGCTTGAAGCTTGTTGTAACTCATCCTATATAAATGAGTTCCCAAGGCTAGAGGATGGGTCAAGATTTCATTTTTGAATGAACATACATTTTCATATTTTGAGTAAGTCCAAAGCTATATAGTTGTATTGTTTCATAAATTCCATGAATGGAAATACAAAATTGGATTGCTAAGCCTATTTTTGAGTTTTTTGTTGTCATTGGAAGTTGACACTAAGTTGTATATTTTCAAAGAAGATGATACAAAAAATTTTTGCAGTCTAGTTACCTATTGGTAAATAGATTTGTTCTTTCAAATTATAACTCTTAGATGCCCAACTTGGAACAATATCTGATCATAAATAGTTGACAAGCCACTTGTGGATAAATTGGCTTCCCTCTGAAATTGTAGGTATAGCTCTCTAAATATATTTCCAATGAATTATGTTTTCTTCCTAAATTAATTTGGGGTATGTTCTTGACCTGAGAATAGAAGAAGTATAACCAAGCTAGACCCAAATAGAATCTAACTTAGGAAAATAGAAGTTTTGAATACTAAAACAAGTATACATCTTCTGAATTCATAAAGATTATCTGAATAATAGCTAATATTAAACTAAGAAAACTTGAATCTAAACTCTAATTAATAAATTGAAAACACTAAAGGGATTTCTCTATGAATGAACAATAACAACACCTATTACATTCATTCATCACTTCAAAATAGGGGAGGTGAAACTTTGTTCTTCCCTTGTTTTGACTTAAACAAAAGAGAAAATGTAAACTAAATATAATAGCAATTGGAATAGAAAATGATTGGCATAAAATACCATTCAATTGTCTCTACAACAAAAAGTACTTCACACCAAAAAATATTTGACCTTTCATTAATCTTTCAGTTTTATACATATAGAGTTTCAAGATGACCGTTACAATAGGAGCTTAATTGGTTCGTCTTCTAAAAATGACAAATGAAAAGATGCCAGTTTTTCATATTACAAAATTACAAAAGAAAATGAAAAGAGGGCATAATATGAATCATTTAGACTTCTTCCACTTTTTTGTTTTCGCTCTATATGCCGTAGCAACAACTATTACTGGAATTAGTTCCTCATGGTTGGGCATGTGTATAATTGTGAATGTCAAGAGCCATTTTGAATGTTCCCTTGCTAGCTCTTTCACAAAATTCAACTAATTTGGAAAATCTTTTGCAGCCACATGTATACAACCACTAAGTGTCTGGAGTTTTGCAATTCTATTTTGACTACTGGAAGTCACTCTAGATAGATTATCCAAAAATGTGGAAAAGTTATTTTTCATTATATCTACTCTAATGAGAGCCTTCCCTTGACCATTGGTTTGTGAATCAATGTGTAACCCTTTCATAAGTTTGAGTCCTCTATCTTGAGTCTTCTTTGCTTTATCCTCTATTTCCTTGAGTCCCTTCTCAACTAGCTGGATCATCTCTTGCTTGAACTACATACTTTGGAGCCATTCAAATAGAGTTTCATTTCCCTTCTTCAAAATCTTCACTTCAATTACTTCTTTTTCTTTCATCTGGATAATCATCTTTAGAAGAGAGATGCAGTCATCACATTTGACCCTTTCTCCAGCTAGAGTATTGCTATTAGACATGATGTTTTCCTTTTCTATTTCTAGTCTGAGGATAACATTACCGATTTGATCTATGAGAGAAACTTCTTTTGATTTTAGTTTCTCAATCCATTCTTTTCTAATTTGACTTAAGTATCTATCCTCCTAAAGTTGAGAAATGAGAGCTTGTAATTTAGTAGTAGTAGGATTCTAGGCTACTGACACACCAGAGATAGTTGCCAGCAGGATGACCAGTTGCCTAATGAATTTGTTCAACTCTTCTATCTTGGTTTTCATTCTGATCTTTGATAACTTAAGGCTTTCCAATTGTCCTTCTATTACTTCATTTTATGACCTCCCCAAGCCAACCTTTGTGTCATGTCTGGCCTCTCCAAGATCAATTAAATGTAGAGTGAAATCATTAGCCTTTATGTCCTCGATTCTCCCTCCTTTTTTTGGCTTGGCTATTTCCATTGTCAAATGCCCTATTTCTAGATCTTTCCCAAGTATTAATAAAGTCTTTTTCTTCTTAACTTTTGTCAATGCAGTCCCAGAATGAACTATGAGAGATACTATATCTTTGGTGGAAACACTTTCATGCTTTCTCTTTCTCTTCCTTTCCAAAGTATCTTCCAACTAAGAATCTATTCCTATCACTTTGGAAGTTGTTCCACGTGATTTAATACTAAAGATATTTTTCTTAACTAGAGTTATTGCTAGCAATTGAAGAGAAAGGATTTTTTGGATCTTAAGAGATGAACCTAGAAGAATTCTAGCCCTTCTCCACTTCTGGAGTCTTCTTCGTTGCCTCATTTGACTCAGTAGACTCGTTGCTACTACTATTTCCATCCCCTAAGTCTACTATTTGTATAGGGGAACCACTTGGCCTCAGAAGTGAAGCACTTACTAATGGAATGGGCCTATGATGAGGATATGAAACTTGAGTGATATGTGGACTAGGGTAGTGTGGGGAGATGGAATTGGAATAGTATGAGGGGATGGGATTGGAGTGGAGGCACTGTCCTTTGGTTGTTTTGTCTTCTTCTCTTCAGTACCAATTTGGGTTCCTATGACTGGTAGGGAACCATCATGATAGGTCTTAGCTATAGGGACATTCTTGTCTAGAGGTTGATCACCTCCTCCTAAAGGTTGAGCTAGCCCTTGAGTGGAAGCTATGGTGGCACTTGGTACAATGCTCTGAGATGAACTAGGCATTGCAGTTGCTAGAGAAGCTTGAGTGGCTACACCTTTACTTTGCCTCCTCTTGGTTATCCACCAACCCATTTCCCCATTCTTTTAATAATTCTAGTCATCATGATATCAAGATTCTCTTCCACATCCATATATGGCTTAGAACTAATAGGAATCCCCCTTAACTTAGTCAAATAGGTATTTCTATACATATTTTGATCATCATCCTCCAATCCTTCAACATTGACATTAATACCATATGTTCTTACTTGTTCTACTGTGAGCTTGGAAAAAGCATGATCTTGGCTCTCCAACTCATCTTTGCAATCTACCCAATAATCTTTTACAGTGGTGACATGCTTGATCACACTCCCAATTTGTAGCACCTCTCTTACATATCCATTTCGGTTGAACATAGGTCTCACAACCTCATATTTTTCCAACTTATACTTAGTCTTAAATGCCTTGAGCATATTTTTGGCGTCAGATCAAGAATCACAACTTTAAGCTCCAACCTTCATAGGGAATTCATACCCTTTCTTCTTCAAGCTTGTGCTTAGCATGTTCACCTGGATTGCTTGCCTTAGAATCTCTATCAGCACAATCAGATCACTTGGGTATTTGAGTAGCTTCAAAGGAAATCTATATAAAGTTGCAAGACACAAATATGAAAAGGATGAGAACTAAATAAAATAGCTACCAAATTGACTGATGGTTGCCATTACTTCTAGGCTAAACCTCCTCTCTGGACATCCTTGGAGTTCCCTACAAATCTTCATTGTAAATGAATCATTAACTCTGGCATATTCCGCATAGCTATTTTGTTATTGCAAGCATGGATAAAATTCACAACTTTTCATGTTATCAAGAAGTTCTCTATTCTAGGAAGGCCTAGCCACAATTGTAGAGAACCTAACATATAAATCAAGAAAGAAGACATGTAGAAGGTATTCTAAAACTTTGTGGCATTGAAGGCTCTAGACAGATGACCACTTACCTCATATACCCAATGAACATAATATGTATCTGAATAGATGATTTATACCAAAAAGAAATAATATTAAACAAAATTGAGTGCTTCTACCTCACCATTCAATCGATGTAAGAGAGCCAGAATGTCTATGATCTTGGGCTTGAGATCAGTGCTGAATAGAGTCTTAGGAACCTTACTCTTAGCTCTCCATGGATTTTGGAACAAGGACCTCATAATTTCTTTTCTCCACACCATTTTCTTCAAGGAGAACTTGGACATAGTTCCTCCTACTATCAACTCATAAAATTCTTCTTGCTTTGGAACCCGGAGGCAATTGACTATAGTTTTCCTATCAATAGAGATTAATACTATCTGGTTAGGCAGCAAAATTTTTCTAGTATCTAGGTTGTAATGATTTATACATTTTCCAATCAGCTCAGGAGCTTGAACCACCACAGGAAATCTAGTTGCCTCCACTAGCCTGCTTCCCTAGTGCTTTTTAGTTATGGGGTGAATTGGCTCCAACCTAGGCCTCCTTTGAAAGTCTTTCATGTCAAAGAAATGGAGTGAGGTTTTTGTAACATTCTGTAATGTAGACTTGATCCCATTCAGCTTATCAAAACTGGAAAATCTAGTTTCCATTTTATTTGAGATAGAAGTGAATTGAAACCTTAAAATTGAAAGTGGCACAGAGAGTAGAGTTTGCAAGTATAAGAGATTTGAAAATCCTATACAATTCAATAGCATAAAAATTCAATAAAAAGTGGTAATTTGAAAAATCGTTATGTTTCTCTCTATATAGAAATCCTAATTCACTCGTTAATCTTCAAGATCTGTGCCACATAAGTGAATTAAAGGATGGATCTATTGGATTAGTAAATGTGGGAGTTTCTAATAGATTTTTCCATGTCTTTTCACTATTTTCATTGGCCCAATCATAACTTTCTTTTATTACATACTTACTTTCCCACTTTTCACCAAATTCCAGAGAATTAAGAATGGAGTACTCTATAGGGAAATATTTGCTCAGCCAAATTTTTCTCAAAATACCTTCCCAAATGTGATTAACTTGTTCCCATTACCATTTTTAAGTATCTTGTGATCAATCTATCTACCCAACATGCTTGTAGAGTTGATTTATCAACAGATGTGGAAAATTGCCTTCCCGGGTTGGAAACCCACTAAGGGGAAAACAACTTCTATTTTCCTTCCCTTGCCTTTATTTTCACTTTACCCTTTAAGTCAATGTGCCTCTAAGCTTTGGAAAATCTCAAAAAGGTTGTGAAAATGAAAGAGAAATCCACTTGTTATTCTCTCTCACAAATGCCTTTATTGGAAAATTGACTTCATGGGTTGAAAGCTTGTCATGGAGAAGTTACTTCAAAGTTTTCTACTAGATGTGATTCTAAGCACCATGATGAACCTTGAGTGCCTGCCAAGGTGGAATACTATGATGTATGGATGATCTATCCATGAAACAACTCATTTCCTTCTTGCTTTGGCTTGTAAACCTCATTTGTTGATCTCTGTGAAAAATCACCTTTATGGGTCAAAAATGTACTGGAGAGAAGTCAATGTTGCATTCCTTGCAAGCTTCATTTTCTTTATGTGCAAACTATGATAAGCTATGAACTAGTTCTTCCTTGGAAATAACTCTATGAAAATCATTATAAAACACTAGAATCTCCATCGAATTAGGTTCTAGACTACCCACAAACTCATGACAACAAGGAAAACCCACCCAGTTATGTAATACAAGAGAAGGGAAAAGGTGAAAAATCTTATGGAGAAGCTTTTCACTTGAGGGGAAAGAACTAGACTTGGACATACATAGACCAAACTAAGACACAAGATCTTTTCCACTTTGCAAAATGGGTACAGGATGAAAAGTGGGGCAACAATTGGCTCTAACTAGGGACTTGGGTAGAGCATACCTAAGCAAGGAACTCAAAATATTTGGTTTTGCAAAGAAGATAAAAAGTGGCAACACAACAAAACACAAGCAAGGCAAAGAATATGAAAAAAAAAGAAAGGGAAAAAGACTAATTAGGAAATACAAAAAGAAATAAAATCTAACTATAATACAATAAAGGGGTTACCTATTCTCAATTTGTAATTTGATAAAGCTTTAGATCCTAACCATTCCAGGTCAAGGGTAGTATTTCACCATCTTCATATGCCAACTTGAAAGAAATATTTTCAAATTCCTCATGAATTTTGAATGGTCCTTTCCATAAAGTCTCAAACTTCTTATGCATTCCTTTTGGAGCACTTCGTTTATCCCAGAATAGCACATTATCTCCTACCATGAATTTTTAGGGTCTTTCTTTCTTATCAAATAGATCCTTCACTCACATCTGATGCTATGTAATGTGATCTACAATTTCTTCCCTTTCCTCTTCAAGTTTGCTCAAGTACAAAATCCTCTTCTCTAGACTATCTGTATAAACATCATCTTCGATCATTATTCAAATTTTATTTGTGGCTAATTCTAGAGGTAAGGGGAGATTAGCCCCAGTCCTATAAACCAATTCAAAAGGAGACATGTTGATTTCCCTTTGAGGTGTCACTCTATCTACCCAGAGTGCTTCATGAATCTTTTTGTACCAAGTCTTTTGATTATCTGAACTGAATTTCTTAATGATATTCATCAAATTCTTTTTACTAGATTCGTCTTGACCATTTCCTTGAGGGAAATAATCAGATGAATGATTGACGATGATCCCATACTCAAAGAAAAAATTGGTAATTTTAGTTGAAGAGAAATAAGATGCATTTTCCATCACTAATTTAATGAACCTAACCAATATGTTCTCCTTTATGAATTTGCATACCACCTCAAAAGTAGTTTTCTTGGTAGCTTTAGCTTCTACACACTTAGTGAAGTAGTCACTTGTAGTTATTATGTACTAGTGATGGGCACTAGATGTAGAACTAATTAGACCAATAAATTCAAGAGCCCATTGTTGAAAAGGTCCTTCAATGATAATAGGTCTCAACGACAGAACAACTAGTTGAGGGCACTTAGAAAACATCTTGCACTTCTCACATTTTTCTACCCAAGCATAGGCATCTTTAAACATTCTAGGCTAGTAATAACACTGCCTTCATATCTTAAAAGTTGTGATTGAAGATGAGAAATGTCTTCTGCAAGCTTCATCATGAAATGTTCTCAACATCTTTTTTTGCTTTTATTTGTCTACGCACCTAAGAAAAGTGCCATCAATGGCCCTTTTGGATAATTTACCATCCCAAATCATATACTTAGCTAATTTCAATTTAAGATCTCTTCTTTGTTTTGTAGTTAGGCCTTCGAGACATTCACCATATGTTATTAGATAAGAAATATTCTCAAACCATGAATCATAGAGACCTATAGCTAAAACCAAGTGCTTCTCCCCTGACTCTTCTGATTCTTCAGTGATCTTTTTTTCTACAATCACCTTGCATAGAGCATTTCCTCTTATTAGCTTGGTAGGCTTGATTTCTATATCATACTCCTATATTTTTGCTACCCATGGTCTTCTAACATTACAATTTACATCTTAGTATGTCAACACACTCTTTGTTGCTACATCTTGGACGAAAACTACGAAATGTGAATTTAGGATATAGAATAAAATTATTTTAGTGCCTTGACCACTGCAAAAGTGTTCTTTTCAATTTGTGAATATTTTAGTTCATGATTCTTCAAAGGTATGCTCATGAAAGCTAGTGGGGCATGTACCCCTTCATCATTTTCTTGCATAAGTATTGCCGATAGAGTATGTTTAGAAGCATAACAATAAATGTTGAAATCTCATTTATAATTTGGGTGACATAAAACTAGGGCATTAGCAATAACATTTTTTATATCCTGAAAGGCCTACTTTCCCACCTCATTCCATTTAAAATTTGAATTCCCTTTCATTATATCCACTATATGCTTAGTGGTTTCTACAAAATTAGGCAAAAACATTCTAAGGAAATTAACTTTCCTGAAGAATGATTTAACTCCTATTTTATTTGAAGGAAAGCTTAATCTTTGAATGGCTTCCACCCATTCAGGGTCAATTCTGATGTCTTCCTAGGACACTATATGACCTAGGAATTTTCCTTCTATCACATAGAAAAATGTTTTCTTTGGATTGAGAGAGATTCCATTTTCTTTGCATCTTTGTAAAACTTTCTTCAAATCTTGCATATAATCTTTCCTCTTTTTTGAGAATATGGTGAGGTCATCCAAGTATATAACCATGCTTCAGTCCTTCAGATCAACAAATGTCTTACTCATACAATTTTGGAACGTAGCACCAACATTGATAAGCCCAAAGGGCATTCTGTGATATGCAAATGTACCCCAAGGAGTGGTGAATGTCATCTTATGCTAATCCTTCTCTTCTACTTTGACCTAATTGTAACCTGATAACCCATTGAGCATAGACATCATTTTAGATCCCACCATTGTTTGTAGTAAGTAATCCATATTAGGAAGAGTGAAGTTATCTTTTAGAGATGCCTAGTTCAAATTGTGGAAATCAACACATATCCTTATCTCTCCGTTCTTCTATTTGATAGGTACTATATTAGCTATCCAGGTGGAATGATAAATAGGGTAAATAATCCTTGCCTTTAACATTTTATCTACCTCCCATAAAATAGTGTCTAGGACCTTAGGATTATAATTACTTTGGTTTTTCTAGAAAGGGACTGCATCAAGCTTAAGTGGAATTTGATGTTTTACCTTACCATCCCTATAGCTTTTCAAATCCTCATAACTCTAGGAAAAACATCTCTATATTCTATGAATAAATTTCTTGCAGCTTCTTTCTCTTTAGGTGAATAGCATTTCCCAATATTAATCATTTTGACATTATGAATATCTCCAATGTTTACTCCCTCGTATTCACCCATAGTAGGCCCCTTTTCTACTCTCTTTTTCTTTATGTAAGCATCATGTCTATTAATTTTTTTTTCCAAAGCCACCAAATATGGGGGAATAATATTACCTTTTAACTAAACTTCTCCATTTTGATTCTATTTCCTATTGACATTAGATCTTTCGTGATCACTTCTACTAGATTCATGTTCAAAACTAGACTTATCATTTTCCAAAAACAATAGCAAACTCTTATCATCATTGAAGACTTGTCAGGATTCTACATTGTCTGGAATAGAGGATTGGTACACAATTTCAATTTGATACCTTTTATCTTTGAAGTCTGGATGAGGAAGTAATAGGGAGGTAGAGACTACAAGGGAATCAGTCTTAGTGTTCAACTCCCTTGGAACTGCTTCAATAGAGAAGGTGTCTAGGCCTTCTATCTCATCCCAAACTCTTTTTATAATTCCTCAACTTTTGATTTTTCATAGAATGTTGTCCTTTTATTTGATTCACAATGAGCTCTACATCACCTTTAGCTTTTAGGATCTTTATCCCTCTTTCTTTTTCTATTATTATCCCCGATAATAAGGCCTCATACTCTACAGTGTAATTCATATTCCCAAATTCTAATTTGAAGGCCATGGGTTCAAGTTCTCCGTCTAGGGATATCAACACTACACTTGCTCTAGATCCTGAAGAGGCACAACTTCCATCAAATTCAAGTGTCCATATGCCTAATGCATCTTTATTTTCATTAGAAACTCTTTGACTTTCATTTTCATCTCTCTATTCATCTAGAGCCTCTTTAATAAACAACATGTAGTTGCCAAATTCCAACTCTTGATCTAGGATCTGTACTTTAGGATCATTTGATTTCAAGATTGTAAACTTCTCCTTTTCTTTGGGTTCTAATTTGACTTTCTTATTCCCAATAGGTATCATTTCCTGAGACCAATCTAGCTTTATTTCTCCTCCCAAGTCTTGATAGAAACTTCTACTTAAAAGTAGTCCATAGCTTACTGAAATGTTAGCTACTAGAATGGTCAATAAGAGCTTCTTTTTTGGATGTGAAGTGAAGGCTACTTGAGCATCTTTAATTTTCCTAAGTAAGGGAACTTTTTTAGCATCCATAAAATAAAATTTCCCATGCACTTTAGTGAGGTTGAGACATAAGGCCTTAGCTACAAAATAAGGCATAACATTATTTGATGCACCCAAATCTATTATACAATTGCTGAGTTTACATCCATTGATATACGATGAAATATAAAAGGGTTCAAGTTTTTGCCCTGGAGATGTTGCTAAGATGGTGGAATCTTCTTGATCAAATAGACCAGATGTCAAGGTTTCATCTTCTCTTTCAACAGTCACACTATGATTCAAATTTAATGTGTTTCCTTTACACCGGTCTACTAGTCTCTTTAACTCAGAAGGGTGTGGCTTCAAATAATCTATATAGGAAATTTGAATTTTTGATTCATCATAGAATTGAATGAAATCAAAAGGTGTTTTTTCCTTACCCATTTGTAAAGATATTCTCCTTGATCAGTATGTACATTACTCGTCGAAGGACTGGAGTCATTTTTGTGAGTGTGACTAGAAGATTGATTCTTCAACCTTTTGCCCCAAGTAAGCACTATGTATGAAGTTCCATCGATGGTTGCATAACATTCACTTTTTGGTTCAGAATCTTATTCATATTCTAAAAATAAATTTCTAGAGTTTTCATTTGAATAGAAATCTAGTTCTAAACAAGGAGTTGCAATGTTCAATTCATTGGTAGCTAATAATTGCATCATACAAGCAATCTCTGGACAACTCTCACTATCATGATTTGTGGTCAAGTGAAAGACACGCATATTTCCCTTCTTCGGTACCATTTCAATTTGCAACCTAGGTTGTGAGCCTATGATCTATGAGAATCTACTCTCATTGTTCCTTCCTGGTGAGTTCTGATAATTCCATTGATAGGAATTATTGAATTTGGGTAACTATCTCTTTACTACTACTAGCTTATTTGATAATTTCTAAATCATCTCCTTAGATGACGTGGTATTACTGGAACTTCCTTTAGTTTGAAGTTCTCATTTCCACTTTCCCATAGAGATCAAATCATCCTCACATTCAATCACTTTCTTTTGTGCATCAGCTAGATCCATGGGATGTGCTTTTCTTAAATCATAATTAACATCTAGAGGCATCGCACTAATGAAGAAAGTTTTCAAATTACCAGCTATAGGTCTATCAACAATTAGAATTCTGCTGATAATCTTGTTGAACTTAGCAACAAAATCTCTCATGCTCATAGTGGGTTTCTTTTTAATTGAATTCAACCATGTTAATAAGGCATGTTCATCTTCCACAATTTTGAACCTTGTCTCAAAGGCCTTTCTCAATGTATCCCAATCATTTATCAAGCCACCAGCTAGATGATAAAACCAGTCTGCTAAACTATCTGTGATGGTCTCTACGAACAACCTTACAACAACATCTTCATGTCTAACCCCTAAGATATGAGTGGCTGCAAAAAAAGCTTTAGTGTGTTCATCTATATTAACTTTGCCATCCCCTGATAATTGAGGGAAATTCTTCTTGGAACCAACTAGGAGTGGATGGTAAGTGTTTAGTGTGAGTGGCCCTATTACCGTAGCCCATATAGCAGCCATGATTCTCTTGGTAGTATATGGAATGAAATTAACAACTAGAGGAGAAGTAATTCTGTGTAAAGCCAATACCTAACAAGTAGAATGTGAAGTGTTGGTGTTTTGATTCCTAATAGGGGAAGGTGGCCTACTCCAAATTTTATTTTCACTTTTCTACTTTGGAACATCTAAGATAGGAAAGCCAAGATCTGTAAGCTTATCAAAGATAGGGTCTTACCCACCCTATTCCTTGGTACTTATGAGGAACCTAATTTGTATTAGTATGCTAGGTTAGGTTTATCTCTGGTCTTCTTGTCTCAATTTTCTTTTTATTCTTTGGATGTTTCTCCTTTGAACAACTCTTTCTAAGGCTTCAACTCTTCTTTCTTCTTCCTCCAATACCTAGCTAAAATTCCTATAATGTTCAACATTCCTCCTATGTATCCAAATGAATGTGTTGAGGGATGAAATTGTATCTTCTTGGTCAACTTGAAAACTAAGATTAGGTTGGAGCAATAGAATAATGTTTTCATGAGGCAATACCATTTTCCCTCATGATATAGGCTTTTTAGTCAAGTGACTTTTTGTTTCCCTAGTGGAGTCACCAAAAATCTATTGGTAAACAATTTTTTTCTTTCAAATTATAACTCTTAGATGTCCAACTTGGAATAATATCTGATCACAAATAGTTGAAAAGCCACTTGTGGATAAATTGGCTTCCCTCTAAATTCGTAGGTACAACTCCCTAAATAGATTTGCAATGAATTATGTTTTCTTCCTAAATTAATTTGGGGTATGTTCTTGACCTGAGAACATAAGAGGTATAACCAAGCACAACCTAAATAGAATCTAACTCAGGTGATTAGAAGTTTCAAATACTAAAATGGGTTTATGCATTCACACATCTGATGAATTCATAAAACTTATCACAATAATAGCTAATATTAAACTAAGCGAACTTGAATCTTAACTGTGATTAATAAATTGAAAATGCTGAAGGGATTTCTCTTTGAATGAACAATAAAAACACCTATTATATGCATTCTTCACTTGAAAATAGGGGAGGTGAAACTCTATTCTTCCCTCCTTTCTACTCAAACAGAAAACATAAACTAAATATAATAGCAATTGGAACAGAATATGATTGACATAAAATACCATTCAATTTTTTCTGCAACAAAAAAGTACTTCACACCAAAATTTTTATGACCTTTCATTAATCTTTCAATTTCATACATATAGATTTTCAAGATGACCATTACAATAGGAGCTTAATCAGTTCATCTTCTTAAAATGACAAATGACAAGATGCCAGTTTGTCATATTTCAAAATTAAAAAAGATAACAAAAAGTGGGCATAATATGAAACATTTAGACTTCTTCCCCTTTTCTATTTTTTCTCCATATGCCTTAGTAGCAACTATTATTGGAATTAGCTCCTCATGACTGGGCACATGTATATTTGTGAATCTCAAGAGCCATTTTGAATGTTCCCTTGCCAGCTCTTTCACAACATTCAACTAATTTGGCAACTCTTCCACAACCACATGTATACAAGCACTAACTGTCTGGAGTTTTGCAATTTTATTTTGACCACTGGAAGTCATGTCAAATAGATTATCCAAAAATGTAGAAAAGTTATTTTTATTTATATCTACTCCAATGAGAGCCTTCTCTTGACCACTAGTTTGTGAATCAATGTGTAACCCTTTCATAAGTTCAAATCCTCTATCTTGAGTCTTCTTTTCTTTGTCCTCTATTTCCTTGAGTCCCTTCTTAGCTAGCTAGGTCATCTCTAGCTTGAAGCCATTAAAATATAGGTTCATTTTCCTTCTTCAAAATCTTCACTTCAACTGCTTCTTTTACTTTCATCTAGATGATCATGTTTAGTAGAGAGATGCAGTCATCACATTTGACCCTTTCTCTGGCCAGAGTATTGCTATTAGACATGATGTTTTCCTTTTCTATTTCTAGTCTAAGGATAAAATTATTGATTTGATCTATGAGAGAAACTCCTTCTAATTTGAGTTTCTCAATCTATTCTTTTCTAATCTAACTGAAGTGTTTATCCTCTTGAAGTCAAGAAATGAGAGCTTGTATTTCAGCTGTAGTAGGATTCTAGGTTATTGACACATCAAAGATAGTTGCTAGTGGGGTGACTAGTTGCTTGATGAATTTTTTCAACTCTTCTATCTTAGCTTTCATTCTTATCTTTGATAACTTAAGGCTTTCCAATTGTCCTTCTATTACTTTATTACTTGACCTCCATAGGCCAACCTTTGTATCATGTCTGGCCTCTCCAAGATCAATTGAATGCAGAGTGAAATCATTAGCCATCATGTCCTCGATTATCCCTCCTTTTTTTGTCTTGGCTATTTTCATCCTCAAATGCCCTATTTCTAGATCTTGCCCAAGCATTGACAAAGTCTTTTACTTCTTAACTTTTGTAAATGTAGCCTTGGAATGAACTATGAGAGATACAATATCTTTTGTGGAACACTTTCATTCTTTCTCTTTCTCTTCATTTCCAAAGTATCTTCCAACTAGGAATCTAGTCCTATCACTTTGGAAGCCATTCCAAGTGATTCAATACTGAACATTTTTTTGTTAACTAGAGTTATTGTTGCAACAATTGAAGAGAAAGGATTTTTTGGATCTTGAAAGATGAACCTAGAAGAAGCCTGGCCTGTCTCCACTTCTAGAGTCTTCTTCATTGCCTCATCTAACTTAGTAGACTTCCTGCTACTACTCTTTCCATCCCCTAAGTCTACTATCTATATAGGGGAACTACTTGGCCTCAGAAGTAAAGCACTTATTGATGGAATAGGGCTATGATGAGGAGATGTAATTGGAGTGATATGCGTAGAAGGAGACAAGGTGGTGTGGGGAGATGGAACTAGAGTAGTATGAGGTGATGGGACTAGAGTGGAGGCAGTGTCCTTTGGTTCTTCCAACTTCTTCTCTTCAATACTAGTTTGGGTTCCTATGACTAGTAGGGAACCATCATGATAGGTCTTAGCTATAGGGACATTCTTGTCTGGAGGTTGATCACCTCTTCCTGAAGGTTGAGCTAGCCCTTGAGTGGAAGCTATGGTCACACCTAGTGTAGTGCTCTTAGATGAAGTAGGTGTTGCAACTACTAGAGAAGCTTGAGTGGCTACACCTCTACTCCTACTCCTCTTGGTTTTCCACTCAACCCATTTCCTTGTTCTTTTGATGATTCTAGCCACCATGATATCAAGATTCTATTCCACATCCACATATGGCTCAGAACTAATAAGAATCCCCTTAACTTAGTCAAATAGGTATTACTATACATATTTTTACCATCATCCTCCAATCCTTCAATATTGAGATTAATACCATATGTCCTTACTTGTTCCACCATGAGCCTAGTGAAAGCACGATCTTGGCTCTCCAACTCATCTTTGAAATGTGCCCAATAATCTTAGATAGTGGTGAAATGCTTGATCACACTCCCAATTTGTAGCACCTCTCTTGCATATCCATTTGGGTTGAACATAGGTCTCACAACCTCATATTCTTCCAACTTGTACTTAGTCTCAAATGCCTTGAACACATTTTTGGCATCACATCAAGACTCACAACGGTAAGCTCCAACCTTCATAGGGAATTCATAACCTTTCATTTTCAAGCTTGTGCTCAACATGTTCACTTGGATCACTTGCCTCATAATCTCTATCAACACAATTAGATCACCTATGTATCTAGGCAGCTTCAAAGGAAATCCATCGAAAGCTGCAAGACACAAATACAAAAAGGATGAGAATTGAATAAAATAGCTACCAAACTAACTGATAGCCACCATTGCTTCTAGGTTGAACCTCCTCTCCAAGCATCCTCGGAGTTCCCTACAAATCCTCATTGTAAATGAGTCATTAACTCTAACATATTCTGCATAGCTATTATGTAATTGCAAGCATGGATAAAATTCATAACCTTTCATGTCATCAGGGAAGTTCTCTATTTTGGGAAGGCCTGGCCACAATTGTAGAGAACCTAACATATAAATTAGGAAAGAAGACATGTGGAAGGTATTACAAAACTTTGGAACAATGAGGGCTCTAGACAGATGCTCACTTACCTCATATGCCCAATCAACATAATGTGTATCTGAATAGATGATTTGTACCAAAAAGAAATATTTTTCAACAAAATTGAGTGCTTCTACCTCATCTTTCAATTGATGTAAGAGAAGTAGAATGTCTACGATCTCAGGCTTGAGATCGATGCTGAATAGAGTCTTAGGAACCTTACTCTTAGCTCCCCATGGCTTTTGGAACAAGGACATCATAATTTCTTTTCTCCACTTCATTTTCTTTAAGGAGAACTTGGACATAACTCCTCCTAGTGTCAACTCAAAAAATTCTTCTCGCTCTAGAACTCGTAGACAATTGACTATAGTTTTCCTATCAATGGAGATTAAAAATGTATGGTTGGGTAGAATAATTTGTCTAGTGTCTGGGTTGTAATGATTTATGCATTCGACAATTAGCTTAGGAGCTTGAACTGCTACTAGAAATCTAGTTGTCTCCACTAGCCTACTTCCCTAGAGATTTTCTATTATGGGGTGAATTGGCTCCAACCTCAGCCTCCTTTGAAACTCTTGCATGTCGAAGAACTAGAGTGAGGTGTTTATAACATTCTGTAATGTAGACTTGGTCCCATTCAGCCCATTGAAACTAGTGAATCTAGTTACCATTTTATATGAGATAGAAGTTAATTGAAACCTATAAATTGAAAGCAGTGTAGAGAGTAGAATTTGCAAGTATAAGAGCTTTGAAAATGCTATAGAATTCAATAGCATAATAGTTTAATAAAAAGTGGTAATTTGAAAAATTGTTACGTTTCTCTCTATATAGAAATCCTAATTCACTTGTTAATCTTCAAGATCCATGCCACACGAGTGAATTAATGGATGAATCCATTGGATTAGTAAATGTGAGAGTTTTTGACGTATTTTTCCATGTCTTTTCACTATTTCCATTGGCCAATGATAACTTTCTTTTATTACATACTTACTTTCCCATTTTTTTACCAAGTTCTAAAGAATTAAGAACATAATACTCCATAGGGAAATATCTACTCAGCCAAATTTTTCTTAAAATACCTTCCCAAATGTGATTAACTTGTTCCCATTACCATTTTTAAGTATCTTGTGATTGATCTATCTACCCAATATGCTTGTAGAGTTGATTTCTCAATAGATAAAAAAATTTGCCTTCTCAGATTGGAAACTCGCTAAGGGGAAAGCAACTTCTATTTTTTTGCCCTTGCCTTTATTTTCACTTTACCCTTTAAGTCAATGTGCCTCTAAGCTTTGGAAAATATCACAAGGGCTGCAAAGATGAAAAATAAATCCACTTACTTTCTTTTCTCTCTCACAAATGCCTTTATCAAAAAACTAACTTCATGGGTTGAAAGCCCTTCAGAGTTTTCTGCTAGATGTGATTCTCAGCACTATGATTAATCTTGATTGCCTCCCAAGGTGGAATACTATAATGTAGGGATGATCAATCCATAAAACAACTCATTTCCTTCTTGCTTCAGCTTGTAAACTTCATTTGTTGATCTCTGTGGAAAATTGTCTTCATAGGTTGAAAATCTGCCGAGGAGAAGGCAATGTTGGATTCTTTGCAAGCTTCATTTTATTTATGTAAAAACTATGATAAGTTGTGAACTAGTTCATCCTCAGAAATAAATTTGTGAAAATCATTATAAAACACTAGAATCTCCATCGAATTAGGTTCTAGACTACCCACAAACTCATGACAAGAAGGAAAACCCACCTGGTTATGTAATGCGGGAGAAGAGAAAAGGTGAAAAATTCGATGGAGAAACTTTTCACTTGAGAAGAAAGAACTAGACTTGGACATACCCAAACCAAACTAAGACACAAGATCTTTTCCACTTTGCAAAATGCGTACATGATGAAAAGTGGGGCAACATTACCCAATCTAGATCTTATCTCTTCTTCTATTGCTTTTGATTTTCTAGAATTTGATGATAATGTCTATTGAGTTTCAATTATAATTCACTTTTACTTATATCTTAGTTCATTTTTTATTAATAATCTAATGGGTTATGTAAATGCTTGATATGAATTTGGGAGAATGAAACTTAACAAAAGGAAGATCATGATAAGAATGAGATTCTAGATTGAGTATTGTTCTCCTCTTCACAAAGTGATAGGATATATCTAGTTCTATGTGTCAAATTCTATGAGTTTCAACCCAATAGACACAGTACTACATTTGGGCCCAAATTTCAATGGTGGGCCTTCACAATTATGAAATTAAATTGTTGTGCAACTAACATTAGTCAAAATTGGCTCCCATTGGACTGATGTTGGACTTTTGGTATCACAATTTGAGATGAAAAGAGTAACTATTGAAATTGTGATGCATAGAGGTGTCATAAATTGGGCTATCATTTTAGAAAATGATTCATTTTTAGTCGAAGACACCATTGTAGTTGTGACGTCTATGTCACATAAATGCTATGGGTCTAATATCTTTCATTGTAATGAGGATGAGCATGTGGATGGAATGTTGTGGGATTGATGGATAGCTATAATAATTTTCATGTCATGTTGTATTAATAATAGAAAATTTGGCAACAAATGTTGGATAACTATGATGCAATCATAGGTTAATTTTGATCTTCACTTGGTTTCAAGAATAGTTTAATATTATCTACTAATCAGGGCCAACCTCATGAAGGTGGAAGCTCATTTGTCCCCACCCCACACCCCCACCCCCCAACATCTAACTTTCCTTTTAACATCTAAAATCTTTAAGAAATGATTGATGTTTAAAGTACCAAAAAAGGTTCTAGACCTACAAAAGTGACATCACTTTTCCATCTTCTAGTGCATGTCATTTTTCTATCATATCTAAAATAAGATTCTACCACTTTGAATTGAGAATGCACATGCAACTGCATTATTTATGCATAGGCAATATGTGGAGCTGAAAAATGCAACATGATTATATTTATTTAATAGGTCTATTAAGTTCTTAAAATTATAGACCATCTATGTCTTAAAATACCTAATTGACGGCCTCTAGAAAAAATGCAAACATATTGCATTTTTAGCTCCACCTAATATCACATGAATATGAATTGACATTTCATATTCAACTATGGTGACCTTTTTCATTTCCTTAAATCAAGATATTCACACAATTAGTTGTCATACAATCATAGGTTATTGTTGAGCTTCACTTGGTTTTGAAAATAATTTAATATTCTCTACTAATTAGACCCAAACACATGAATGTGGAAGCTCATTTGCATCCCCATACCAACATCTAAATTCCCTATCAACATCTAAAATATTTAAGAAATGATCAATCCTTAAAGTACCTAGAATGCCCTCATTGTCTCCTGCTATTCTCAGGGAAAGTTCATCTTCATTTATGATGGGTAATCCATCACACAGGTACATCTAGGAATGTCCTCATCACCTCCTGCATAAAATGAATCCAATATTAGAAAATTCCTACTAAGAAATAATAGTTCAAGTGATATAAAAACAAGAAAAAAGAGAGAGCGAAAGAGGAATCTACTTACTAATAGGCGTTGCCATCACAACTATGGTCATGCTACCTATATAGTGAGTTTTATTATTTTTCTATTGTGCCAATATTTCTTTGTTTATATACATAAGTACATAGATACATATGCACATTTATATACATATACATGTGTATATATATGTATATACATACATACATATACAGAGATCACAAGAGCATGACAACCTATTGAGTGAGTTTTATTATTTTTATGTTGTGCCAAAATCTCTTTGTTTAACAACATACAAATGGGGAATGATTAATGTTGTATTTTCTTTTCTTTTTTGTTTATAATCCATAATCCACAATCCACAATATCTCTATAGTGATGCCTAAATTAACTTCAATACCCAACTAATCGGCAAGTAGACCAATTTAACTAGGTTATAGCTTAGGCATGTGCTATTCCCATTTATCATATGGTTGCAATGTTGGAGGCAACATTTTTTCAAAAGTGGCAATAGGTTTTGTATCATTTCCCTAATTTTAATGAAGTAACAAAATATTGTTTAGGGTGGAAAGGACTATTTCATCTCGAGCTTATTGCTAATGAGAGGATAAGAAGTCAGCTAAATAAAGCCCTTAAAATGATAAATCAAGTGTTATAGAGAATGTAAACTATTTTAGGGTGGTAGAGAAATGTCAATTTTAGGCACTTTAGTAGTAGCAAGTAGCAACAACATATGGTCAACAAGAAGCCTTGGGTTCCATGGGCAATGGGATTCACCTAAATAATTCCATAGGTGCACCTGAGTTGAGTTTGAAGGAAGTGATTGTAACATATGCACAAGAACATGACATCCAATTTTTCCCTATAGTGGGATGTACACGTGATGGTCTTCACATTTATGGCTTTGGTACTTAGTATCTATCTAGATTTTGTAAATCAACAAGTGCTTGCATATTCTAGAGAGAGATGGGTGATTGCATCATTGGGGTAGATATTTGAGATGCATTGTAATCAAACTAGAGGAAATCATTGATAAACCAAACATATAATGAAGAGGAAACTTGAAAACCTGAATGTTGAAATGAAAGCTATCGAGGATCAAACACCTATGCCAGAGTTACAACATGATGTGATGTTGATTTTAGATATAAAAAAGAAAAAGGAAAACATGACATATATCATTCCCAATTTTATGTTCACAACTCAAGTGCTCTCCCATGGCCTGAGCAAAAACCTTCATTAATGCATTCAAAATTGAGGAATAAAATATGATTATGTCACCAACAGAGAATTGAAATGCAATTTTTTCAAATTCCACTTAGCACTATATCAAGAAATTCTACTACCATGCAAATTAGCTTACATTGATTCCAAAGATTAGGCCCTAACGATAGTTGAAAGAATTTTTTTGTCAAAGAATGTGCTAAAAACAAGCAAGAGTACATATTTAGAATGAACATATATATTGGAAACAATGAAGAAATATATAATCTTCTTATACACAATCATAATTATGTCAAAGATGAACTCAAGAAGTTGAGCAATATAGGAGGTGCTTAGCCAGATATTCTAGCCATCTTGGGTGATTTGGTGAGAGGATTCTATAAGAGAATGAGCCTTATGCATATAATGTCTTAAAATATTTAAGTGTTACCTAGCTATGTCTAAGGCATCTGGACACTAGAGCCATACTCTACCTACCAGGCTACCTACATACCCATATCCACAAGATCAAGACCCTTAAACTACTCACTCTAATGAATATGTAGTTCTAGTTTCTAATTATTTTTATGTAGCTATACTCCTATAACCACTAGTGAGCTTTACTCACCTAATACAACTCTTCACCATCATACACCCACTTGGGTGAATTAGGTAGTTTTCTATAATTACAATACTATAATACCCTAGTGCAACCTTTGTGTTGTAGTTTATAGTTAATGTAAGGTTAACCTATATACATCCTAATCCACTCCTTATATAGTTCAAGTGAAATAAACAGATAAAAAATGAGAGAGAAAAAGAGTAATCTACTTACCAATAGGTGTTGCCATTGCATCTGTGGCCATGCTACCTATTGAGTGGGTTTTTTTGTTTTTTTGTTGTGCCAAGATCTCTCTGTTTATATACATACATACATATAGACATATATACATATACATATGCATATGTGTGTATGTGTGTGTGTGTGTGTGTGTGTGTGTGTGTGTGTATATATATATATATGTATATATATATATATATGTATATATATATATATATGTATATATATATATATGTATATATATATATGTATATATATATATACACATATACATATGTATGTGTATATATGTATATATACAAAGATCACAAGGGCACATACATACATACATACATGTATATATATATATACAGAGAGATCTCTTTTAAAGTGCTAAGTGACTTACCTCAAGATCCTCCACAAAAATAATGTAAACTGGGAAAAATGGGTAGAGTTTGCAAGAAATTTTACAAAAACATATCATAGTAGATAATTTTAGAAAGAAACAAGTCATAACTTAGTTAAATGGGTCTAGTTACTAATTAGCTGGGTTGATATTGTCATGCCCAAAAACACGAGGGCAAAAACACTTACAATTTTTTTTTAAATTAACAATTAAAATGCTTTAAGTTTGATATGGTTGTGTTCACAGTTAAAGTAAAGGTTCTCCACATTTCATCTTAAGTTTATAATCTTGTGGAGGAATACATCATTAAATTTGAACTCTCGTTATTAATCTGATATCGACATTTGTTTCATTATTTCATTACAAATATAACATTATATTTAAAGAAATATTGAATAACAATTCAACTGAAAATGGTTCTAATTAAATTGAAATATTAAATCAAAGAACTAATTAAGATAATATCACATCTAACATATACATAAATATACTTTCTTTAATTTTATTCAAATCACAATTTTATATAAATCTAATAAAACATTCCTAATATAATGACCATATGAATTAAATTTAAATTTGACTAAGATAATTAAATATTTCATGAAACATTATCTACAAATTTTAACAATACTTTAACTAAACTAAAACAATATTATCTAACGACGATTCTTATCTAAAATCAAATAGTAATAAAATAAACCAATTTAATTTAGATTTAGACTAACATATGAACAACGTATCAAAACTTAATATTTAAAAAGATCATAATAATTAAATATATACAAAGATAAAATTCCAAACTAACTAACTAATATTAACTAATCATTAATTTAAAACTTTCTAAAATAATAAAACAACTAAATTAATTTAAAACTAAACTAACTTCAATTTAATTCTATCTTAATTTTTAATACAAAACTTAATCTAAATCCTTTTATTAATTAAAATAAACTAACTTTAATTTAAATATCATTTACAAAACTAAACTAAACTATATTTTAAAATACTACTAACTAGAAAAAAGGTGTAACTAACATAACATAAATTAATCTATACTAAACCTACCCACTTGATCCCCAACCCAAGTCCCTAACACCCACTACCCCCTTACCACCCATGTGGCACCCACTAAACATTAAATACCCCTACTCCCCATGACCTCAATGCTTCCAAGCACTTTCCGAAGGCACTCTACCCAATTAAACATGCATAGACCATCCTAAAAAAAGTGGTGAGCAATGTTATTAAGGGTGGAGGAAGATTTAATCACAGTCATACCAAATGCAATCAATCAAGGACAAGACAAGCTACGAATTCCTATGGAGGGGAAATAGGGTGATGTCACCCTGAGTAAATATACTGACTTTGTTGTTTTTCTAAAAAACTCTTTCAATTCCATTCTCATGAGCTAGCGCCTAAACAAGAAGATGGAATAAACCATAAAGCAAAGTTGGTAAAAAAGATATTTGTTAGTTTAACATATTTAATATTTTATTTTGATTGAATGCATTTATTTTATATTTATTCATCCATTTGTCAATTTTTTTATATTATTCATCAAAAATATTTAGGGGGAATCTTTAAAGATTCTCTATTACCAAAAAGGAGAATAATTTGTTTCTCATACAAAAACCAGAGAGTTTTTGCTCTCTTGGGACAATTTTATTTTTCTCTTTGTTTTTCTAAGTATAGCTTTGAAGTTGATTTATTTACCAAGAGGGTGTTTTATATATATATATATATATATATATATATATATATATATATATATATATATATATATATATATATATATATATATATATATATATATATATATATATTTTAAAAATAAATATAATAGGAATTATTACAAACTAAATATACCAAGAATTTGAATGATCCACTTGACAACCATGCAATAACTGTTTGTTTTTCAATAATCACGAAACTGAACCTACGTTCCTAGTCATAATTTTTGTTTTCAACATATATGAAACTTGAATTTTACCTAGTAGAACATCATCATTTCATCTTATCATTGATGTGCATCCATATAACCAAAAAATACCAAGAATACTCATGAGAAGCGATAATACTCAATCACTATTTTATTGGCAACCTAATTCAAAGGCTCGACGGGGAAAGAACCAGTAAGAAAACCCGGTGTTGTTGCCATTACAAAAAAGTTATTAAATACAATTTTCATAGGATTTCAATCCCAAAATTTCAACAATCAAATAAATTTCTTTCATTTCCCTTATCAAGGGATCCATATCATTTTCTGCAATACATTGCCAAGATCATGGAGGGAATAGAATCTAACCAGGTGACAAACAAGCATAACAAAGAGACAAAATCAGACATTCATATCAATACTAGGTTTTCAAAACAAGATTCAACATTGAATCAAAACTAAGAAAAGGTGGATTTTTCCAACAGGAGATGTTAGACACAACACCAAACTAGGTGCCCAATCAGGGCTATAACTCAAGAACTTATGTTCTTCCATTCTTACATGCCAAAACTCATATGTGGTTTGTGCTGATAGGTAGGGGCCCATAACACCCTACCCTCTCTCCCTCTTCTCGTCCTAAGAAGAGACTCTACACTATTGGAGTCCAACTAAAAAGACCCTTCCCGAAATTGGCCACTTTTTCCCTCTCCAAGGGTGAGTAATGCCAAAACACCCATACAAGAAAACTTCAAAATTCAAACAGAAACATGAAAGGAAAGCATTCAAAAAAAAATGGTTTCAATCCTTCCCAAGCATACCCAACATACATACAAGCATACCAATAAACAACACAATAGCGTAAGCATGAAATAGCATGAAACATCATGAAAAACATGAACAACATGAAAAAGGAGATGAAGAACTCCTACCTTCACAAAGAGGTTATGGTAATATGAACAAATTGAGAAGTGCTTTTCCTTCCTTTCCTTCAATCTTTCAAGACTTCTCTCTAAAAGTAGAGATTGGGTAACAACCAAAACTACTTCAAAAATGGCCTCTAAAATAAGATCCAAACTCAACTACCAAAAAGGGAAATAACTTCCCCCACTCACCTAAAAATCTAGAAGTTTCTAACTCAACCAAACCTAAGGTTAACCACTAAGTGGAGTTGAGGTTATTCAACTCATGGTAACAACTTTCAATTTTCGCACAAAGGCAAAAACAGACTTTTTGAGTGACTTCAAAAGTCAACAAAAGGGGCTTAGGGGGTGCAAAATTCCCCCAACCCATACCCATACCACTTGGGTATAAAGATTTCATGTTTTAAGGCCTTAGGAATTGATTTGGGACACAACAAATGCTAGGAATAATTAGGACCATCTAACAACTTCAAAAATGTAGATTAAGCACTAATCCAAATTAGAGGTAACTAAACTCGATTAAAAAAAAATTAGCAAAAAGGTCACTAACTTAGTCTGACTTAGGCCCAAAGGTTACACAGATAACCCTAACTAGCATGCTGGAATGCATAAGCAAATTCACGAGTGTCAAGTGACACTATAAGAACACGGTTATGAAACATTAACATTTATTGATCACAGAAAAATACATTAATACATCTCACAATACAATAAGATACGAACAACATGGTTTCCACAAATGGCACATAGGGATCAGTTCCATTCCTTCGTCGAGTTTCTCGGCTAAAATATCCTACAAACTCATTGCACACATTAGTAGCCCCATAAAATCACATGCACATATGTATATACATATCAGGAAGTCATATAAATTAAAACATACGTCTTTCAAAACAATCAAGGTTTCTCTCATCCTACTCATATTCTTAATCATTACAATTTCATAATCAAAGTGTTAATCCTGCAATTACTTATTTCATCAACATGCATATTCATAAAACATTAAATGACGAACTCAAATATCTAAAAGTGAACATCACACGACATGAAATAATATAATATGTTCAAGTATCTGATAATGTCTTGACATCTTGAGTCATGAGTATTAAAATAATAAGGTATCAACTATGCTACAAAGGGTCAGGGTGAGGCCTCACAGATATATACATATATTTAACTAGATTATGGCTTCTAGAAGGGAATGAGCCTTGTGATAATGGAATTTACATAGAAGTAGATGTTGCTTCTTCAATTCTTTACACTCAACTCTTCATTGAAGTTATTCTTCTAGTAGTGAGAATAGCTGTTACAAAATTTTGGGAGCCAAGAGACCCTGAACCTATGTTACATTTTCTAGAGACATGAGAGAAGTTACTACTTTCTTAAGTACTTCATAACATTCTGGATCATATAGTGATGCCCAAATTAATAGTAGTAGTAGATACTTGGGTTGTAGAGATCACAAGGGCACAAGAATGAAATACTAGATCTCTACATGATACATACATACATACATATACATACATACATACATACATATATATACATACATACATACATACATACATACATACACATTTATGTATGTATGTATACAAAGAGATCTTTTTTAACGTGCTTATTACATATTAGCAACACAATAGAAAAATTGATCCAACTGCATACATATTCTAGAATCCAAATAATAAAACAATAAAACTCACTAAACCCATGCTAAGTGACTTAGCTCGAGACCTTGCACAAAAATAATGTTGATTGTCCCTTTTATTGTACCTAATATAATGATAGTTCTATAGGAATTTGTAATCAACCTAGCTAATCAACAACTAGACCAAATTAATAGCAATAGTAGATACTTGAGATCCTCATAGGGAGAGCATGCCAATACAATTAAAAACCTATGAAGTTTAAATGAAGTTATTTATCTACAATTCTTTTAAACATTTAATAAGATAGGCATAAAATACCAAGTCTGCTATATCCAAACATTCCAATTAAATTTACTAGAAAATTTAGAACAAATAATAACATAGTCCACTAAGTTTTCCAACATGTTCATAATTTGCTAATACCCTGTCTTAGCTAATTTTTCTAAATCTAATTAAAGTCAAATTGGAATTTCAAAAACTCATATTTCTTGAGCACATAGAAAACATAGTTATAATTAAAAGGCATAGACAAGTAAACATATTTCAAACCCCATTGCACAAAAAAGTAATCATTAAATATAGATACTCTTTAAAATGTTGAACAAATTTGCTCTTAACAAAATTAGATATATTCTATGATTCTATATGATATTTCAGCTAGATTTTCTCATTACAAATCATGGCATTTGGAAAAAAACATGGATTTGAAATAAAAGTTTTTATTAGCCAAAAAAAAAAAAAAAATCAACTCAATTAGATATATTCTAGGAATTTTATTAAATAAAGAAACATGTGTTATCACAAGACACGGGTCTTATCACCTACCTGATTATGTTCTTACAATTTTTTGGCTCAATCTCTAATAGGTTAGTATGTGTTTTGAAAAATTATTCTAGGACTATGAGTCATGAAAAAGAGAAATATCAAACTTGACAATGATGTAAATAAATGCAATTAATTTTTAAACTTCAATTTTATAAACTTACAAAGAGAACCATAGAATTATAAGAAACTATTGTGGTCTGTACTATTTGAGAATGATACTTACAAGTGATAAAGTTATATATCTTTGATTTAGAGAGCACAAATAATGGAAATAAAGTATTGTTGAAGGTGCAAGCTCAACTGCCCCCCCTCCCACCACATGTGGATGACATTATTAAGTAGAGAATAGTTACATACATACATACATGCATGCATGCATGGTTAGGTGCTACCTAACTATTTCCAAGGCTACCTAACTATGTCCAAGGTGTCTACACAACAGAGGCATACTCTACCTACTAGGTTGCCTACATACTTGTATCCATGGGATCAAGACCCTTGAACTACTCACTCTAATGAATATGTAGTTCTAGTTTCTAATTGTTTTGATGTAGCTATATTCCTATAGCCACTGGTGAGCATTACTCACCTAATGCAACTCTTCACAATCATACACCCACTCAGATGAATTAGGTAGTTTTCTATAATTAAAATATTGTAATACCCTAGTGCAACCTTTGTGTTGTAGTTTACAATTAATGTAAGGTTAACCTATATACATCCTAACTTACTCCTTATATAGTTATTTTAAAATCTTGTGACAATACACATGGTCATGCCCTATTGAGTGAGTTTTATAGTTTTTATATTGTGCCATGATCTCTCTATTTATATACATACATACATACATACATATACAGAGATCACAAGGGCACAACAATGAGATGTAGAGATCACAAGGGTAGGACACCAAAATGTAGTAATCATAAGGGCACAACAATGAAATCCTAGATCTCTGCTGATCTTCACAATCCACAAGATCTCTCTATATGTACACACATACATATGTGTGCACACACACACACACACACACACACACACACACACACACACACACACACACACATCTGCATATGCAATTTTATCACCTTGGAAAATTATATTTGATCCTACTAGCTGGGTACAACTAATTGTTCATTTTATTGTACCTAATTTGATGATAGTTCTATATGAATTTGTAATCAACCCAACTAATCAACAAATAGACCAATTTAACTAGGTTATGGCATGTTTTTTTTCTAAAATATTTTCTATGATATGTTTTTCTAAAATTTCTAGCCCTTTTTTCTTGGTCTACATTATTTTTGTGTAGGATCTTGAGCTAAGTCGGTTAGCATGGGTTGAGCGAGTTTTATTATTTTATTATGTGGATTTTGGAATATGGGCTTTGTTTTATCATTGGCTTTGTTCAAGTCCTGATTTTAATGATGTAACAAAGTGATTTTTAGGGTGGAAAGGACTATATAATGAAGAGAAAACTTGAAAAATTGAATTTTGAAATGATGAAATGAAAGCTATCAAGGATCAAACACCTATGGTAGAGTTACAACACAATGTGAAGTTGATTCTAGATAATAATAATAAATGCATTCCCCCTTTGTTTTGATTGTGGAGAGCTATGTGTGAAAGAGGGTGGAGAGCTCCAAACGTTGGTGGAGATTCCATTGTTGTGCCCTTATGATTAGTGCATTTCATTGTTGTACCCTTATGATCTCTACATTTTTTTGTCATGCCCTTGGTGGAGATCAATGGAGATCTTGGAATTTGTTGATGTGCCCTTGTGATCTTTGCATTTCATTGTCATGCCCTTGTGATCTTTGTACCCTTGCTCTATGATTTCATTGTTGTGTCATGCTCTTGTTATCTTTGTGCCCTTTGTAGCTCACTACAAAATTTGGGGTCAAATTATGATGAAAATATGTGATGGTGGTGTAATTTGTGGTGTTCAGGCCCAAATGTAGTAGTGCTTACTCTATAATTTTCTTCAAGGGGAAAAGAGTTACCTATGTAAATGTTCATTTCTTTTCCTTCTAAACATGTATCTCTTTATATTTCTCCTAGGAGGTGATTAGAGAAACTTCTCTTTATGTATATGTATGTGTATACACACACACATGCATATTTGTGTGTATGTATGTATATATAGACATACATATTTATATATGTATATACATACATACATACATACATATATACATATATAGAGATCACAAAGGCATGACAATGAGATACAGAGATACATACATACATACATCTACATATATAATTTTATCACCTTGAAAAACTATATTGATCTTTACTCAATCACCAAGATATAATATAATTTATAAGTACAAATTTCTAGATACTTAGTTTTGTATGAATAGCTTTGATTGAATTAATCTAAGGAGAATGAGTCTACTCATGATGATAACGGTTCCATGTATTAGGTCTTTAGAGGAGAGAGACTTATAGAATATTAGATCTTGTTTATGGATATGGTATGATTCATTTGTGTAAATGGCTGATTGGGCAAGTTCTAGAAATTCAGGGTGTCAATTGCAAGTAGTTTTATTAATTAGATAAGGGAATTAGCTTTGAAAGTGGCATGATCAAAATTTGCATGTCCATCCTTATGATAGATGTCTCTATCTCCTAATAAAAAATTACCTCAAATGAAAAGTGATAAATTATTAAATATATGAAAAATCAGAAGAACATTAACCTATAATATTTTTGAAGGACAAAAATATGATAAAAATATAATTTGGTGGAAAAAGCCATGAGCTATGTGGCTCCACATTGTGGCTATTCCACTGTCCAGTAGTGGAAACTCTTCACATTAAATATGAAGATCTTGGTATTAAAAAAGATAACTGTCAGAGATCTATATTTGTGTTTTAGCAATAACAAATATAGTGTCTAGTTTTAAGAAAAATAATAGTCTTAAATGTAGATGATTAAATAAAATAAACAAGAGTACTAGATGTAGCTATATAATTCTAGTATTACTAATTATGTTAAACAAAATGTTCATTAAAAAAGGTATGAAGTAACATAAATGGATCATCTACTCGATCCTATTATAACTTAAATTGAATGCATTTGATCATTACCTAGATGATATTATGCACAAGATCTTTACTCAATGAACAAGAGATGATATAATCTGTAAGCATAGATTTATGCATACTTAGTTTGGTATGAATAAATTTTATTGAATGTAAGGATAATTGCTTGTGTGAATCTAAGACATGAATGATTAATTTAATTTAGCACAAGCACTATGCAATTGTGTACATGTATGCATGTAAAATAGTTAACATAATGAATTGATTTACATACATACATGCACTTTGTTTTCCCACTTTTCATTCTCTAATTGATTCAAAAAATTGAATAATTGTGTTTAAATGAAAAGAAAAAATTCTTAGTTTTATTTGAGTCTAGGTCTAGGTCCTTTTAGGCAAGGTGGGTCTCTATTAGAGTTTACCTTTTCTCCCTCTCCTCATTCCTAGCCAAATGGTTTTTCATTTTGTCAAGTGATCTTGCAAGTAGGTTAGTGCCTAGTCCAATGGAGATTCATGTTACTCATTCAAATATCAACTACAAGTTATATCTATTTATGGCTTATCACCATCTAAAAAACTAATGCTAGCAGAGATTTGGAAAATCATTTTCTCCTAAGTAGGTTTTCTACCCATGAGGATGATTTCTTGTGAAAGACATTAAATGATGCACACAAGTAAAAAAATATTCAAATGAAAAGGAATTCTATAGTGAATCAATGCTTTATATACTATTATAACTCTAAAAAATGGTTCAGATTCATTGTGGCCCTCATAATTGTCCTTGATGGAAAAATCAAAATTGACTTTTCCTTGGCGAGTTTTCCACTCATGAAGTTAGTTTTCTAAAAAGGTAGTTTGGAATGAAAAGGAACATTAAGTGGTCCTTGAAAAGATCTTCACATCTCATTTAGGCATTTCTAACTTCTAGAGGGGTGATTGTCCAAAAGTCTGACTAAGAAAAGAAACATTAATGGAGAAATGGAAACTGTCTTCTCCTTGGCAGTTTTTCAACCCATGAGGATAGTTTCCAAAATTCCAAAGAAAATCAAGTTAATTATTAGATTGGGAATGTCTTCGGATGATAATAAAGTGAACTTAAACATTATAGAAAAGAGATAATGATCAAAACTTAACTTGGTCAATATTCTCCTATGGAGTACCCTAATGGTAACTTCTTGAAACTTAAAGGAAAATAGGAAAGTAAGTTATGGATATATAGAAAGCTATCATTGAGTACAATGCAATAGTGAAAAGACCTTTAGATGCTTGTTAAATCCTCACATTTACTATTCAATGAGTATCCCCTTAAATTTGTTCATTTGGCACAAATTTTGAAGATCAATGAATGAATTGAGGCTCCCAATATATAAGAAAACATAAATAGTAGAACAAACTACTGCTCTTTCTTTGAATTGCTATTCTATTAAGGTGTCTAGCTTTCTAAAAAGCCAATAATTTTTGCTTTAGGAATTCCTATCTTTTTCTCAATTCAAATCTTGTTCTCAAATTCATGGCAACTAGGTTTGCAAGTTTTGACAGATTGACTGGGACCAAATCCCAGTTGAAAAACTTTGTAGACACCTCTCTTCATTTCTATGACATAGAGGAATTTTAGCAGGGAATAAAGTCTAAGCAGATTCACCTCATCACTGAGAAACTTTGAGGATGTGGGTTGGTTGAAGTTGCCAGTTTTTTAGTTGTAGTTTGGGCTCCATAACTAATCTACGAGTGTATACATCATTACAACCTAGAGACAAGGCAAATCATATTTCCTAATGACATAGTGTTGATTTCAATTAATGGGAAAACTATGGTCAATTTCCTCCATGTGCTAGAATGGGAAGAATTCTCTAACTTGACCTTTGGGGGAGCTGTTTCTATGTTCTCCAGAAAGAAGATGATTTGGAGAAAACAAATCATATAGAAATGATTCCAAAAATTGTAGAGTCTTAGGATTAAGGTTCCTAAAATTTTGTTTGGAACCAACCTCAAACAAGAGATTATTGATATTTTGGTTCTCCTACATAGGTTGAAAGCTGAGGTAGAAGATTTGAATTTCATTAAGTAGTATTTCTTTTTATTAAAAGTCACTTTCTTTGACACTCAATATATTAATTGGGCTCATGAGATAAGAAAAAATCTATCCAATGCTCTCTATGTAGTTAAATTTTATAATACATTCTATATGTCTTCTTTCCTCATCTATATGTTGGCCTCATTCCACTTATGGCCAAGCCTCCCAAGAGTAGAGAATTTCTCTAATGATGTGAAATCTTATTAGTTTTATCCATGCTTATAGTTACAGAATAGTTAGGTAGAGTATGTGAAAGTAAATGATGCATTCACCATGAGGATTTGCAGGGAGCTACAAGGATGTCTAGAAAGGAGATTTAGTCCCAAGAACATGGCCACCATCAACCATTTTAGGAGTTATTTCATTCAATTTTCATCTTTTTCTTATTTGTGTCTTGCAACTTTTGATGGTTTCCCCTTAAAGCTACCAAGGTATCCTAGTGACATGCTTGTGTTGATCAAGATTGTGCTACAAGACATTCAAGGAAACATTATGAGCAGGATCTTGAAGAAGAAGGGATATGAATTCCCCATGAAGGTGGGGGCTTTCAGTTGCAATACCCACTCTAATGCCAAAAACACATTGAAAGTATTTGAGATGAAGTACAAGCTAGACATGTATGAAGTCCTAACGCCCATATTTGATTTGATGTGATTGAACCTTTGCTAGATTAATATTTGATTAGGTGAAGATGTATAAGGTTAACATTGTTGTAGAAGGGGTGGAGGATAATTGCCAAAACATGTATAGTAACACTTATCTGACCAAGCTTAGTGGCACTCTAATAAGCTTGAAGCCTTTGAAGACAACAAGGAAGTAGTAGATATAATGATGGCTCAAATCTATAAGAGGACCAAAAAATGGTTCAAATGGACCATAGCTCAGTGAAGTCAAAGCAAGGGCGCATCCGCTCAAGCTTCCCCAAAAGTTGCAGTGGCTTCCTCTTCCCAAGGTGGTACATTAGGTGTAACCTTGGCTATTACCCAAGGGCTAGCACAACCATCAAGAAGAGATGATCAACCTCCTAACAGTAGCATTCCTCTTTCCAAAACTTGCTAGGATGATTCTCTATCGGTGATTGGAACTATAATAGAAGCTAAAAATAAGAAGGTAGAGGAATTGAAAGATTGTGTAATCACAGTGGCTCTCTCACCTGAGAGTAGTTTTATCCCATCTATGAGTGCTACATTACTCCTACCAAGTATTACTCAAGTCCAAGTGGTAGATCTTGGAGATGGTGGAAGTAGTGAAAGTGAATCTACTAAGTCTAATGAAGTAGTGAAGAAGACTACATAAGTAGAGAAAGGCCCTAAATCTTCAATGATAATGTCATAGGTCCGGAAGAATCCCTTCTCTTCAATAATGAAGACATTGACCTTGGTCAAAAGAAATATGTTTAATATACACTCACTTAGGCTATGTCCAAGGTGATTGGCACAAAATCAAGGCTTGAGGAAACCTTGGATAGAAAAAAGGAGAGAAAAGAAGAGTGAGTTCCTAATAAAGAGACTTTGTCTATGGCTGTCCCCATTGGATCAACATTGAGTAAAATCAAGAAGTAGAAGACCCTATCAATTCTTGGACAAGATCTTGAGATAGGATATTTGACTATGGAGATTGCCAAGCCCATTGAAGAAGGGAGAATTAAAGACATGTTAGCAAATGCTTTCACCTTACATTCAATGGATCTTGGAGAAGTAAGACATGATACTAAGGTGGTATGTGGAAGTAAACAAATAATGTGATAGAGGGACAAATTAAAAGCCTTAAGCTAGTAAAAGTCAAAATGAAGGTGGAGATTCATGAGCTTAGTGGTTTTATTAGGAAATTATTCACCCTGATAGAGAGCATCTTAGGAATGTCAATCACCAGTGATCCTATTGCTATTGATGTTCAAGCTCTAATCTCTTAGTTACAAGAAGACAAGCACTTTAGGCATATTGGTAGATAATGGAGTAGGAAACTCAAGTCAGAAGGACGTGCAATTGTAGAAGAAATAAGCAATGCAATATTGAGGCTCAAAATAGAGAAGGATAATATCTCAGCCAACTGAGCTACCCTGGTAGCAGAGAAAGTCAAGAGTGAAGATTGTATTTCTTTACTAAAGATGATTATCCATAGGAAGGCTAAGGAAGCTATGGAAGTAAATATCCTACCTAGGGGAGATGAGCCTCTATTTGACCGCCTATAGAGCATGCAATTCAAATTTGAAATGATCCTTGTGGCAGAGGAAGGATTGAAGGAAATAGAAGCTAAAGTGAAAAAGGATCAAGATAGAGACTATGAATTATTAAAAGTTCTACATACAAATTCCCAAGCTAGTGGACAAGGAAAGGAGATCATTAGAGTGGTTGTCATGAAAAAGAACTTTTCCTATTATCTAGATGGCTTGACGGAGATATCTTTTGGTCACCAAAATAGAGTCTCTGAGCTCTAGAAACTTGGCAGCTGTGTACATGTGGCTATCGAGGAAATACAAGAGTGGTTGAATTTTTTCAAGGATTTAGCTAGAGAGCATTCCAAGTGGCTCTTGAGATACACTAACATACATGTTCATAGGCACAAGGAGTTGATTCCAATCATTGTGGCTATGAAGGCCTATAAGGAAAAGTCAAAAAAAGGAAAGAAGGTGAAGCGATTCATATCCCACCCTTTTACATTTTGACAGAAAGATTGTAACTAAGAAATTGGCTCCTTTCCATTTGTAAATTTTGAGGAGATGAACCGATTTGAGTCCCATTTTTTAATGCTCATCTCATAATCCTATATGTATTGTATTGAAAGATCAATAAAAGGTCAGCTAATTTTTGGTGTGAAATACTTGATGTTGAAGAGATAATTTGAGGGTATTGTGTGTCAATTCTTTTTTGTTCCTTTAATTTCTATATTATTTTTATGTTTTCTCTTTTTGTCAAAATTGAATCAAGGAATGAACAAAGTTTTGTTCCCCTATTATGAAATTGTGAATCAAAGATAATGGTATTGTTATTAGAAGTTCAAGAGAATTCCCTTTTCATGCTTTCTTTCAAATTAAGTCTTTTCCATTCTTAGAACTAAGATTTTACTATATCAATTTAATTGTAGATAGTATACAACACTGAGTTGTTAAGTTTTGTGGGTCCATAAGATGTGAAAATCCATAAGCTTGACTAATCCTAAAATTCAAATCCTTGCCTAAGTTAGTTTCTATTTAGGCCTAACTTGGTTCACCTTTCCTATTCTTAGGTTAAGAACACACCAAATTTTACTGCTAGCGATAAAACACAATTCATTGCAAATAACAAACACAAAAGGGAGTTGTACCTACAAATTTAGAGGGAATTTAGTCACTTAGGAACAACTTTCCATTTTTTGTAAGTATTTGTTCACAAACATTGGGCATCAAAAAGATTAAAAGGAAAGAACAATCTATTTATCAACACACATATGCATATAATCATCATAATCTGTTATCCTTGAATCTAACCAAAGCTATTATATATGAACAAGAAATACATGTTTAGTAATAAAAGAAAAGAACATTTACATAGGTACCTCTTCTCCCCTTGAAGAAAATTGAAAAGAAAGGGCATGAAGATCACAAGAGAATGACAACAAAATCCTAGATCTCCACTGATCTCCACCAACATTTAGAGCTCTCCACCCTTGTTTAGAGCTTTCCACACTCTTTCATGTGCAACTATCCAAAATCAATTAAAAAAATCTAGGAATGATTAATGTCATGTTTTCTTTTCATTTTTGTTTATAATCTATAATCCACAAGATCTCTCTCTATATATACATACATACATATATACATACATATACATACATGGCATGAAACAAAAATGGAACAAAAAAGAAAGGGCATGACACAACAATAAAATCGTAAATCAAGGGAATTCCAAAAAAAATTAAAGATCACAACGACACAACAACCAAATGCACTGATCACAAGGGTGCCACAATAATGTTCATACCTCTCCACCTCTTTCACGTGCAACTCTCTCCAAAATTAAAAAAAATGGAAAATTATTATCGTGTTTCTTTTTTTTTGTTTTATGCTCACAAGGGCATCTATTTTAATTTCATAAAGTATAGTTGCAAAAAAAATATGAAAATGACCACAAATTACATTGCCATTTCAAATTGTTGTCACAAATTGACCCCAAATGTTGTAGTGACAATGCACTAATCATATGTTTAAAATGGTATAATTTGGATAGACTATATAGTATAAAATTAATCAATCAAATTCTTTTAATTTTGTTTTTGTAAGCCTAAAAATATAGTGTGCACTTGTTTTAAGGAGCATTGGGGTTTGAGGAGTTTTCCATCTTGCACCCCTTTTTCATCCCTTAAAATAGAAGAATCACAGGTATTAATCTGTTATTATGAAATTCATTGTAAGAAATGACAAATATGTTTGAAGACTCATGAATTTCTAGGTATACTCACTTGAATTTTGCAAAGTTCAAAGGGAAGAAGACTAAAGAAGTCTTAGTAGCTGGCCAAATTAGGAATACCCATTATGGTTTTTGGCTATCTCCTAGGTATCCTTTGCATTTATAATAGGTAGTTAAAATTGTTCAAAATAATTTTTCAATTGTATATTGTCTTTGATGTTACACAAAATGTCAAGTCTTTACTGGTCAATATCTACCAAGCATTCCAGAGTAAACTAAGTTTAGAGACAGTATGCTTCGAGCTTCACTCAGGCACCAAAGAAAGTTTTTAGGAAGGCAGTGTCTATCAAGTTCACTTGAGCATAAGAGAGAAGTTGATATGAAACTAGTGTTAACTAAGCTCACTCAGTTACCAAAGACATTTAGTTCAACATTTAGTGTTGATGGAGTTCACATGGTTAACAAAGAAAATCTAAAGAAAGTCCTTTTTGAGTTAGTGTTGACTGAGATGGGTTGACTAATAAAGGATTTTCTTGAATCAACATATTTAGTTTGATGAAATTATTTCTTAAGTCTAGCCAACTTAAGGGATGAATTTTGAATGTTTATAATTGTATTCAAGCCAACTTGACTAGGCAAAAGATATAAGTATAAGGTCAAGTTGTGGGATTAAAAGAGAGAGCATGGGATTGAAAAGATAAACCAAGGAAGAAAATTGGAAGATAATGGAGTATCTTGAGTTGATTGAGCTACAAAATTTTATTTGATCAAGGAGGATCAAGTATTTAAGCTAGAACAGAGATCTAAAATCAGTAATACAGTTGCATCAACAATCAGGTCATATCATTTTTACTCTCTAATAATTGCAGTAGTGTATTAAAACTCTTAACAAAGTTAGCTTAACAACTATTTGCCAAATCCTCTGACAAGGTGGTAGTTCTAGATTGAAGTGTCTAAATACCTCTAACATGGCCACTACTAATAGGGTGATTAAATCCTTTAACAAGTTCACACCCAACAATGTGTTTTGTAATCTCTAATAGGGTTGGATCCTAATGGGTCTCACTTTAGAAGAGTGAAAAATAGTAACTAGTTGCAATTGATGGGTTTTACCAAATTAGGTTTTCAAGTTAAATCCTAGTGTCATATGTGTTCATGTCATTTGGGTTAGATTGTGGTGATTGATCAGAAAACTACTGTACATACTTCATAAATTCTTTGAGGCTCGAAAAAAATAATTTGGGGCCCTATTTTATCAAGATTTTGGGCTAATATCTAATTATTAATTATAACCCTAAAGTGGTAAAAATACTTGTATAGAAGAGCTTAGGGTTAGGGATATTTTCATAATGGTGATGCAAAAATTGGTTCTCATAGTAGTATTGAGCTATAAGGGATTATGTATTGTAATTAGGTTGTAATCACTAGATCATAATAATATCAGATTTGTTGTTTGGTAGAAGTAGCCTAGGGATTGGATGAACCACATTAAGTCTTGGTGTCTTGTGTTATTTTCTATATGATCTATTATTTTTTGATATTTTTTATATTTGCATGTAATGATTATTTCTGTCTGTGGCTTAATCCTAACAATTGGTATTAGAGGAAGGTTATTTTTTAGTTATCCTCTGCAAGAAAGTCTCATGGTTGAGTGGGAGTCTGACAATTGAGTGGGAGCAATGGTAGACAAGGGTAAGCTAAGGGTTGACAAGTTTAATGGGAAGAACTTTCAATTATGAAAGATGCAAATGGAAGACTATCTTTATTAGAAGGATTTATGGAAGCCTTTGGAAGGAAAAACTAAGAAGTAGGGATCTATGTCAAATGGAAAATGAGATCCTTTGGATAGAATGACACTTGGAAGAATTAGATTATGCTTGGCACCATTAGTGGCATTTAATATTACAAAAGCAAAGACAACAAAAGAATTGATGCAAACCCTGGCGAAACTGTATGAAAAGCCCTCTGCTTCAAACAAGGTATTTCTCATGAAGAATTTATTTAATATGAAAATTTTAGAAGATGGATCTATTGCAAATCATTTAAATAAGTTTAATACTATTACTAGTCAGTTATCTTCTATGGGTATCAATTTTGATGAATAAATTAGGGCTCTCTTGATTTTGCATTCTTAGCTTGAAAGCTGGAATGGCTTAGTAATGGCTATGAGTAATATTATTCTTGGATCTAGTACCCTAAAATATGATGATGTCATTAGTGTTGTTTTGAGTGGTGAAACTTGTAGGAAGATCTTAGGTGGATCTACAACAATGCTTTGAATGCACAAAGCAGAGGCAGAATGATTGAGAGAGAAAGTAATTTCAAAAATCATGGGAAATTAAGAGGAAAGTCAAAGGGGAAGAGGTCTCAATCGAAAGGACTAAATGACTACTAGTACTATGGGAAACCAGGGCATAAAAAGAAAGCTTGTTTGAATTGAAAGAAAATGAAGGAGATAAACCGAATGGAGAAAAGGAGGCAAATGTGGTACATAAAAAATTTGAAGAGGATTCTTTGCTTCTATGTTTAGAAGGTGTTGATGATTCATGGGTTTTAGATTTTGGTGCTTCATTTCATGCTACAACTCATAGAGATTATTTCATTGATTATGTCCAAGGGGATTTTGGACTTGTTTATTTGGGGGATAATGAATCCTATTAGATTGTTGGAAAGGAAAAAGTTAAGATTAAGTTGTAGAATGGGAATCATTGGCTACTACATGAGGTAAGACATGTTCCAAGGTTGAGTAGGAATTTAATTTTAGCAAGACAACTCAGTAATGAGGGTTGTGTAGTTACTTTTAATGATAAAAATTGGAAGGTTTCAAACACTAGTACATTTTGGCAAATATGTGACTATGTGACTAAAACTTTTAGTCACACTACTAAAATGTTTAGTCACATGACTAAAATTGATCACATTTCACAATATCTTTGTAATTTATAACAATGGATGACTAAATAAGTGACTAATTTAGTCACTAGGTAAAATCACAAGATCAACCAAAAACACGTGATTAAATAAACTACTCAGTTAATGACTAAATAAGTGACTGGATTATTAGTCACAAAAAAATAAACAATAGAATAAGTGACTCAATAAATAGTCACTAATAATTAGCCATTTGTACTTCATCTCTTCACTTTCCCTAAGGTTTATTTACTAATGGATTAGGTTGATTTTAGTCTACTACTCACCATTTTGAATTCTTTGATTAATATTGCAAACTGATTTAGTTTTCCTCTAACATATATATTAATAAATAGGTGGATTAATAACTTTTTGTTTACTTTAGCTCTCTTCTATTAATATTACTCATTGGAATTCTTAATTATTTTTTTCATTACCCATAATTAAAATAATAAAAAATAATATTAAATTTAAATATAGTAATCATTTCAAATATAATAGAACTATTAAAAATTCAAAATTTATTCTTACTATGAAGGAATTAATAGCTGAAAATACAATCATCTTGTAATTCAAATAAAAATTCTAATATTATATAGTTTAAAATAAAATTTAAAATAATCTAATTATTATACTAAACTTAGAAAACATAGGATTTGATACACCACATAAAGTGGTTCTAGCTTGATTTTGGAGGGAAGTATACGAGTTGTATTTCTTCGTTGACCTCATGAGATAGTGTTAAATCATGTTAGGGGGATGAGTTCAGAGTAGAGAAGCCATACCAATGGAGAAAAATGAACTTTGCAGGATTTGGGCCAAACATCATTTTTTTCCCTAAAAGACATCTGTGCTTGATCTAATTGAGACAAACTACAAAGGGGAATTAAACCCATGTGATGCAATTATTATTGATGTAGATAGAATCAATGGTCTCTTTCTATTTCCTCATAAGAAGAAAAATTATGAATTTTTGAACATGTTTACTTCTTGCTTCCAAATTTAATCATCTTTGGGTGCTTTGTATGCAAATCTAGGTACAAATTGGGTCAAAATCTAGTCAAAGAAGCTCCTGTAGATTATGATCTTGTAATCAGAATGGTGGATTTGGGAGTTATTGTTGCCCTCGGTTATGCCACCGAAGAAAAGTGACGATTCCAATAGGGGCCCATCAGATTTCCCTATTTAGGTAGGACTTTTATTGAACCCTCACAAAAGATTTGTGATTTCATCGTAAAGCTCAAGATTGCGGTAGTCAAGGGCGTACTAGAGGGCAAGAGAGTTGTTGTAGTGGATGAATTCATTGCTAGAGGCACCATTTCATAAAACAATTCCCTTAATGCAGACACTGGTTATATCTCAAATTTCATGAGAGGTATCATCTCAAAATCCATAGGTAAGCTCTCATTTCCTCAAAAATCATTTTTTTTATCTGTAATGACATAAGGTATTGAGTTCCTTTCTCATGAGGTATTACAATTACAATCATTTGTAGAAGGAAAATAACCTGTAGGTATCTATTAGTTCTTTTGCATTCTTTTTTTTTTGGTACAAAGCTAAAATCTGATTGAAGTCCATGTTATTGATAGTTAATTATAAGATGGGCTTCAACTCTCAACTGTGTGCATAAAATATTGTGAAGATAACCATAGCAATGGATCTCAATGATATTGGTTACCTTAATTTCTAAAGTTTATTGGAAAAATAGTTTGTTACATGTGGCTATGTTTCAAAAAATGTAATAGAAATGAGCAAAGGAGGACGAATGTTGAATATCATGAATAAAGAGTCTTTAACACTCACTTTGAATTCCTCAAGAATAGGTCATAGTTGAGTAGAAATATTACCACTAATCTAGAAAAGAAAAATCAACACAAAGAGAGTTTTTCTTCAAAAGAGGCCAAGCCCATATCAGAGAAGAGAACTAATGATCCTACAAACTTCATTTACTTGTAAATGTTGTAGACTAAGATTGTTCATGCATGAAATTTATGTACATATGAGTTTTATTGTAACCATAAAGTCCTGATCTACAACACCAATATTAGTAAAACTAGAGTGGCTTATATATTTAATGTCCTTGGTAGTGTTCTTTAATTATTGAAATAAAAATATTCATGCACCTAGGAAGCTAGAGTAGCAACTACATATCTTTTTATTGGAGCTCTATTTGTTTGTATAATCATATTATATTTTTTTTTTTATCTTCTTCCTCTTCTTTTGTATTCCATAGGAAATGTGCATATGATCCAAGAACATAATATTCACATAGAGCAGCTTCCATAGCTTGATCATAGTAATATTCAGCACAATGCCCATCTCTGTGAGCAACCCATATCGATTTGGCATATGGAAAAAGCGCATCTCCATCACTAGGGCATTCTAGTATGGATTTTCCATAGTACTTTATATTTTCCAGATCATGTTGGTCTTTATGCAGGTACTTGGCATAGTTCCTCAAAAGAATTGGATTTAATCAGTGCTATTAGAATTGAGACCATAATTCACTCTCCTTCTTACATTACCACTACCACTAGAAATTTCACCTCCATATCCACTCCCAAATCCCCCATTACAATATCATAAGTTTACCTCACTTTCAATTTCCCCACTATCGATGAAAGATGTCACTTTAGTAGTAGCTCCAGACTCCAAAAAATGTCACTCCAGTAGTAGCTCTAGAATCCAATTCATCCAATCCAATCAAACTCTTAGTTAATCTAGAATCCTTATTGATTTAAAAAGCCATTAATTTCACTCCAGGGGTAGAATCCTTTAATGTGTGATTATAAATTTGGTACCAAATTGAAAATTGAGCCTCAAAACCTTATACTCTTCCTCTTTAGGAGACTTATATACTCTAGTATACTAGAGAAAAACATCAAGTCTTCGCTTCTACTTCAACTGAGGATCCAAGACTACTAGGCTTACTCCTCCTTGAACATTTTTAACTTGGAGCAAATCAATTTGTATTTCACTATTTATGTCAATATTTTAAAAATTATTATACAACCAAATGCAAAAGGTGATGGAAATACCAAAAACATGGCTCCCAATCTAATAATATCAACATGTTTTATGATAGAAGTAATTGCAATACTGCCAACTACTAAAAAACTAGTCAAGAATTTTTCTATATCAACCCAATTTGCAATTAACAAATTTGAAAATGATTTTTTCTAAAAGCTTTTATGTTCTAAGTTTCTTTCATGATTTATGTAATCAAAAGTTATGAATATTTTAATCTGAGTTTAGAGTTTATCTTAAACAAGGATGTTCAATATTATAAAGTAACGTAAAGATAGCTTGGATTTTTTCTTTTTTGGGATGTCTACTAAGTCAGACAATAATATGGGGTCCTTTAAGTATTATTCTAAAGGATTTTTGTCCTCTTTATTTTATATTTTTGACCTTAATTGCGATACATGCCTTCCTTCATTGCTATAGAATGAAATTATAAATAAATAAATCTAGGATAGATTTCCCCTTCCACCAAAGGAACATGAAGATGATGAATTCACTAAATATCATATTTATTTTCAGATTTGATTTCATCGGCCTATGGTGATTGCAAGTTGTATGTTTTGACAAATGATTTATTTGCTATATGATGGACCGATCTACAAAGATCTACTTGCAAATTTGAAATTATTTGTTTTAAAATGGAAAGAAGAGGAAAAAATATACAGAAGGAAAATTAATCCCTACTTATATTGGATTTTTTTTCTTTTATATAAATAACAAAGCTTAACTTTCCATCCCAATATGATATTGTTAAGTAAAACATACAAAAGATATATTTACAGGTAACAAGAAAGCACATAATAGCCTAAGAGTTTAATCAATTTTGTTATGGATCATAATATTTGCTAGATCACATTGATAATAAATTCTCATTGCCTTTATTTATTTAGACTAATGGAATCCACTTCCATATCTAATTTTCATCAAGCTTATGAAGGGGTTAACCATTTGCTGAATGGTTGTGTAAACAATGTTATTTTTCATGCACACAGACATTGAAAATAAAATCACCTCCTTACAAAATAATAAATCAAAATTAGAAAATGGCACCATCATTGCAAAACCCAAAATTAACTACATGTGGAATGGAGCCCAGAAGATAAAAGAAAGAACCCACTGGAAGTAAATTTGAGCATTTCTTTTTGCAGTGTGAGATGACATAGTGTATAGTGGATAGAAGAATGGATAAAAGCATTGGTGTGGCACTTAAGTATAATAAGAAAAAATACCATCAATGGGATGGTGAAGTGAAGGGTTTAGGACACTATGGAGTAGGAGGAGAGGCAGGAGAAGAAGATAGTGGAGGAGGGGAGGCATAGATGAAGGAAGGGACTAGCATTGGAAAATGTGGGGGAGATGCCAAAGAACATAGTAGGTGAAAAAGAAGAGGCATTTCAATGGTGTCTTAGGGTTTACACCAAATTCAAAACACTTCCCAGCTACTCTTTGATCTCCATGCTCAGGAATGCAGCTGTGTGAATCATCAAATACAACTCCATAGTTAGGAAGAGAAGGGGAAGTTGGACCCTCACCTATAAAATAATTATAAGAAATTGTGAGGTTATTGAGAGAAGGTAAAGAGAAGATCCCCTCAGGAATTTTTCTATGGAACATGTTTTGAGCCATTATGAGCTACTTCATAGTGTGAATATAGTGTAGAGGTAAGGGCGGGTAGCATTCCAAACCATTGAAGTTGAGGTGTAGGGAAATCACTTGAGCCAATAATCTTGTCTTCTCATGAAGGTATCCAGACAATTGGTTATTAAGAAAGAAAACTTCATATAAGATCTCACCCATCTTTCCAATGCTTTGGAGAATTCCTCCACTCATCTTGTTATTAGTAAATCTCATCACATAAACTAGAGAGTTACCCAAACTAGTAGGAATTTCAAACTCAAAATTGTTAATGTTCACAAAGATAGCATCCAATTTCTTGTTTAGAAGCTTTGATGCAAGAGTACCTTTAAAATTATTGAATCTTAGATCCAAATAGATTAGGTTCTATAACTCTAAAAGTTCAATGGGGAAATACCTAGACAACCAATTGTTGTTGTCACCCACTTCTGATATCAGCTGCAAGTTCTTGAAAGCTAGAGGAATACTGTCACTAAACCTATTGCTATTTAGATGGAATAGAGCAATATTAGTGAGCATACCTAGTTCCTCCACAAGATATCCCTGGACAAGCCCATGATTCAAATCAATCTTTTTAACAAATTTGTCACATTATTTATCTAGAGGAGGAGCATGGAACACTCCCACATAGTTGCACACATAATTTCCCACCCAAGTCTTGGTGATTCCCAATGGGTCATCTATAATAGCCTTTTTCTATGACTGAAAAGTCACACATGTTGCAAAAATCCTTGAGTTTCTCCACCCAAATCCTCCACCACTCCTAAATTGTTATTTTCTGCCATTGCTGCCACTGCCCCCAAAACCCCCACCTCCTCCCCTTCTCCAAATCCACTACCTCCTCTACTGACACCCCCAATTTTATTACCCCCTACCTATCTTCCCTTCCTCTTCCCACATTCCCATCTCTCAAAGCATTCACATTGTAGCTGAAATAAATATCTATACATTTTACATTCTATTATCCAGCTAAGCTCTATATCTATCTTCACTTAATCATAAAGTAATATTTTACATAATTTATTCAATGACCATTTTTCTATTCATAGAATTCAATTTGTGTCTTTATAAATTTTGAATTCCTATACATATAAGAACCAACAAGACTTATTTCCAAGATTAGAGAAACTGCTTCCTTCAGTCTGAAGGTACCATGCTTTTGTGTTGTTGCTGTAGGAGGTACTTCTATATGTTGTTCTTATATAATTGACTATTACTAATTTTGATGAATTTGAACTATGCTAGATGATGATAATGAACATGTTTGTTATTTCCTCAAAGAAGATTGATGACAAGTAGTTGTAGACCAAACAAGGGAAATTAAGGCTTTATTAAATGTGATACTAGGAGTCTGCAAGACAAGAAACCTATTAATTCTTTCATTTTAAATTCATATGTTGTTGTCTAAAACCTAAATCTATCTAGTCTACATGCCTAGGCATAATTTTTATATCAACAATTCTGAATGAGTCACAAATTGTATTATTTGAAATTGATAATTTTTTCTTCAACAAGACATTTTGTAACATTGACAAATGATGCTTCCATCATACAATCAATAATTCACAAATTGCAAAGTTTAAGATAGAAAAATTAATTGTTAATTAGTTTTGACAAATTTTTATGCCCACATTGGCACTGCATATTTTTCCTTTTGAAATACACAAAATGGATACCAATTAAAAAAATGCTAGAATAAAGGTGGCAAGGTCACTTGAGTTTGATTTTTTTTTTGTAATATTACACTGGCTATTATAAGGGATTCTTTCTAGTGATAACATTGGCTACTATTAGTCCTTTAGTGATAACATTGTCCAAGAAATGTTGAGTTGATGTTATTATTGTGGTCAATTAAGCTATTAAATATAGCATAATTATGCTAGACTGGTCATAAGATCAAACTAAATTCTAATAGATGTTACTTGTAGCATAATCAAGATGCCAAATAATTATATTGTAGGTGGTGGATTGCAGTTATATTAAATGTTATGATATATTTAAAATTAATTAAGGCTCCCAAAATTTATTTTTCCATTACTTTACATTTGTGTTATGTTTCTATGGTCTTGAAATGTGATGAACATGATTGTATAACTCATAAATAGATAATTTGAAATTTTTCTTTAGAGAAATTTGTTTTAGAGGTACCATAGTCCTAAAGCAAGTGAGATGAGATGAACATGACTAAGTCCCCAAAATACATTTTACCATGACTCTACAGTGGTGTGGTATTTCTATGGTCTTAAAATGAGATGGACATGACTATAACTCATGACTCGATAATTTAAAAATTTGCTATGTAGAAATTTTCTTTACAGCTATTACTGTCCATAAGCTTCAACTTTTCTTTTATGACACAAGAAATACATTAATTTAAGAATTGATTTGTAATGTGCAGTGTATAAGAAGCATTATCCTCCTCTACTGCATGGTGATATCTAGCATCTAGATAGAATTGTCAAGGAGGATGTTCTCATGCCCAGACTACGAGGGCAAAAACACACAATTTCTTTTATTTTTTTAAAAAAAAATTTATTGTTTTAAATATTTAATGAGGTTCTCAAAGGGTTAAGAGTTTTATTCGCAAGAATGCATCTACTATGTTCATATTAAATTTATAAACATGAGAGAAGATACATTGATACAGTTAAATTGTCGTTATTAAATTTGTAACAACAATTAGTTCATTATCACATTAAAATTTCAACGATATATTAAAATCATCTGAAGAACACTATAGATTAGTCTTCAATTTAACTACGAAGAATGAATCACATTATCCTAGTAGTCTAACTAATCTCGTCATGCTTACGACCATAATGATTAACTTTCTTAACATCTAAACTACATTTACATTTAAACTTAAAATTTTCTCTAACCTCCTTATACCAAGCCAATTTTATTATTCTATCATTTACACTTAGAATTAATGCTTAGAACTAATTCAAATAAATCTATAAGTAAATCTAATCATTTGAAACTATATTAAAACTAGATAACTTAAACTATCTTAATTTAATACAAAACTACTTAGAACATTAACTAGCTAACCCATGTTCATTACAACTAAATTTAATTCAATTAAATTAATACTAATCTAACTAAACTTCAATTAAAAACAATATCTTAAGCTAACTTAATAATAAATTAACTAAGCAACAAACTAAACTACAATTAATAAATTTAACTAAGAACAAAATAACTAAAACAAATACTGACTATCCCTATACTAACCTAAAATCTATCACTAACTAATTTAACTTAATCACAACTACTAAAAGTACTAACCTAACATGAAAATCCACTATCTAACACTAACATACTAACTTTTACTAAACATTCCCACCATACTAGCTAATCCCCACACCCCCTAACCTAGGCTAAGTGGCCGATCCCCAATGCGTGGGACCCTTCCCTGCGCACTGACCAAATTTTGCACTGCATAGGCTTTGGTCCCCTCCTCATCCCTGACACGTGTCCTTCCATCATGGACGTATGCGCAGACATGGGGAACTGGAACAACGTCTAGGAGGAATTTTATATATATATATATATGTATAGAGAGAGAGAGAGAGGAAACCTTCTTGCTCCCCCTTCATGACATGATGTGTCATAAATGTGATGTGTGCGCTTTGCTGTTGGTTGGGTGGAATGTCATGCCTAGCCAAGAGGTGGGGTGAAATAAAATGATGGGAGGATGGGATAAGGAGATTTAGTGGGTGAGGCTTAGATTTAGCTTGAGTTAAAATTTAAACTGGACATAAAGTCCTATGCTAGCACCATGCCTTATAATTTCTACGTAATTAATGCAAAAGTAATTTGGTTGGGGAATGTCAGCGAAATGTTCCTTTTAATATTATAATTTCAATGCATTCAACTCATATTCAATTTAAAGATTTAATATTAATTTAAGTTGCAGCCTATAAGAATGATACTGAGAATATTCTCTGTGACTTGGTGAATTAAAATTTTCTTCCCATACATTTTCCAGAGAGGTTTTTCACTCCTGGAGTTGCACATTTGTATTTGGAAGTCAATAATTTTCGCTAAGTATTGCCATGATATGAATTTATGGAAAAGGAACAACATAGGAATTTATCAATTCTATTGTCACATTGATTTCCTATCAACAAGAATATTAACAAAAGAACATAAAGATATCATTTCTTTTGAATTTCATCTCATAATTTATGTTGCTATCTATTTATCATACATCAAGATGCATGTTCTATCTATTTTGTATTCAATGAAATACCAAAATCTCTTAATCAAATTGATTTTTGATCTAAATGAACTCAACAAGGAATATGATCCTATATTCAAAATTTCAAAAGGTGATGGGTAATTCTTAATCAAATTTAATTTTGTTTCTAATGGAACTTAATAGTGAAAGAGATAACTTGGTTTTCTTAAGAAGGATTATTATTTCATGTCAATATTTCGAACATCGAATTGAAAACTCAACCCATCAATTGCCTTTCATTACCATGACTGAAAAACTTGCAAATTTTATAATTCAAAACATCATCTATCATCCTATTTTCTCACTTACATAACCCAAAGTTGAAATCACAAGAAGACATTGCAAGGTAGATTTCATAATATTTTTTTTTTCTTCTCTATTATGCATCCTGGTTCAAGGCTCCATCGGGAAAGAACCAGTAAGAAAACTCGATGTCTTTGCCACTACATCAATTTCGACTACAATTTACATAATATTACAATTCATTGAATTTTCTTCAAGGATTCCACAAAAGAACTTTTATCAAATGTCTTTATTTCGTCAAGGGTAACATGGAAGAGATAAGAACCAACATGGAGATAAACAACACAAGGAGATAAGAAAATTAAACATGCATTCCCACCCAGTTGCACAATAGGTTCAACAATGAACCAATATAGGGGAAAGGTGGATTTTCTCAATAGGAGAAGTCAATCACCATACCTTCACTTAGCCCTTTCAGGGCTTAAAACTTCAAAAATTTACATTCTTTCTCAAGGCGCTTTCAAGGCTATATCCACAAGGATTTTCATTCTTTACCACATTCAAGAATTCTCAATAACAACAAGGTATGGGATGACAAGTAGGGGCCCATACACCCTACACTTTCTCCCTCCTCTCTCCATGAGAGGAGACTCTACACTATTGAGGTCCAACTAATGCCCTTTCCCCAAGCATGGCCACTTCTTCCCTATCCAAGGATGAGTGTTTCCAAATACATCCCCATGAAAATATCTCAAAAAAACAATCAACACACCAAGAAGGCATATGAATAACATCCAAAAGGAAACAAGATAAAATCCCTCCCAATACCACCCTCAACACACAAGAAAGGAATGCATATCTACACAATGTCTCCAACATGATTCAACAAGATTCAAAAAATGAACACACACAAAGAACCATTCATGGAGTGAAGAACTCCTACCTTCATAAAAGAGTTATGGCAATGGTGGTTTGGGAAGAGCTTCCCTTTCTCTTTCTTCAATCTTCAAGGCTTCCTCCAAAACTAGAGGATTGGGTGACAAAACTAAAACTCCCCCCCAAAAAGGCCTCTAAGTATGGTCCTTAACTCCACTAAGATTCAAGTAACTCAAGATGGAGGTTGGTTTTACTAACCCAAGTAAGGAACAACCCATTTTCGAAATCAATCTTGAATAGGGTTTTTAAGAGACCCTAAGGGTCAACCTAGGAGGCTAAAGGGTTGGAAAGTACCCCCACCCATACCCTTATCCATAGGGTTGCTTAAATTTAATGTTTCTAAGCATTTAAAGGCTTATTAGGAACAACTAAAAGTTAGGAGAATAGAAAGATCAAATTACAACCTTTAAAGAATTACAATATAAAGTTAGCACAAAATTAACAAGTAGTTTAGCTCCGCTTTTTCGTTAAGTTGTCTTGGCTAATTTTCCTGCACACTCATTGCACACATCAGTAGGTCCAAAACCACATGCATAATGTGAATTACATATTAGAGGAATTATATAAATTAAAGCATCCATTTCTTAATAAATAGTTGTTTATCTAATTCTACTCATATTTCTAACCTTTTGACTTGCATAACCAAATGTGTTAGCGTTGCATACATTTTCTTTCATCATTATACATATTTATAAGCATTAAATGGCAAAATCAAATAACTGAAGTAAGCATCACACATCACAAAATAGTATAAAATTGTTCAGTGTATCCAATAATGTCTTGACATGTCAGCATGAGTATCAAAATAACAATGTATCATTGGTGCTAGGATGGGTCGGGGTGAGGCCTCACATCCTCCCCACTAGGCATGAACCTCCTCCTAGAGTTCATAAAAAAGATAAGGGTACTGTGCTCATATCTATGCTGCATCCTCCCAAGAAGCTATAACCTCATCGTAGCAATCCCATTGGACTCTAACCTGGTCCAGCTCTCGACCTCGAAGTGCTAGGGTCCGTCGAGAAATAATAGGGATGAGCTGTAGCACTAACTGGCCGTCTGACTCCACCTGCAAAGAATCCCAATCTATAATATGAGACTCATCATAAATATATCCTCTGAGTACAAAAATATGAAACACGTCATGGATGCATGACAGGATAGGTGGCAGGGCTAAATGGTAGGCAACTGGTCCTATCCTCTCTAGGATCTTGAACGGTCCAACGAACCGGGGCACCAACTTAGAGCCCTTTCCGAATTGAATCAGACTCTTATGTGGCCGCACCCTCAAGAAAACTCTATCACCAACCTAATATTCCCGATCTATCCTCTTCACATATGCATACTTCTTCTGTCGATCTTGTGCCTCTCTTTAGCGTTGTCTAATCAGAGTCACCTGCTGCTCCATCTCCTTAACCAACTGAGGGCCAATAGATACTCGGTCCTCGATCCTGTCCCAACTCAACGACGTCCTGCAAGGTCTTCCATACAAGGCCTCATAAGGTGGCATACCTATGGAAGGATGGTGCCCATTGTTATAGGAAAACTCGACAAGATGTAGGTATTCCTCCCACTTGACCTGATGATCCATCACGTACATACGCAACATGTCCTCCAAAACCTAATTCACTCGCTCGGTCTACCCATCGGTCTGAGGATGGTACGCTATACTAAAATTGAGCTTAGTGCCCAATGCCAAATATAACTCTCTCCAAAAAGATGAGGTGAACAACAAGTCCCTATCGGAGATGATCTTATGGGGAATGCCATGAAGTCTAACAATATCCCATAGAAACACCTACGCTATGTTTCATGCTGTAAATGTAGTACGTACGGGAGAGAAATGGGCAACCTTGGTCAATGTGTCAACTGTCACCAAAATGGCATCATGGTGATGAGATGACAAGGGGAGACCAACAATAAAGTCCATAGATATAACATCCCACTTCCACTCCGCAATCTCGTGAGGCTGAAGGAGCCCATCGGGATGCCGATGCTCCGCCTTCACCCTCTGACACTCGAGGCATCTCGCAACTATGTTAGCAATCTACACTCTCATGCCTGGCCAGTGATATAACTACCTCAAATCTGCATGTAACTTCTTAACACCGGGGTGCACTACATAAGGTGCTCTGTGAGCCTCAAGTATAATGAAATCGTGCAATCCCCCAGTGAGGGTACATACATACATCCTCTATGGCACAAGAGTCCATCAGACTCCAAGGAATACTCTGAATACTTCCCTTCTAAGGGTCTCTGAGAATGCACCACTTGACTAACCTGTGAATAATGCTCATCCGCTGGTAAGTGCTGAAGAATCCTTTCCCTCAAATCAGTACAAGTAGTCATAGATGATAACTCATGGTGCCTTCTACTTAAGGCATCCGTAACTAAATTCTCCTTCCCCTTGATGTAATGAACATAAAAATCATACTCACAAAGGAACTCCATCCACCTTCTCTACCTAGCATTAAGGTTAGGCTATGTGAATATGTACTGTAAGCTCTGGTGGTCAGAATGAAGCTCAAATCTGTGACCCAGTAGAAAGTGTTGCCACCTCACTAAGGCATGAAATACTGTTACAAGTTCAAGGTCATGAGTAGGGTAGTTGAGTTCATGAGTCTTCAACTTCCTAGACTCAAAGGAAATGGGTCAGCCATCCTGCATAAGGACTACCCCTATGCCATCTAAAGATGCATTAGTGCACACCACGAAGTCTGCGGATGGATCTGGTACTGCCAAAATCGGTGCACTCATGAGGGCTCTCTTGAGCTCTTGAAAAGCTCTATCACACTTCTCCATCCACTCATACTTCTTTCCCTTCCTTTGAAGAGATGTGATGGGATGTGCCAATCTAGAGAATCCTACAATGAAGCGTCGATAATACCCTGCTAGTCCCATAAAGCTCCTCACCTCAGTGACACTGGTGGGTGCCAGCCAATCCATGATGGCCCTAATCTTTGATGGGTCTACTGAGACACCATTGCCTGATATGACATGACCCAAATAACATATCTCAGGTCTAAAGAATGCACACTTCGACAAGCTGCCAAACAATTGGTTCTCCCTCAATTTCTGCAATACTTGTCTCAAGTTCTCTTTGTGCTCCTGCTCATTATGAGAATATATCAAGATTTCATCCAAGAAAACAACCAAAAACTTATCCAAAAAGGTAAGAAATACTCCATTCATGAGGCTCATGAATACAACTAGAGCATTCATGAGGCCAAATGGTACCACAGTGAACTCGTAGTGGCCATACCTAGTACGAAATGCAGTCTTAGGAATATCACTATCCATAATCCTCAACTGATGATAGCCTGACTTGAGATCAATCTTCAAAAATACTCGAGCACCCTGCAACTGATCAAAGAGGTCATCAATCCTAGGAAGAGGATATCGGTTCTTGATAGTTACTTTGTTCAATTACCAATAATCAATACACAACTTAAGTGATTTGTCCTTCTTCTTAACGAAGATCACTGGTGCACCCCAAGGTGACACACTAGGTTGAATATGCCCCTTCTCTAAGAGTTCATCCAACTGAATCTTAAGTTCACTAAGCTCATGGTTAGTCATCCTGTATGGTGCTCTCAACACTGGCTCTGCTCCTGGCAGAAGATCAATATGAAAATCCACTGCTCTCGGTGGAGGCCTACTAGGAAGCTCTGAAGGAAAGACATCTGCAAACTCCTACAATATAGGAAAATCATCAAGGGATGGCTCCCCCTCAAGATCTTCCTCCCTGTCACTGATGGTGATAGTGAACAACTGACATCCCTTCCACATGCACTGTCTAAGCTGCATAGCAGAAATCATACGAAGGGATATGGGTCTCTTAACCCCAAGGATCACTCTAGAGATACCATACTCATCCACACATTCCACTCTCTTTTGTCGACAGTCCATCTTGGTGTTGTGGCCATATAGCCAGTCCATGCCAAGGACAACATCATAAGAACCTAGAGGGGTAATACCTAGACCAGACATCATGGACATGTCTCCAATCTGAATCGGGCAACTAAGCACCATGGAACTGACTGACACTCTGGCTCCTGAGGCTAACTCTATCTCCCAGCTGACATCCTGACTAACTGCCACTAGCTCACAATGCTCCACGATGAAAGGAGATATAAATGAATTAGTAGGTCTAGAATCAAATAAAATAGTAACCATGCTACCTCGTATACTACTTGTAGCCTCAATAACCGTGGCCTGATGCTCGGCCTGGCGGTTGTCAACCACTGCAAAGACTCTGTGAGATCTGCCTACGTCGCCAACTGTTAGCTCTGAAAAAGCCCCTCCCTGACCACTAGAGGACTGTCCCTGAGAACACTCTCTAGCAATATGCCCCATACCACCACAAGTGTAACATGGACCTCGTGTATAGGATCGGGCACCCTGTGATCCAGACTATTGTGGGCCTCCTGACCTGCTAGATCCATTGAATCCACCCCTAGAAGACTGTTGAGTCTTCGCTGGCTCTGACTGTGGAACCTGTACTTTTTGATCCTGCCTCGGACCCTATGAATGCCACTGCTTCAGCTTGGAGCCCTGATAACCCTGTGAGGGTTTCTGCTATTGTTGTTGTTGGGGTTTTTGCGGTTGAGGCTGTTGGCCCTTAGAGGACCCTGTTGTGTAGTTTTGATTCCCTTTCCAAGGGGATCTTTGGTGGGTAGAGTTTCGGTTCTGAGACTGATCTCGTGACTCCTATCTACCTCGAGTGTCCTCTGCCACTAGTGCCATCTCAACAACCTGTCTGAAGGTGGTAGGAAAGGCCATGCGAACTAGACCCTGAAGTGAGAAATTCAGGCCCATGATAAATTGGTGTACTCGCAGTTTCTCGTCCTTCATGTACTCGACATAAGGAAGGAGCTTGAGAAACCTACTCTCATACTGAGCCACGGTGAGACCCCTCTGATGTAGTGAATGAAATTCCTCTATCTGCTTCTGCCTGAAATGCTCAGACAGGTACCTCTCCCTGAACCTCTCTAGGAATGACTCCCAGGTGAGGGTATCCATGCTCACTCCTCCAATGGTCTCCTCCTGATGCCACCAATTAGAGGCATCACCTCTTAAATAATGAACTACTAGTCATGCCTTTAGATTACTCCCATATGGATGTAATCCAAAGCATCGCTGTAGACTCTATAACCATGCCTCTGCTACTATCCCCTCAGTGGAACCAGTAAATAAAGGTGGACTGAGTCAAATCAATTCCCTGATATCATCTCCTATATATCTAGGAGGTCTGTCATGTGGGGGTCCTCTTTGGTGTATTGACTCTTCCTCATGCTCACCCTGTCCCTCTGATTGTCTCGGTGGGGGACTCCTAGTCCTCTCTCGGACTCTGGGTCCACCTCCTCTGGGTCCCTTTGCTTCCACAACTGGAATCTGTTGACCTGGCTGAACTGCAGGTCCTGCTCTTTGCTAAACTACACCGATCAAAGTTTGAAGTACATCTATAATGTCCTAGTTTGGGTTCGGTGGTGGTGGAGGTGGAGGTCCATCCTCCTGTCCTGCTCTACGACCTCTCGCCCTATGACCTCTACCTCGTCGGTTGCTCCGTGTAACAGGAGGCATCCTACACAATTGAAGTTTTTAGTTAAGTTTATAAGCATAATGGTTTTAGGTTCCTAGTGTTGAAACACGGGCTCTGATACCAAAATGCCATGCCCAAACTACGAGGGCAAAAACACACAATTTTTTTTATTTTTTATTTTTTTATTTTTTTAAATATATAATGAGGTTCTCAAAAGGGTTAAGAGTTTGATTCACAAGAATGCATCTACTATGTTCATATTAAATTTATAAACATGAGAGAAGATACATTGATACAGTTAAGTTGTCATTATTAAATTTGTAACAACAATTAGTTCATTATCACATTAAAATTTCAACGATATATTAAAATCATCTGAAGAACACTATAGATTAGTCTTCAATTTAACTACGAAGAATGAATCACATTATCCTGGTAGTCTAACTAATCTCGTTATGCTTACGATCATAATGATTAACTTTCTTAACATCTAAACGACATTTACATTTAAACTTAAAATTTTCTCTAACCTCCTTATAGCAAGCCAATTTTATTATTCTATCATTTACACTTAGAATTGACGCTTAGAACTAATTCAAATAAATCTATAAGTAAATCTAATCTTTATTTGAAACTATATTAAAACTAGATAACTTAAACTATCTTAATTTAAAACAAAACTACTTAAAACATTAACTAGCTAACCCATGCTCATTACAACTAAATTTAATTCAATTAAATTAATACTAATCTAACTAAACTTCAATTAAAAACAATATCTTAAGCTAACTTAATAATAAATTAACTAAGCAACAAACTAAACTACAATTAATAAATTTAACTAAGAACAAAATAACTAAAACAAATACTGACTATCTCTATACTAACCTAAAATCTATCACTAACTAATTTAACTTAATCATAACTACTAAAAGTACTAACCTAACATGAAAATCCACTATCTAACACTAACATACTAACTTTTACTAAACATTCCCACCATACTAGCTAATCCCCACACCCCCTAACCTAGGCTAAGTGGCCGATCCCCAATGCGTGGGACCCTTCCCTGCGCACTGACCAAAGTCTGCACTGTGTAGGCTTTGGTCCCCTCCTCGTCCCTGATGTGCGTCCTTCCATCATGGATGTATGCACAGACATGGGGAACTGGAACAATGTCTAGGAGGAATTATATATATATATATATATATATATATATAGAGAGAGAGAGAGAGAGGAAACCTTCTTGCTCCCCCTTCATGACATGATGTGTCATAAATGTGATGTGTGCGCTTTGCTGTTGGTTGGGTGGAATGTCACGCCTAACCAAGAGGTGGGGTGAAATAAAATGATGGGAGGATGGGATAAGGAGATTTAGTGGGTGAGGCTTAGATTTAGCTTGAGTTAAAATTTAAACTGGACATAAAGTCCTATGCTAGCACCATGCCTTATAATTTCTACGTAATTAATGCAAAAGTAATTTGGTTGGGGAATGTCAGCGAAATGTTCCTTTTAATATTATAATTTCAATGCATTCAACTCATATTCAATTTAAAGATTTAATATTAATTTAAGTTGCAGTCTATAAGAATGATACTGAGAATATTCTCTGTGACTTGGTGAATTAAAATTTTCTTCCCATACATTTTCCAGAGAGGTTTTTCACTCCTGGAGTTGCACATTTGTATTTGGAAGTCAATAATTTTCACTAATTATTGCCATGATATGAATTTATGGAAAAGGAACAACATAGGAATTTATCAATTCTATTGTCACATTGATTTCCTATCAACAAGCATATTAACAAAAGCACATAAGGATATCATTTCTTTTGACTTTCATCTCATAATTTATGTTGCTATCTATTTATCATACATCAAGATGCATGTTCTATCTATTTTGTATTCAATGAAATACCAAAATCTCTTAATCAAATTGATTTTTGATCTAAATGAACTCAACAAGGAATATGATCCTATATTCAGAATTTCAAAAGGTGATGGGTAATTCTTAATCAAATTTAATTGTTTTTCTAATGGAACTTAACAATGAAAGAGATAACTTGGTGTTCTCAAGAAGGATTATTATTTCATGTCAATATTTCGAACATCGAATTGAAAACTCAACCCATCAATTGCCTTTCATTACCATGACTGAAAAACTTTTAAATTTTATAATTCAAAACATCATCTATCATCCTATTTTCTCACTTACATAACCCAAAGTTGAAATCACAAGAAGACATTGCAAGGTAGATTTCATAATCTCTTTTTTTTTTTCTTCTCTATTATGCACCCCGGTTCAAGGCTCCATCGGGAAAGAACCAGTAAGAAAACTCGATGTCTTTGCCACTACATCAATTTTGATTAAAATTTACATAATATTACACTTCATTGAATTTTCTTCAAGGATTCCACAAAAGAACTTTTATCAAATGTCTTTATTTCGTCAAGGGTAACATGGAAGAGACAAGAACCAACATGGAAATAAACAACACAAGGAGATAAGCAAATTAAACATGCATTCCCACCTGGTTGCACAATAGGTTCAACAATGAACCAATATAGGGGAAAGGTGGATTTTCTCAATAGGAGAAGTCAATCACCATACCTTCACTTAGCCCTTTCAGGGCTTAAAACTTCAAAAATTTACATTCTTTCTCAAGGCCCTTTCGATGCTATATCCACAAGAATTTTCATTCTTTACCACATTCAAGAATTCTCAATAACAACAAGGTATGGGATGACAAGTAGGGGCCCATACACCCTACCCTTTCTCCCTCCTCTCTCCATGAGAGGAGACTCTACACTATTGAGGTCCAACTAATTCCCTTTCCCCAAGCATGGCCACTTCTTCCCTATCCAAGGGTGAGTGTTGCCAAATACATCCCCATGAAAATCTCTCAAAAAAACAATCAACACACCAAGAAGGCATATGAATAACATCCAAAAGGAAACAAGATAAAATCCCTCCCAATACCACCCTCAACACACAAGCAAGGAATGCATATCTACAAAATGTCTCCAACATGATTCAATGAGATTCAAAACATGAACACACACAAAGAACCATTCATGGAGTGAAGAACTCCTACCTTCATAAAAGAGTTATGGCAATGGTGGTTTGAGAAGAGCTTCCCTTTCTCTTTCTTCAATCTTCAAGGCTTCCTCCAAAACTAAAGGATTGGGTGACAAAACTAAAACTCCCCCCCGCCCCCCCCCCCCCCCCCCCCAAAAAAGGGCCTCTAAGTATGGTCCTTAACTCCACTAAGATTCAAGTAACTCAAGATGGAGGTTGGTTTTACTAACCCAAGTAAGGAACAACCCATTTTCGAAATCAATCTTGAATAGGGTTTTTAAGAGACCCTAAGGGTCAACCTAGGAGGCTAAAGGGTTGGAAAGCACCCCCACCCATACCCTTATCCATAAGGGTGCTTAAATTTAATGTTTCTAAGCCTTTAAAGGCTTATTAGGAACAATTAAAAATTAGGAGAATAGCAAGATCAAATTACAACCTTTAAAGAATTACAATATAAAGTTATCACAAAATTAACAAGTAGTTTAGCTCTGCTTTTTCGTTGAGTTGTCTTGGCTAATTTTTCTGCACACTCATTGTAAACATCAGTAGGTCCTATTGGTGTTTTAAATGATACTAAAACTACTAAGCGACAAAAAGCTTAATACCAGAATGACAGTACATACACAATCTAAAGACTAGCCTATTCTTATCAACAATTGCATATGTAAGGTATTTGGACCCAACTTCAACAAAACCACAAATGGTTTTCTACTCTTTTGGCTCTGCACAACCAGGGTGGGGATACCTAGGGATGGTTCAAATTTGAGATGACTGTATGAGGGTTATTCTTAGTTTCATTTTGATTCTCATTTCAAAATCCTCAAATATATACATAATTCTTCCTAACTTGCTAAACACATCCCATAAACAGATATGGCCAAGAAGTCTTCTATAGATCTGTAGACATTTTCAACAAAAATGGCTAACTAAAGCTAAAAATATTTCATGCAGACAAGTGTTGGCCAAATTTGAAGATCTACAAGAAATAAAAGTAAAATTTGATTTGATGATGCATTTGGAAAACCATTTGTAAGATATTTCTCCTTCAGCTGAAACAACTTGATTAGTGCCTAATCCATTGGGGGTTCAGAGTCTATAGCAAAATCTAAGATCTAATTTGTTTCCTTACAACAAATTTTATCAGCAATTCTTATCAGAATTTTTCATTCAAAATCCTTTTCTATACTTAAGGAATCTTATCACATTCATCAAAGCTTTTATTTAATCCATTGAATTAATAGCAATGATAGATGGATATACAACCTACTTAGATTGCATTCAATTGTACAGGCTTTTACTCATACAACATCAAGGTAACTAAGTATTGAGAAGGAGACAAAATTCAGAAAGAACTGATATGGGGACAGCTCATAGTTTGTATTCATTTCCCTTGAAAATGGTACATCTTTTACAATAAACTCATAATAGCCTTCAGAAATAAACACAGTTCATTCTATCTTCATGTATTTTCAGAAAATTTGATAGAGAAACGCATTACAAACTTGCCTTCAAAATTTTGGACCAAAAACTAGACTAAGCACAATACTTAGAAGAAAAAGAATTCGGACCCTTCTTTAGCCTTGGGATCTCACTTAAATAGTGTGAGATGCAACAAGCTTCAGGTTAAAGAAGGTGATAGGTGTCCTTTTACAAAAATTGGGTAAATTACCCCTTTTCAAAAGAGAGCCGAACAAACAAAACCAAAACAAATAAAACGGAAGGCAAATGACAGCTGGAGCATAAAATCTTCAATTTTGTCCTTTTCTCTAACTGCTCCCAGTTAGTAGCGATTTGATTTCTGTGATTGCTTCACAGAAAAATATTTCTCTTTTAGTGGGCCAATCACATTCTTTAACTGTTGTTAATTCATCCACTATTTTCTACCACCTGGCATCAGTAATCACCCTTCCTTCTATGATAAACCTATTCACTTCAGTTTCAATTTTGAAAAGGGTATCAATTAGTTCATTGAAAAGACATCCATCAATACCATCTTGGAGGATGGACACCATTTGTGGCAAGTCTATAATGTGATCAAAAGAATTAGACCACTCATCAAAATCTTTTAACTTATCATTAGAATCGATAACAGAAGGAATCAAAGAATAGAAACCATTTGTTAGAATTTTTAATTTACTTTGGATTACTACCAAATTCCCCGTGAAGATTTGCAATAATTCTTTCACTTTTTCCATACCTTCCTTCACAGTAATAACTTTATCTAGGAGATCATGCTTCTTGGCTAACAAGGGTATCAACTTGTCAAAAAATTGCATATAGGGTCCCCACTATTGAAAAATAGGCTCAAGCCACCTAACTGCACCCATGCATACCTGTTCTGCAGATTGTAGACTGATGAATGTATTATAAGTATCCTGAGATATTCTTTTCAGAATGCTGATTCTATGATTTAATACATTTATCAAAATAGTTTTCTTGGTATTATTGTCAACTTGGGAAACTTCTGTTTCCACACTAATCACAGGCACTGACACTGTTGTTTCCATAAGCATTTCTTCTATTTGGGCCTCTACTTCTACTTTGTGCCTTCTTTCTTCCTCTTCTCTTGGTGCATGCTCTGCCTCTACTGCTATCTTGAGCTGTTCTTTGAGGGATTTTATTTTTGTTTCCAGAATTTTAATTTTTTCTTCCAACTCCTCTATTCTTTGTTTCTGTACATGGCTCATTTTGAGCTCTTCTTTGTATGTTCTCCTGATATCAAGGCATTCATTAAACATTGCAGCTAACTTATCCTCAATTTCATCAACCTTTTCCTCATTCATTAGAGAAAAATGTTTTACCAAACTGGAGATTTCCTTCCCAGTAGTGCTCTCTAATGTCCACATAATCATATTGCCCTGAGTAGTTTCTTCTATATCCATCATCTTAGGCTTCTTGGTGTCAGGGGCCACACTCCATACTGCTAGGGTTTTAGTGTCCACATTAAAACCTGACCCTCTTTTAAAACCTTCACTGCTAGTGGCTTCATAACTGATGGCTTTATCTTGTCTTCTCATTTGGTCCAACACAAAAGCTTTCTCAATATCCCAATGTGGTATTAGAATCATACCACTCCTATGTACTAATTCCCTAGCTTCTGCGGCAATCATTGTTTCACTTTCAAGGTCATAAGCCAATAGTTTTTCAACTAACTCTTTATTTTTTTCTGGATATTCTCTTGGCATAAGACTCAATGTGAGTTCATTTTGTTTGATTTTATAGAGAAAACTTTTAAATTCTGATGATTTAATAAAATCATCATCTTCCATGAATTTCTCAGATTGAATGAGCCTGTCATCCAACCTTGACGCTGCAATTTGCATGTCAGTAGAAGATTTTTCTACTTCAGTAGCCCTTTGATGAAAATAATTTTGCCTAATATCAACAAAATACTCACTACTTCCAGACATGACTTGTATAGCTCTGCTTACCACCTTTTCAGGGATGTGCATTGTCTTTTGTCTTTTATTTCCTTGTGGCATCCAGGCTGAAGTTGATGGCTGCTCTTCTTCCAAATCAATTTCTAATTGTGTATCTAGTTCAGGGGATTCTCTATTTACAACAGCTTCTTCTCCCTCTGGCTCATGAGGCATTTGTAACATCATATGATCAAAATCTTCAATCATTTTCCTCAAATTATTAGGATATGGGATTTCTGTATAAAAACCCTTAAAATCAGGGTTGGTCCTCTTCAGAGCATTTTCTACTTTCCTTATTTCTTCATATTTCCTCAGTAACTCATCTGCCTCCCCTGTTTCTACTATGTTGGCAATTAGGTCCTCTACAGGGATAGGCTTACTTGGAGGTAGAACAAAACCCCTAATGGTCTTAACCTCGTTTGCAATGTAACCGTCAAGATCATATACACTATAGGGCCCAGCAGAAAATTTGTACTGACCTAAATAGTCACTCAATTCCTCAAAAGCATTCTTTCCTATTTCAAAATCTCCTACCTTAAAGGTTCTACACACAAAAGTAGGCTTATGCAGTGAGGGAGGGATCATTTCTTTATTCATCAACAAGAATTTCCAAAAGAATTCAATAATGGCCAATCTAGGGGGTAGATATTTAGGCAATAGATGAGGAGGTTGTGGGCATGTAAAAACTCTGGTTAAAGTACATTCTTTAAACAAAAATATGCTTCCCCAGTTATGATCTAATTTTTTTTTTTCATCTAAGAAAAGGGGCCTAAGCAGAGTCTTCAAAACATTGGGTTCCCTAAAGAAAGTATGATCTAGCTACCTCATAATAACAGAACTGAACAAATTGAAAAAAACTAGAGCATTTGAATAGAAGAAATCTTTGTGCCAAATATGAGTCTAGAGTTGCACAGGTAACTCACCAAATTCATCAGAAGTTTGATCAATGAAGTCTCCACTGATGTACCCAATGTTTCTATATAGGATAAGGTGCATCAATAATGAGTAATGGTGGAACTTGAAGTCTTTCAGTTCTCCTTTCTTAGTGTCACAGATCTGCATGTGCATACTGTCAATGATAAAGGCTACATAATCATACTCCTTATGATGAAAAGGATCCTGTATGTCGCATGCCATTAGAAAAAGAGAACCATATACACAATCCTCTGCACCATCACTTCCCAATACTTTGTGCAACCCATAAACTGTGTTCTTGAAATAATTTTTGAACCTACTCAGAGGTAAAAAATCTCCCACCTTTCTTGGAATTAACCCTGCCTTCTTAACTCTGTAAGGAATGTGCGGTAGCATGACATTGTTTACAAAATAGGTTTTATTCCTAGCGAACTTTCCTTGTAAGTCTGCTATGTCAATAGGTACATCCATTTGTCCCATCAATCCAAAAGCCTCAATAAAAGAAGTTTGGTCCAATGTACATAATACACTCCCATTATGCCTATGAAAAGTCCTAGTTACTAGATTGTATGACTTTATTAGGGCCTTCAATAGGTCAACATCAATGAAGACTTCTGGAAAAATTAGTTTTGTCATATTTCTATTCCAAGGGTTACATACTGGCACATTCTCTATTCTGTTCTGATAAAAATACATGAAAAGATCATAGCCAGTAATTCTAGGGCATTCAGCATCTCGAACAAAAGCATAAGGGTCTCTGAATATATGATCATTTGCAGAAATTGCATTTGACGACCCTGGAAGAAGTTTTAACCAGTCTTCTACATGCTTGTTCGATTTTCTGACCCTTGTCTTCTTTTCTATTTTGACAGCAGTTTTCTTCCTTTTTCCTTCTGGTGTGACTTCTACCACATCATCACCCTCATCTTCGACTTTGAATTCTTCTACGTGTACTTTGTCAACTTCTTGGTCGGCCATGTTTTTTTTTACTTTGAATTCTTCTGCAACTTCACAGGATACACAGAGCTCTGTAGCTTTTAAAACTTTAGAACAGCACAGGAACAAGCTTCTTGAGGCTGGTAATTCAAATAAATCCTTGATGTTTTAATTATATATCTGCCAACCCTTTTAATAAATTTAGCATGCATGAGCTTTAAAACTTATGATCACAAGGTCGTCATCAAGGTATATCAGCCGCAAAATTTGATTTTGATTGTACTTTTCAAAACCTTACTTTGCTTGGTTACAGTAGTTTTGTCCTTTTTTCTTATCTGTTGTGATACATCAAAGGTTCTTTCTTATATGACTACCTTTCGTTCTTATGCTGAGTTAAACCTTCAATCTTCATGATGCCGAAAAAGCTCTTGATGGATCTCTACGCTCACTCAGAGAAAGTTTCAAAATGCCCTAATCGTAGGAACATAATGATGCTCTTACAATGTTTTACAAATCCCTTTTACGTTCCTACGAAACCTTTTACCCTATAGGATCTCAAGCCCTGTTACTATGAATCTCCGCCTCTACGATTTAATATTCCTCGTGCGAGCGTAAAACCCGCATTCAAGCCATTCTGGTTGCCTTTACACTCCTACGTGCACGTATCTGCGGAGACCTTGGAAATTCCTTCTACATTGTTCCGCTTACTTCATTTCTCGGAGCAGTGTAAGGCTTCAAAAATTTATCTCCCGCTCTTACGACTCAACTTTATTCGTATCATCGGAGAGCCCTCTCAACTGCTATTGCGGTCTCACGTCTTCCTTTTGTCATATGAGCGTAAACCCCTTTTACTGATTTTCCTTCTCACCTCTTTACGCTTACATGCTGAGACTAGATCTGTAACCACGGAGGAAAGAAAAAATAGCTCTTTGTTCATACGCTTAACCTACAAGCATAAGGGTGTAATATCAAAAGCTTAAGTCATATGCCACGAGGGATGGGCCCATCTGACATAAATTTTGTGTCTCCATCTGATTTGCTGCAACTGGGCCCTTCTGACACTTCAACAAGTCCCACATGATTCCTTCACCACTAAGAACAAAGCTTTATGGTTGTCCGCAAACCTAAGAATCATAGACACGTAAACACCATGAAACCTTTCTTTTGTGCTTATGAAAAAACCTTTACTCGTAACATCGTGATACCCTCGCATGCCCTTCAGATCATGCTTTACGCTTTTATGCTACCCATTGAGGCGCATACGCGTAGGTCACATTGTAGGCTTCCTTGCTCCTTCGCTCAAGGTATTTACTCGTAAGCCCGTAATGAGAGCTTTTCCAAGCGTGATAAATCCTTTACGCCTCTTCGCTATATCAAAAAGGGTGGCCACAGAAAACAAAAACAAAAGGCATTCCATTGTTATGTGAATCCTTACACTGTAAGAACGTAAAGGACCAACTTAAAACATTTTACAACTCCTTTTGAGAAATTCAAAAGGGATGCCATCAATTTCAGACCTAGGACAATATCATGGGTGTTTTTAGGAGATCAACCTGGAGAAATCAACAGACTCTGATAACATATGAAACAGGGCAAGACTTAGGGCAACCTAAGAATTCAAATGATTTCTCACCATGATTTTAAAATTATTTTTTTTTAGTTTTGAAAATCAGACCAACAGGTCCAAAACCACATGCATAATGCGAATTGCATATTAGAGGAATTATATAAATTAAAGCATCCATTTCTTAATAAATAGTTGTTTATCTAGTTCTACTCATATTTCTAACCTTTCAACTTGCATAACCAAATGTGTTAGCGTTGCATACATTTTCTTTCATCATTATACATATTTATAAGCATTAAATAGCAAAATCAAATAACTGAAGTAAGCATCACACATCGCAAAATAGCATAACAATGTTCAGTGTATCCAATAATGTCTTGACATGTCAGCATAAGTATCAAAATAACAATGTATCATTGGTGCTAGGATGGGTCGGGGTGAGGCCTCACAGATGTTTTCCATAAGAAATCAAGTTATGAAGAGATCAACACAGTGATGGAGTTCTTGAGAGCACTGAATAGAGATCCCCAACGATTTCGCTAGCTAGTAAGGCTACTTATTTTATATTCATGCACATTTATTGATTATTTATAATATATTAGTTCAACCTTACAAGGTTTTCAACATAAGAGAGAGAATAAAGAATGATTTGAATGCCTATTTCTCTATATAAACTTGCAACTTCTTTGCAATGGGATGTCACCCAAAATGTTCCTAACAGAACAATGGAGCATGCAAGGACATGTCTACTTAATAACAAGAACTATGTGTATAATCCACCTCACCAAGGCAACATTAGTGTTATCTTCAATGTTGTGTATATACCATTGGCTATCAATTGGACAGATATACAACTAATTGCTTGGAATCATATTTTTAAAGTTGAAAAGGTAGGACCTCAATCCTTCATTCCCTATTTAAGTGAAGATATGATGGAATATTTTTTATGGCTTCTTGAGAATTTGGTCTATATTTTCACTTATTTTATTTTACTCATTTTACCTTCTATAAATTTTAATAGTCATTCCAGGCAACACATCACACGTGACAATTTTCTTTCTTTTAATTTGGTTTTTAAATCATCAATAACTGACCTTTAAAATACTCTTAGCTAATCAACAACATATTTTTCATATTTCTTTCTATAGTACAACTAGTTATTTTAAATCTTACCCAGTCTTTTTTATCTTCTAGTGCTTCTATAATTCTCTTCACTCAGCCCAGTCTCATCTGGTCAATTTCTCAAGAAAATCACAAAATGGGATTTTTCTAGTATCTTAGATTTTGTATTTAATCTTTGATTGGTTGCACTAAATTTTAACTTTCAACTTATATTAGCTCCTCTTTATCTATAGTATGCTTCTTGTATAACTACCCCAAAAAATATCCCTCAAAGTTAATAATAGAATAATTACCAATGTTGTAGCAATAACCTTCCATATAATTTTGAACTGGGCTGATCTCAATTCATAAATGAACATACTAGGGTCATAGGTTCAAATCCCCATACAACAGTTTATAAGGAAAATGAATTTACTCATAGACCTGTATGGCATCCAATTGTAGGTGAAATGTACCTTAGAGAGCAATCCCATATGCAAGTTCTTGGTGAATTTAATGGATAAGATGTTTGTTGGTAATGGTATTTAAGATTGAGGTTCCCCTGTATTACACCAATTAGACAACTTATCCCAAAAATAAAAATTGATGGGTATTCTAAATCTCTTGTTCTCATCTTCATTGATAAATTCCCATATTGCATCATTTCCAAATGTCTATCATGTATTATTCTAGCCATATTCATGAAGAGCACCTCTCTAATGATAAGTGCATCAAGAATCCATCATTCTCTCTTCAATAATCTAAGAACTAGAATTTTGTGAAAATACTTGAACATGCCTTAAAAAGGTAAAGGGATGAGACATATCATCCATTTTTGGAGCAAAGACAATTTCAATGCTTGACATAGTTATTTTTTTTTGTCAAACTTCTAGTATAAGCTTCATAAATTAATTGGTATCCCAACCCAACAAGTTTCTTTTGTAACTGTTCAACAAAAAGAGGAAGAAAATTAACAAGTTCAGCCTAATCTTTTGCTTTTGTTGAACTAAACAGATCAGAGGTATGAGATAGTTAAAAATCAACAAAAAACTTTTTACCACTAAAAGAAAGGAAATGTATGATGGTTCAAACTTTTCAGCATAGATCTTACAGGATTGTAGTACCCTTCTATTAGTACAACTATTATTTAGTAAATAGTCAATATATAAAGCTCTTTTATTTGCATGAATACCATTATGTGTTGACTACAAAAATTTTGTTGAATATTAATTGAATGTCTAAATCATAGAAGTTAATATTTGTGCATTATTTGATCATTTTCATTTTTGGGAGACTCCAAAAATGAGTTTGAACCCACACATCAAGATGTCCTTAGAGTAGAATTCAATGATCATACTTGTCTAAGTGTTTTCTGTCATTCTCAGCCATATCAAGGATTGGGTGTAACACCATGCTGTAGAGCACCATGGGCCAAACCATAAACATCTAAAATCCTGTTAGGATAAACCACAGACTTAAATAAAAACTACATGCAAATATAACCAATAACAAAAAATAATAGAACAAACAGAAATGAACACAAGGCAACAAGATTTAATGTGGTTCACCCAATCCCTAGGCTACGTCCACCAAACAGCAAGTCCGATCTTATTACAATCCAGTGATTACAACCTGATTACAATCCGTAATCCCTTACAGCTCAATACCGCTGCAAGAACCAATTTTGTATCACAACATTATGAAAAATATCCAACCCTAAGCCCTTTTATACAAGTATTAAACCACTTTAGGGTTATAACATGTTGGCCATATGTTGGCCATAATATGTCGGCTACCATGTCGACTACTGCCCAAATTTTCTTTTTCTATTTATGAAGTATGTACAGTACTTTCCAGATTAGTCACCACAATCTAACAAATCCCTTCATCTTTCATCCTTGTAAAAACCTTCACCTTTCCAATGTCCTCAACAATGGATCAACCTACAAGTTCCCTAATCATAAACTAATCACAATCTTTGTTACAAACTCTTTTACCATCTCAGTGACCCCTACATCTATCATCCTTGCTCTAGGCCTCAACACTCTCTACAACCATAAACTTCCTTCAAACAACCTAACACCCTTGATCATAATCCTTAAAACTTCCATCTTGTGTATGTAACTACTTCAACATCCACCTAAATAACTAACTACCTAAATGAATTTCGCAAGAACTACCTCTCAACCATAACTCATCAACAAACCTTTACTTCCACACATTTTTCTAACAAGCCAAATTACTCTAGACTCTTGTAGGGAAACAAGACTTAAAATTACTGATAAATTCTTCAAGAGAAGTTATGTTACACTCTTGATATCCTAACTCACATTTGGACATAAGGATACTATTTGCACTAATCTTCATTTGGCAAACATAATTTCAATAAGATTGTCCCCTTGTCTGATCACAACATGGAACATGAAGAATCTAATTTGAAACAACTCATTCTTCCAAAGAACTTCTAAACCCTCCAACTCTTCCATGTGGTTCCCAACTATTCAAGACACTACATCTAAACTCCACTAATACTAGATAAACAATTGAGACAGACTCCAAAACATAAGAATTTCATTCAATAATATGATTGTTACTATTACTAAATTTACGCAATTAAACCTGTCACCATACAATCAAAATTTAAGAATCCATGGGAACCATGGTCCAAAGCATGAGAGGGGCCCTCTTACCATATGATTATGCCTCTTTCATCCTTTTTTAACCTTTACAAGAAGCAATACTTGACAAAATTGTTGCTTTTCTGGTCACAATAATTTGCAATGATCAGTCATTAATAACTTCCACATAGAGTATTATTAAACTAATTGCTTCAGTCAGATTCTATATGGATTAATAACAAAACATTTCAATAATTTTTATAATGATCCAACAATTGCATAAAAAGTTATGCTTCTTTTACCAAAACTGAGAATAAAAATTAGATAATTATGACAATATCTTATCAAATGGCTTCAGTATTTCTTTTCCCTACTTCTCCAAATGCACTTCAGTTCATAATAGGGGAATTAGAATATTCATGAAGAAATGACCATCTTCTCCCAATCCATAGAGTCAATGGAATGAAAGCTAATGTTGATTGCTATGTCTAGACAATCATGACTATAATTTAGATAGAGAATCTAAAATTAGATTATTAGAACCATACCATTTTCTTAGTTTGAAACTTGAATTACTCATATAGTTATATCTCATTCAATTCATTTCATCATTAGATGTCTCTAGACTAATTCATAAGTAATCAAACTACTACAGTGACTATCAAAATAAGTAGAATTGTAGTTACAATCATTGATTTGCATTAAACTATCATGCTAGGGTTTAATGGTTCTCCCTCCACACATCCAATGGATCCCCAAAAAAATTCAAATGAAAAAGGCTTAAAATTACTAACTTAATCCAAGATATTGGAATTTTTAAATGGTTAATAAGAGAGATATTAAACAATTTATTACTAAACCCTTAACATTGAGGGTTTCAAAGTGGTCATGGTTCAGATTTTTTATTGCACTTGGATGGAAAACTATCACTGATTTTCCATTTCATCATTTTTGGGTAGACAATAATGAATACGGTTTTTTTGTAGGGTGCAAATGAGTCTAATCATTCTAATGTTGAAGAGAAGTTTTTGAGATGTGTATTGGATGATTCTAAAATATTGGAGCTTGTTACTGGATGAATTCACAAAAGTAATATAAGAGCAAAAAACTTAAATTCACAAATCTAAATACACACAAATAATATGATAGCAAACTATTTCTTTTGTCTATCATAATCATATCTAGCTTCTCATGCTCCCTCTCTTATCTTCCAAAATTGTGCTGCTAGTACTTGGCAGGAACTAAGCTGCATTGCAGCCCTTGTTTTAATTTTCTTTTGGTGCTACAACAGATTTGGGCATGAATTCTTCCAAATCCAACATGTTTTGTAGCAAACCACAAGAGAACAATTATATATATATATGACATCAAATCATCAAACATGCCAATGAGCCAATACATCCTAAGAAATCTATGTATTTGACAAATAGAATGCCCCTGGAACAAGGCCCCTAGCTTAATTGGGTCTTGATAGTTCCTATAGAACAACTTGAAATTTGTAGCTCTTTACCTGATCTTTTTGTAGCTCTTACTGCACATTTGTCTCTAGTATCCACACATAGAAAAGAGGGAAAATGTTGTATAAAAGGGGTTTAACTAAGTCAACTTTGGTTTAAAAAATAAACTTTAATTGGTAATAAATGGAACTATAATTGAAAGTTTGCTAAACCATAGTAGAGGCTAGATCGGAAAAATAAATTTTTTATGCCTCCACAAACCTTCTTGAGCCCATGAAGATGCTTGAAGTTGACTTGATGCTAGATTTTATATTTGGAAGATCATGGATGCCTTCACAATATGTTTATATCTAGAACTACTCCCAGTCTTCAATGCCTTGATGCTTGATCTCTTTCCTTAGAACTTGAAAATGCAAAATTATAGTTGAGAGCTAGATTTGCTGAAACTTTGACCTCTACCTCTACTAATATTTGTTGTTGAGATGAACAATTTTGATATCTTTGATTCTTGTGTTCTATTTTCCCTTAAAGCTTGGAACATGGCTATGTGGCTAGTGTTAACTCCAATTTTATAATATTTTTTGCTACATTATAAGAAATTTGCTAAGAAGATGACCGTACAAATTTAACATTTGTATGCATTAGAAATCTCCCATTTTAAGAGTCTTTGCGCAGTTGTATAATGTTACATCTTAATTTCTAATGTAGTGTTAATAGTTGTATCCATACTAGAGCTGAAAATTTATCCTCCAAGAAATTAGTTATGTAGAATTATTTGTCGTAAAGAGAACCATGCATTCCCTAAGATAGCTAAAGAATATCTAGTAATGGATATCAAGGTGATCATGCCATCCAATGTGGGGCCTCTATGTCTTGCCATCTATTTATTTAGGTCTGAACTCTGAAGGTAGGCCAAATATGGAAGAAGTTGCAAGTTGCCACCTAAGAAGTTACTTTTTTCATGATGTTTTTGATGTCTTTGTTTTTTTATGCTATTTTTTGATGTCTTTGTTCATATATTGCCAAAGTTGAGAGGTGCTTGAAGGTCGAAAATCATTACACTTATTGCAAACCAGTTTCAAATTATTTTAAATATCAATAAATTTGATGACAAAGAAGCCAAAAGTCGTTATGTTTTAGACTCAACCCAGGTATCAAAATCCATTAGAACCTTGATTGGCAAGCCGCACTAGTAATATTCCATCATCTTATATTACCCATAAAAGGAGATCAGATCACAGTAACATATTGGCACTAGAAGAAAATATAGAAACAACTTTCAATATTACCACAAAAAAGATAGTTAACAGGTGTATTGCTAATACCAGCAAGCCTCAAGAGTTTTCTTCCTTTTCTTATTGGTGCGATCTAGAATACTTTGGGGTTTTGTTTGGGATTTTTAAAGATACTCAACCTTGAGGTTGAGAAGAAGGGTACCATCAGCCCATTTTATTATAGAAATGAACTTAGCTTCTGTACCAATTTTAGCAGGTTTATTCAGGTTAGCAAGAGTTATAGATACAACATAATACATTCTTTTATTTTGTTTGATAAGTAATAATCTATTCTTAGATTCAAAGTTTGAATGCTAGGACTAGTCTATTTTGGTGTTTTCAGCAGGTGCCAAGAATCCTTCCTATAAGTTGCATGTCCTTCTTGAAAATGGATGAGTCTTTGACATGAAATTGCTAGGACTCAAATTGAGATGATGGTGACTAGATTTGAGAAGAAGATTCTATTTTGAAGAGGCCTTGATCTCTATCTTTTCAAGAAGGTTACGATCGTTAATATTATACAAGAAGCAATGCATGTTCCCTTTTACAATGTATTGCTTCATTTTATGGTCATAATTGACTTATAAGACATTGGATAAGGTGGTCATTAGCTTTCTTTGGGTCAAAGTAGGTGGGATGAAAGGTACTAATTTGGTGGCCTGCAATATTTGCACAATATTAAGGGATCGTGGGGGCATCTAAATACCCAACATAAGGGTTGAAGGCACCTTCACTACTGAAAAATGATTTTAGAGAGAAGTGGAAGTGATGTACCATATGAAATTCCTTCCTATCAATTCTAGTTGTCAAACGCATTCAGACAATAATGGGCCAATTTAATCTTTGTGAAATAATTGGTGATGCTATGCCTTCTATAATTTTGGGGTCAAATCCATTTCAAATAGTGTGGATGGGCTTGTAGGTTATTTCTATTCATTCTTTATCAGAAAAATAAGGGGTTGTGGGATGCATTTATTTATATTCTTTCTTTATCGGCAAAATAAGGGATCGTGGGGGCATTCAAATACCCAACATAAGGGTTGGAGACACCTTCACTACTAGAAAATGATTTTAGAGAGAAGTGGAAGTGATGTACCATATGAAATTCCTTCCTATCAATTCTACCTATCAATTCTAGTTGTCAAACACATTTAGACAATAATGGGCCAATTTAATCTTTGTGAAATAATTGGTGATGCTATACCTTTAACCATTTTGGGGTCAAATCCATTTGAGAGAGTGTGGATGGCCTTGTAGGTTATTTCTATTCTTTCTTTATCGACAAAATAAGGAGTTGTGGGATGCTTGGGATTTACATTTAAGAAGTATTTTGGAGATTACTTATTGCAAAAAGAAGTGTGTGTCGTGCTTGTTTTCTTTGGCAAAAGACTAGCTAGATAAGGATTATTTTGTAATGGAGATATTTTAGATCAATAAGTTCAGCCATGGAAGGTGGTATGATTTTAAAAATTCTTAAAAAGTATATAGAGCATAGTTGCAAACAATGTTGAGTATCAATAACTTCAATATTTGATAGCCAAATGCATTAGATAGCTAGGCATTACATTGATCTTTTCCATTGAGTAATTTTTGTTTTTTCAAATAAGACCGGCCTTCTTTTTTTTGATGATTTTAGACACCCAACTCATACTTCCTCTATGAAATAATGGTTTATTTTAATTTAAGAGATTGAATTTTCCTACCCATAGGCTAACTGTTTACAGATAGCTATTTACTAACAATTGACCTCTATACATTATTACATACAACTTCAAAGATATATTTTCTTAATCTTGTATCCTTGATTCCTATCCCAAATTTGTTACCATGCTCATTTGACTTGGAAAGTTGTTTCTATCATGTCTGTTAGGATGGAGTGTCATTGGTTTTAGTTTTACCTTCACTAACATAATGCAATATTTTTAATAATTGATTTTTTTTCTTATAAAATTCCTACATATATATTTTAGTCCATAGATGGTTTTGGCTATTTAATTTATGACTTGATAATGCAGTTTCAATTCTATTAGCTTAGGGCTGTCTATGTTTGTATGAAAGATCCTCTTTAATGATTTTGGATTTTTTGTGGATTGTTGTCTTCAGTTGAAAGCATATTTGAAAATAAAAATAATGGAGATGGAAAGCGAAGAGACATCATCTTTACAACACCAAGTTCAAGTAGTAGCCCCTTCAGCTCTACAACAATATGGTCATGATTTTCTTTGTACCATGTTATCTAATCTTTCACATGCCACTTCGTTGCTTACAAATAGTTAAGACATGTGACCTAATAATGATTCTCAATTCAAAAAGGTAAATTTGTTTCTATACCTAATTTAGTTTTTTATTCTTTTAGTTTTTTCTCAAAGTAACATCACTAGAGAAATAATGGCAAAAATAAAATAAAATAGTAAGTCATGTAATTAATTGTAAATGCACCAATGTTACATGCACCAATTTCAACGTGGTGCTCAGACATTTAATGATGTATTTAAAGTCTTAAAATTTTCACGCTGTCATCCAATTTGAATCACACATTTCTTTTCAAAGTCTAGAGAGTTATAGAGTTCTTCCTTCTTTCATAGATTACATAATTCTAGGATTGACAGTGATATCATATCCTATCCTACCTATATGTGGCCAACCTTTGGCTGTGGAAAACAATACACTCATATGTATTATTTTAACTGAAAAACCAAGATATACATCTAGATTCACTTCATACAGAATACTCTGTACTTTCCTTTATACAAATAAAAATACTCTTTACTCTTCTCCACTTCCTTGCATATTAAGTGTTTATTGTTTATATATTCAACCATTGATAACTAGCAGTCTTATTGAGAATCTAATCGATTTATTATTGTTCATCGATTTATTTTTCTCAAGCCATTATTTATGTACTTTTTCCACACTGTGCACTTGGATTCCCTTACAGCTCTGCATGTTTATCACAATCCCATCTTTAGCCCAATCTTGGCTCTCTAATGAATGCTCAATTCCTTTGGCTGGCATAGTGAACCTAGAATATGGCCCCATCATGTTGAGGTGTCGTGACACTACAAAGGTGATTGACTATAATACAAAATAACTTCGTTGCACCATACGTGGCCCTACTTCCCTCCAACTCATTAGCATGTCGACTAGACATCTTCTCGTATGCTTTTATGAAACAATACAGGGTACTTTGTTAATGGCTCAAGATTTCAACATGCATGCCTACCAGTTGCATTTTCCTCTAAGATTTTGTCCATAATTTCGTATCCCATTGCAAGAGAAGACTATTACCAAATTTTGTAAATTCTAGTATGCCACACCTCATTGAGGCATTCTACTGAATAGGTTAATAACTCTATGTAGACTTCTACTTCATCCATTCAAATTCTGCATACATTTCATATTTAAAATCCATCAAAAACCCGCCACAATGCCTTCGATTATGCATACTTGATTGTCATTGTGTTTGGTAACATATATATTTCATTACATGAGACCCCTATTTTAACATTCCCATGAGACCCCTATTTTAAGAATCCCAATTTCTCAAGTTTGTCATTTTTTGATATCTCTCTCTTTGATTGAGTATTCGTAACAATGCAAAGACCATTACTATTTTGGTGTATGATTCTTTATTGTACTTTGTTATTTTTTAATTAGCCTTACTTTATTTGAGATACTTCCTAGGTCACTATTAACATTAGCCATATGTGCAAATGGCTCTAAGGTTTCTGCAGATTAGCATTACCATTAGCCATATGTTGAGTTGGCTCTAGGATTTCCCCATTCATAGCTAGCTTCTTTTGGCAAAGATATATTTGTAGGCTAGCATCTCAATAAATTTTCTTCCTATTATTTTTTTCCATAGTGACATCCAAAATACGAGGATTTTGACAACAACAAAAAGAAGAAGAGACTTCCAGAAATTAGGTGTAATTGATTATCAGATGTGATCTTTGTATTATTGCCTTGTAGTTTTCCTAGTAGGATTACACTTGACATTTCCTAACCTAGGATTTTTTTGTCATGTTTGAGAGAAATGAATCAGGAAGAGTGACAAAAAAGATGCTCATTTTCCTCTTATAAAATATAGATGAATATTGGCTATGGAAGGAGGTTGTTGGGATTAAGTAATCCTCACTGCCAAAAGCCATCACATTATTCTTGATGAAAAAGAGAGATTGGGGACTCAATTTCCTTAAAGCTCCTTAGTCTTTCCATGCTAATACTCATGCTTTAATCATATTCACACCTACTCCAATTAATTAAAGAAAGAAACAATAGATAAAAGATAAGGAATAACACTCACAAAGATAATTAAAATAATATATCATGGTGCTTTCCAAAAACACCACAATTTATTGATCCACTGAACAATATATACACACTTTATTATCCTTTCTTTCACACAAACTGCTTCACAAGGATACCTTGGTGTGGTGATCCAATCATTCCAATGACTCGAGCAACAAAGGATGCAGGGTAATCATTTTGAAAGAGAAAATTGCCAAAACAAATCTCAGCAAGAATGAAACCAAGTGTTATTTCCATTGAAGTTGCTGTAAAATTTTTGTTATTTATAAGCATTTAGGAAATTCTGATAATTCTTATTTATTTAAATATTTTGATCATTGTTCTTGATTGATTTTTTTCACAAAGTCTTCTTTATTGAGAGTTCTATCGTCGTGTATCTTTTGGCTCTTTCATCTGTTTGAAGTTAAACTCTTACACTGATATTGTCATGCTTTGAAAACAATGAAAGAACCTAACCTCATGATATAATTAGATAACCTTACTTTTTTCCATTTTAGATACCAAATTATGAAGGCTAATTGTTCTAACATGTACCTTTTACTTTCCTTCAGGATTAGATGATAAGGTTTTTGCACTCTAAAAGATTACTCTGAGTCTATAGGTGTTGACACTTTAATCTTACACAAAAAGCTTGCCTTCCTACATTTTATTCCATGTTTGAAGGGGCAACAACTTTTCTACACAAAATTTTCCTTGAACCAAGTCTTTCCTCTGTACTAATTTTTCATAGTGGAGGGTGATTGCCACATAATAGTAGTGTATAGATTAGATTCATAATAATTATTAGTGACTAATTATCATTTATTCCTTAGCTGAAATGGCTTGATAAATATATTTCATATGTTGCAAACAATCCACAATATGCAGAGTCTGGATTTTACCTTGTAAAGTTATGACAATTTCAGTCTCAAGCATTAGGAACAATGTGCTCATATGTACTATCAGTGCCAAAAAATACTACTTCTCAAGTACTAGTATAAACTAGAAAGGATGTCATTTGTGAAGGTGCAAAGACATCTATTATTTATGTATGCTTCAAAGTAGCAACAAATAAGATGCAACCAATCATGGAAGAGTTATGATGTTCAAGGGTACATATAAGAAATTAAAAGCCTAGTTCAACATGCTCAATAGTACCAATACATGCTACAGAATGCACTCTTCATGAGAAAATTTTGCAGCAATATCCACCTAAGTTACTACCAAAATACACCTTAGATCTGCACTATTCATTCCAGATGCTTTCCAGCCTTAGTCATCTTGCTGTAGCAACTCAATGATTGATAAAGTGTCTTTATGATGTGAAATATAAAACCAAACCCAAGGTTGTAACTCCAAACATCCCAGATATGTTCCATCTATGTTTATTAGCTATGCATGGCTCTATTGAGTCTAAGTACAACACCTAGCCAACAACATAATATCTAGAGATTACTGTGTTCTGATCTCAAACCAAGTGCAAGTACTTTCAGCTATGAAATACTCGATCACAACCTGTAATTGATAACTATTTATATGGTACATCTTTGCAAGAAAACTTCTTAGATATGTACACTACCCCTCCAAATGGATTTAGTGTGAGTTTCTTCCAAAATCAAAGACATTTAGCCAAGAACATACATAGGCTTTAGAATACATCTAAGACATTATCAGAATACAAGGATGAATATTGATATTTGTGGATGAAATACAAGAAGTTTGAACAGGAGATTGGAAGCTGCGAGTATAAGGAAATATGGTGTCATTTAAAACTATGCCCAACTTAAACCATTTATTAATACATTAGTAATAATGTTTACAAAGCTCCGATAAAATATATGCATCAGCATCATATCCGATGAAGTACATGCACAAAAGATGATGAAGATTGTGGAAGCAGATGTCTGGAATGAATCTGTGATGATGAGACAATGGAAAAGAAGAACTAGTTAAGAGTATTTTCCCAAAAATAAATTGTATAGAACTCAACACATCTCAAATGGGAATGATATTTCATATGCAAAATAATCAAAACATTATAGCATGGGGAATTTAATAAATATTTGAAGCATTATTTGTGTCACTAAATGTTTGACAAGTCACTATGTGAAGGTCTTCGATTTGTTAATGGAATACATATTTCCTAGACAAAGTGGTGTCTGCCGATTAAAAGGAAGATTATGAACTGAAAACAATGTATTATGTTTTAATTGGACAAGTCATCAAATATGTAATCTACAACTCTAGGAAAATCCTTAAAATATGTAAGCTACAACTCGGGATAATTTTTGGCCTGTTAATGTAAACTACACAAATTAGTAATAGTATTTTTCATGTTCATTTTGTTGTGTCCTTGCATGACATGAAATTTTTTGTCTAATTAGTTTGGTTTTGTTGTACAATGTAATAGGCTCCTAACATCAGCATTTGGGCTTTTTTATATTCTTGTTTTACCTAGTTTGTTACATTGTTTTATATGTCTAGTTAATTAATTCATCATATAGTTGTATCAAATTTAAGTTAATTTGTTTGAAATAGAAATAAAGTTAGCATGTATTAATACATAAATCCCATTTCTCTACAGCACTTGACTTTTGTGGAGATGATTGTTGCTGCAATTGATTCTTCTACTTCATAGTTAACTTGGAAACATCTTTTGTGATTCAAGGCAAAATGAGAGATTACCAGTTAACTCAATTGAACTGGCTCATCTAATTGTATGAAAATAGGGTAAATGGAATATTTCCATATGAAATGGTAGTGGACATTCTCTTAACTTATTATATTATTTGAATGTAGTTTGTTTTTACAAAGGACTTTATGTAAATGCATTAAAAATTTGCTTTTCCTCTTTATTTTACAGGGGCTTGGAAAAATCTTGTAAACAATCTCTATACTTGGATATTTATGCAAATTTTGAGGAATATTAGGTCCATACATGGTTGTGGCACCCAAATTAATCCTTGGTAATTGGATGAATGAGATTCGATAATTCTATCCAATTTTGCAGGCAGTGAAGCTTCTTGGAAGCCAAGAAGAAAGGGTTTGTCTATACTGATGAATATAATTGCCCAATTTTAATCCATTTCATTTTTAAAGGATTGTTAATCAGTTGTTGATGATTTTTGACCTTCTTAAATTATGTAGGCAAACATCCATGAAAATATGTTGGTACTAGGGAAATTTGATCTGTGTGTCACTAGTTTTGAGATGACAATTAAATAAAAAACAACACTTCAATGATTTAGTTGGTGATACAATATTATTGATGAGGCACATTGAATTAAGAATGAAAATTCACTTCTTACAAAAACAATGAGAATCTACAACACCAATTATAGGCTTCTTATAACTAGGACACCTCTTCAAGTATAATGCATCTCTAATCTTTCCAAGGCTTATATTATGTTCCTATGACATTTTATGTTGACATATAACTTGACTATGTGGACGTTGGTCCAATAAGAATGAGTCTTATAGCTAGTACGAGCAGCCTTTTTATGTGTTTAACTATTATTTAAATTCTCTATTTGCTTGTGCTTGCAGAACAATATCCATGAATTTTGGTCATTAATAAATTTCTTACTCCTAGAAATTTTTAGCTCTATTGAGACTTTTGATGAACGGTTCCAAATATCTGGTGAAAATGATCAACAAGAAGTTGTCCAATAGCTTCACAAGGTACATTAGTCAAATTTCTTTTGTTATCTACTCTTTTTTAGAAACTTGTATGCATTAAACATGGGTCTTCTTGGCTAAAATTTGTTTCACTTGAAGGTTCTTCAACCATTTCTATTATGGAGGCTTAAATATGATGTTGATAAGGGTTTCCCCACTAAAAAGGAAACAATATTGAAAGTAGGGATGTCATAATTGCAATAATAGTTTTATCAAGCCCTTCTACAAAAGGACTTGGAGATTGTCAATGTTGGAGGAGAGCGTAAGCACCTACTGAATATAGCTATGCAATAGAGAAAATGTTGTAATCATCCATATCTTTTCCAAGGTGTTGAGCTAGGACCACCTTATACCATTAGTGTTTCCCTTGTAAAGGCAAGACATGCAAGCCGATAGGAGAGAGACCCATAAACTAAACTCCTACTTAAGTATAATAAATCAAACCTAGAAAGAGCATCCTTAGTGGTGTTGATGATCATGACTTTAGTTTTATATAGGTTGGTGAAGATTATGAAACTCAAAAAGTGCATCAAATTGTCTCTACAAACTATCAACAGAATTAGATAGGAGGAATACATTATCCACAAAGAGTAAATAACTATTACAAAATGATAAAGAAGCCAACCATCATCTGTAGGGGTACCTTTTCTAAGAAAATTCTCATAATCATCAATATAGATACCAAAGAGTGTTGGTGGGAGAGGGAAACCCTACTTAAATTCAATTTAGTCTAGACAAACTCAAAGTGGTAAAAATTATTTAGGAAACACCAAATAACTTCCTTTTAGAGTTGAATGTTGGTGGTAATAAGAGTATTAGAAAAACCTATGTTTCGTAGTTGCTGGGACAAAAGATATCATGGAATTAAGCAAGTGGCTTTCTTTAATTCCATAAAGAAATATGAGACTTTATAGGATCAATGAGACTTCTCAATGAAAGAAAACTTGATATTGGCTATATTGGATAGATTTGATTATTTGTACACAATTACCAAAAGATATGTTGAAACACATTGAATAAAATACCTAATTCCTCAAGAAAGAGATATGTTTCCCCTCCAAGAAGAGAATCCCAACTCTTGGGCAATCGTGTGATTGTCTTCCAATGGTATTTCTCTAATCATGTTCAAATTAGGGCCATCACCTTTGAGGTTAGCTAGATTAAGATCTATTTTCTTTTAAACTATCAACTTGATTAGATGTTGCCTTGTTGTCTCCATTTCAAGAAATACAGACCCATAACCTTTTTGGGTGCTATATTGAGAATTAAATGAAACAAATAATAATTTATTATGTATTCTTTAAAGGGTGCTAGCTCAATGGAAGAGCACCTGTTTTACAAGCACGAGGATGGTGGTTCGATTCCATCATGCTCTATTATGACCAAATACACTACCAAATATGTGACTAAATATGCTATTGAAAATGCTACTAAATATGTGACCAAATATACTAATAAAATACAACTAAATACACTACCAAATATGTGAGTAAATATACTAAATATGTGACTAAATTGATGATCAAAATCAAGGATCAAATAAGTGACTAAAATCGTTTAGTACTATATTTAGTAGCATTATAAATGACTGGATATTAACTACTATTAGTCACACATATACAAAATTTAGTGGTTTTTTAGTCATATATTGCTATTTTTTTACTAGTTAAAAGGTTCCCTTGTAGTAGCAAAAGGTGTGAAAGTAGGCACCTTATATCATTGTACAGGTCATATTGTTCTTTCTACTTTAATTGTTTGATAGAAAAGCGAATGTTTAGGAACAGTTGCTATAGTTAAGCAAGAGAAAAAATAGTTGCTATAAATTCTGATACAACACTATGGCACAACATACTTGGGTGCATGAGTGAGAAAGGTATGAAATTACTTCATTCAAAGAATATTTTACCAGGTCTGAAATGTGTTACTATGGATTTCTGTGAAAGTTGTGTGTATGGAAAAAAAAGAGTGAGTTTTGTGAAAACTAGGAAGGAACAAAAAAAGGAGAAATTAGAGCTTGTGCATACCGATGTATGGGGACTGGCTCAAGTATTTTCTCTTGGCATCTCTCATTTTTATGTTACATTCATTGATGATGCAACTAGAAGATTATGGGTTTATTTCTTTAGATAAAAATCTAATGTATTTCAAACTTTTAACTAATGGAAATGCTTGGTTGAAAATGAGATTGGTAAGAAATTAAAATGTCTTAGATCTCATAATGGTAGTGAGTATTGCAATTATGAATTTGAAGATTATTGATCCACTAATGGTATTCATAGATAGAAAATTATTCCAAGGACTCCATAGGAAAATGGAGTGGCTAAACACATGAATAGGACCATAATGGAGTGTGCAAGGAGCACAAGGTTGCATGCTAGGTTGCCATTACATATGTGGGTGGAGGCTATCAATGCTACTATATATTTGATTAATAGTGGTCACTCTACTCCTTTAGGTTGTGGTATTCTAGAAGAAGCATGGACTAGTAAGAAGGTGAGTAATTCTTTTCTCAAAACCTTTGATTGTGAAGCATTTTCTCACATAGATTCTGACACTAGAACCAAGCTGGAAGAAAACTCAAAGAAATGTATATTTGTTGGACATGGAATTAGTGAATTTGGTTATAGGCTTTTGGATTTTGAAAATCATAAAATTGTAAGAAGCAAGGATGTCATATTCAATGAGAAAGTGTTGTACAAAGATTTGTTGCAGCAACATGAGAAGAAAGAAGATGATTATGTAGTGTTGGATGATACTCCTAAAGATGATGTTCTAGCTATTCCTCATGATGTGCAACAACTAAAAAAACAAATACCACACACACTAGTGAATGTTAGATGATCAACAAGGCAAATTAGACCTCTAAATTGATTTTCTCACTCTTTGTACTCAATTTTACTTACTGATGCTGTTGAACCTAAATGTTATGATGAAGCTGTATAGGTGAAAACTAAGACTCGATGCAAGTCTGCAATGAAAGATGAAATAGACTCTTTGCTGAAGAATAAAACGTGAGATTTATGCAAGTTTCATGTATGTAAAAGTTATAGAATAAGTGGGTTTAGAGGTTAAAAGAAGAGGATGGAGGTAAAAAAAAGATTTAGAGCTAGGTTAGTTGTAAGAAGATTTACATAGAAAAAGGGCATTGATTTTGATGAGATATTTTCTCCTCTTATTAAAATGAATTCTATTTGTACCTTTTTAAGTATTGTAGCTATTGAAGATTTGCATATAGATCAGCTTGATGTTAAAACAACCTTCCTTCATGGTGATTTGGATAAAGAATATATATTGCTCAACCACAAGGATTTGAGCTCAAATGTAAAGAGAACTTAGTATGCAAATTGAAGAAAAGTTTATATGGCTTGAAGCAAGCACCTCAACAATGGTATCTGAAATATGACAGTTTTATGCATGAGCATGGATACAATGGGTGTCATTTAGATCATTGTGTTTATTTTAAGAGGTTGGATGATGACAACTACATTGTTTTATGTTTATATGTTGATGATATGCTTATAGCTAGGTCTAACATGGATCACATTAAGGAGTTGAAAAACTAGTTAGCACATGCACTTGCTACGAAGGATTTGGGGGCAGCAAAAAAATCCTTGGTATGAAGATTTGTAGAGATAGGAAGAACATAAAATTGATGCTATCTCAAGCTAATTATGTTGGTAAGGTGTTGCAACATTTCTCTATGGAGAAATGCTAAAGTTGTTAGCACACCTTTATCTTGTCATTTGAAGTTGACTAAGGAAATGTGTACCAAGAAACAAGTAGAGGAGGACAAGATGTCCAAGGTACCCTATGCTTCAGCTATAGGAAGCTTGATGTATGCTATGGTATGTACAAGGCTAGATATTCAAGTATGATTCATGTAGGAATTGAGCATTGGAATGCAATCAAATGGATTCTCAAATATTTGAGAGGAACATCCAATAATTTTTTACACTTTGGGGGCTCTACTACTAATTTATAGGGCTATGTTGACTTAGATTTGGTAGGGGATATTGATACTAGTCAGAGTACTACAAGTTATGTCTTTATTATTGGTGGGGCAGTCGTGAGCTAGGTTTCTAGGTTATAGAAGGTTAATGCTTTATCCACTACAAAGACAGAGTATGTAGATGCTATAGAGGTAGCCAAGAAGATGATATGGCTTCAATTCTTCTTGGAAGAATAGGGACACCCTCAGAAGGATAATTATTTTTTTATAGATAGTCAGAGTGCCATTCATCCTGCCAAGAATTTAGCTATGCATTCAAAGACCAAACACATACAATTGTGGTACCATTTCATTCAGTTAGCTTTGGAGGATGGATAGTTAAAGCTAAACAAGATACATACAAATCACAATCTAGCCGATATATTTACAAAGGTAGTAACAAGGGAGAATTTTAACTCCTCTTCAGCTTTAGTTGGTCTTCAAGATTGAACACGAATAAAAGAACAACAGAGTCTAGGGTGGTTTGATCCAGTGGGAGCCTCATGAAGTAGTGACATAGCTATAGGAATAGTCTCCAAGTGGGAGATTGTTGTTTAGTGTGGAGCTTGATCAGTCCCCAAGTGGGAGATTGTTAGATTATGGTGACAGATCAAGAAAGTACTATACATGTTTCATAAATTCTTTGGAGTTCAGGGCATCACCTTTGGAAAAAAATTTGGGCCCTATTTTATCGAGGTTTTGGGCTGAATGTAATTATTAATTATAACCCTAAAGTGATAAAAATACTTGTATAAAAGAGCTTAGGGTTAGGGTTTGTTTCATAGTGATGATGCAAAAATTGGTTCTTGTAGTGGTATTGAGCTTTAAGGGATTACAGATTGTAATCAGGTTGTAATCACTAGATTTTAATAATATCAAACTTATTGTTTGGTGGATGTAGCCCAGGAATAGGGTTAACCATGTTAAATCTTGGTGTCTTGTGTTCTTTTCTGTGTTATCTATTATTTTCTTATATTGGTAATATTTGAATGTAATTGTTATTTCTATGTGTGGCTTAATCCTAACAATTTGATTTATGTTTCTACAATTAAGTTAATTATAGTTAATCAAATTAAACATCTAAAGAAGTAATATTTTAATGCTTATTGAGTTACAATAATTTTTAGTGTTTGTTGAGTGATTCGGTGCTAACTGAGTTACAACAATATTTAGTTTGCATAGAGTTTGGTTTTGATATGTATTGACATCTAAGGGGTTTGAGATTTCATTTTTTAGTAACTAATTCACCCCTCCCCTCTCAGTTACTCCTCTTATATTCTCAAAAATTGGTATGAGATCTTTTGGTGCTTGCAAAGAAAGTTTCAAGGACTTAAGCTAAAGAATAAGATGTCTTACAAAAGGGAGATCTTCAAGCTAAATAAAGATAACTTCAAGACATGGTAGGAACTCATGAGATTGCATTTGGAAACAATTGGAGACTCAAGCTTAAAGTACCTCGATGCCAAGTATGTGGCACCTTCTAGAACTATGACTATTGAAGAAAATACATAAAAGAAGAATCATAACAGTATGATGATTGATATTGCTTCCACTCTTAGCTATGTTGAATTTGATGAAGTCAAAGATTGTGATACTACTCATGAGATGTGGACCAAGTTGAAATCCATCTATGGAGGAGATGATAATGTAAGAAGATCCAAGGTAGAAAGTCTCAGAGTTCAATTTGATCAAATTAGGATAAGAGAAGATGAGAACATTTCAAAATATAGTGAAAAAATGCAAGCCAATGTGTGTGCAATTAGAGCCTTAGGAGGAAAGATAGAAGATGAGACAGTGGTAAGGAAGGTTCTTAGAACACTTATTCCTATATATGTAATTAGAGTGTGAGAAATCCAAGAGATGAGATGCAATCCCAAGAATGTTATAACATTAGGTGTAGTAGTGGGAAGGTTGACAACATTTCAGTTAGATAACTATGTTAATTATGTTCCTAACACTAGTAACCTTGAGTCTACATTTCAAGCTAAGCTATCACTTAAGAATAAAGCTAAAAAATCTAAAATTCAATCTGACAGTGAGGATGAATATGGTTTTGATGAAGATCTTGAAGTCATTGGAGCATTACTTGCAAGAAGATTTCCTAAGGGAAAAGGAAAGTACAAAGGTAAAATTCCTTTGATCTTCTTTTCTTGTGAAGAAGTTGGTCACATTGCTACAAGGTGTCCAAATAAAGAAGGAATAGAAGAAAAGAAGAATGAAAATTACAAGGGCAAGAAGAACTTCAAAAGCTAAAATGGCTACAAAGACAAAAGTAAGGAATCTTGTTACATTGCTAAAGATTCTTAAAGTAGTGAAGAAGAAGATGAAATGGCCTACACTACTATTAAGGATTAATTAGTTGATGAGAATGATAAAGTTGCACTTATCTCACATATTAGTAAGAATGATACATGGATTATTGATAGTGGTTGTTATCACCATATAACTAGTGGCAAATTTAAATTTGAGAACTTGGTACACTATGATGGTGGAAGTGTTAGATTTGGCAATAATGAACCATGTTATGTGAAAGGTGTAGGTTGTGTTGCACTAACTAATGATCTTAGATTTTATAGTGCTTATTGGGTTGAGGTACTAAAGCATAATCTACTTAGTGTGGCTCAATTGAATAAAACTAGATTCAAGGTAGAATTCATGAATGGAAAGGCCAATATGCTGGATGGAAAAGGAAATCTGTTTGGGATTGGCAAGCAAACAAAAGGTAATCTATTCTACCTAGATCTTAATGGAAGTTCATGTTTCATTGCTCAAATAGAAGAAATTTTATTATGGAATAAGAGGTTATGTCATGTGAATTTTGATAACCCAACAAAGGCATTCCAAACCTGACATGGGCATGTGCAAGAATTGTAAAATTGGTAAGATGTGTAAGCCAAGTTTTAAAAGGAAAAACTATCATTCTAAAGAAGTATTAGAGTTGGTCCATACAAACCTTTGTGGACCTATTAGCATAGAAAGCTACATAGGAGATAAGTATTTTATTTTATTTGTTGATGATTATTCAAGAATGATGATTGTTATGCATTTGAAGGATAAATCAAAAGCTTTTCAAAAGTTAAAATGGTATGTGGCTAGAGTATAGAAAGAAATAGGAAAGAAACTAAAATGTTTCAGATCAAATAGATGAGGAGAATTTATTTCTAATGAATTCAATGAATTATATAGTAAGAGAGGAATTAAAAGGCAAGTTTCTGGACCTAACACACCTTAGCAAAATGGCATTGCTGAAAGAAGGAATAGATCAATAATGGATTGTGCAAAGACCCTTATGATAGAAAAGAATGTTGCTATCAAATACTGGAAGTAATCAACATTGTAGTTCATACCTTGAATTGAGCTTAGTTGATGAAGGATTCAAGTCAAACAACTTTTGATTTATGGTATGGCTATAAACCTAATGTGTGTTACTTCAAATTATTTGGCAGTAAATGTTATATTTTGAAGGAGTCTAGAAAATGAAAATTTGATGTCAAAAGTGATGAAGGCATATTTTTTGGATATTCAAATAAGAGAACAGCATATAAATATCTGAATCTATCTACTCATAAAGTTATAGAAAGTGCACATGTGAATATTGATGATTTTGTAGAAAAGAGTGAAGAACAAAGTAGTAAAGAACCTAAAGACTATATAAACTTTGTTTACTATGAGATTGATACTATTCCTAATGTTCAAGCAAGTGGAAATCAATAGCCTTAACAACCCAAGTCTCCAAAATCTCTAGTTCAACCTGAGTTTCAAAAAGAGGAAACCAAGTCATAGTCTGATGGACCTGAGTCACATACAGTGGGACTTGGGCATGATACAAAAGATCATGGTGAACCTGGTGATTTCATAAAGGAGCCCAAAATTGTTGGATATGTCAGAAGGCATCATGCACTAGAGAAAATCATTCAACATTAGTCAGTTGGTACAATGAAAAGAAACAAATTGAAAGGTACATGTTTACTTACTGAATTTGAACCTAGATTTGTAAAAGATGCATTAAAGAATTAAAGTTGGTTTGGAGCTATGAATGAAGAAATTGATTAGATTGAAAGGAATAAGATTTGGACTTTTGTTCCTAAACCCAAGGATAAGAAAGTAATTGGCACAAAATGAGTATTTAGAAATAAGTTGAATGAGACTAAAGGCATTTCAAGAAATAAGGAAAGGCTAGATTTTAAGGGCTATACTCAAGAGGAAGGTATTGACTATGGAGGAACTTTTTGTCTTGATGCTAGACTTCAAGGTGATAGAACACTCCTTGCATATGCAGCACAAAAAGGATTCAAAGAATATCGGATGGTTGTGAAATCAACATTCCTAAATGGAATCTTAGAAGAGGAAGTCTACATTGAGCAACCTGAAGATTTCATTGATCCTAGCAAAAGGGACATGATTTGCAAACTATACAAGCTTTGTATGGTCTCAAACAAGCCCCCAAATCATGGTATGGGAGATTGCACAAGTATCTCATAAAGATTGGTTTTCAAAGAACTAATGATAACAACCACCTATACATTAAAGAATGGTTATATAAGAAGATTGTGCTAGTAGATATCTTTGTGGATGATACATTGTTTACTAGGAATGATGATTTGTGAAAATATTTTTCTAAGGAAATGAGTAACGAATTTGAGATGTCAATGTTTGGAGAGATAAAATTCTATGTTGGCTTGTAGATTCAATAGAAGAAGAATGGTATTTATATTAAACTCAATCAAAATACATTAAGGAGATACTAAAGAAGTTTGTAATGGAGGATTCTAGACTAGTTGGAACACCTATGTCTACTAGACATAAGCTTTCCAAAGATGATTCAAATGAAGTAGATCAGACTACATATAGATTAAGATTGGAAAACTTCAATATGTGGTGCATACAAGACTTGATATAACATTAGCAGTTGGAATGGTAGTAAGATTCTCTACTAATCCAAAAGAAAATCATATTATGGAAATCAAAAGAATTATGAGGTATCTAAAGGGTGCTGAAGATTATGGTTTGTGGTATAAGAAAGGTAGTAACTTTAAATTAAAAGCATTCACTAATGTTGATTGGGCCGGAGGCATTGATGATAGAAAGAGCACTAGTAGTGGAGCATTGTTTCTAGGCAAGAGGCTAGTATCTTGGACAAATAAGAAGCAAAATTGCATCTCTTAGTCAACAAAAAAAGCATAATATGTTTTTGATTAGGTAAAATAGGTTTTACAAGGATCTTGAAACCCAAAGTTTTACAATGAAAAGAGCGAGATGAAACAGACTAAACAAACAAAAAATTGCCACAAAAGGTCAGGGACAAAAGAAGGTCCAAAGCCAAAGAACAAAGGCTAGAGACAGAAAAGAAAAGCTAGGCAAATGGGCTAGTGGCCATCCATTTCCATGGCCTGTAGGGTTTCTAAAGCATCATTGTCCTTCTGACTGGCCACACCCTCCTAAATCCTTGTAGGAGTGTTCATCTAGTTCCCTTGATTCACCTGTCATTGACCTCTTTATGAAATTCATCCCACTTGAATCCTTGCTCTTTATTCTACTCCGCATCCCTTTGAAGGCTAGTTGTAGTCAGATAGTCCCCCAGATTGATAATATTCTCATTCAAGGTGTGAAGGGTGTCCACTATCTGTTTGGTGATTATTTGGTGGACAGAATCCAGCCTTTGGACCTTTTGCTCAAGCTGGGTGAGTCTATCATCCTGATGGTCTCTAGAGACCTGACCTCTATCTTTCTCCTAGCTACCCACCTAGTCATTTCTTCCTCTGGCTTCCTGGTCCTTGTCAGTACCTTGGTTGTTGGGTTGGTTGCTCCTATCCTTCAGAGCCTCAATTTCCTAAAAAAGCCACTTGATGGAACGAAATTTGTCAATCAGATTGTTCTTTGCATTATTTAGGAAGTTGAAGCCAATTTCTCACACATTGTTAGAGATAACCAAAAGAGCCAATTCAATGAGCTCATCATAGTGGTTACTTCTGTCAAGGTCCTCTAGCACATGGATTTTAGCAGGTTCTCTAACAATACCCAAATTGACCTTGTCCCCATAGAAGTTCCTCCAGGCCCTCCTCTTGTTCTTTCTAATTACCTCCCCCCCTTTTTCAACCATGATTTCAATCATCTCCTCCGAGGGAAAAATGGGAACCTCTTGAGGTGAATTGGGCAGGGTGGGGCTGGGGAGCACATCAACATGGTCGCTGAGGTGTTCCTGGGGCAGGGCCTAGTTCACTTTTCTTTTCTTGGGGTTAACCTTGGGGTCCATAGGGGTCACCACCTCCTTGTCATTTTCTCTCCCCTTATCTTCTTCCATCTCACTTTCCTTCCCCATCTCCAAGTCCTCCTCCTTAGACTCTGAATCAGACTCCACATCATCATCACTGGCCTCTTTCAACTCCTTAGGATGAGGAGAGGCGGGAAGACATCTGGGGCTCTTCCTGCTAGGGATTCGGGGATCATGGGTAACAGGGATAGCTTTGCTTGGGGTGTTAATTTTCTCTGATTTCACTACAAGCTCATCCCTAGAATCAGAACTGGCAGTGTCCTCTGAGGCACTACTTGAATCCCCAATGGTTTTACCTCTAGTATAGGTTTTCAAGAACTCATAAATCAAAAGAAGGAGACCCTCATGGAGGGTAGGATTTTTGACAAGGCATTTCTTGAACCCCTCTATATTCTTGGCCATGGAGGTGAAAATGTAAAAAGGAAAAGAAATTCAAAAGCATAATATGTTGCTATAGTAGTCAATTGTTCAAATATTGTTTGGTTCAAACAATTGTTGATAGGTATGAAAGAAGAGATCAAGGATCAAATTCTTGTTTTCTATGATAACACCAATACAATCAACATTTATAAGAATCTTGTGATACATACCAAAACCAAGCATATTGAAATTAAGTATAATTTCTTAAGAGAATTGGTGCAAGATAAAGAAGTAAGATTAGAATATGTGAACACAAAAGAATAGTATGTAGACATATTCACCAAGCCATTACCTAAGGATGAATTTGTGTATCTAAGAGATAAGCTAGGGGTCATTCCCCTATTTGAAGCTCACTAATTAGAGAATCTCACTACTCATATTTTAGTGATGCATCAACCAAGCATGTTGAAGATCAATCAAGTCGATGCACTATTGAAAAGGGAAGATTGCATATGAATTAGTACATCAGGTACATGGAAATTTACTAAATGTTATCTTTGGCATGAGATGGAAAATAGGGAGATTTTTGTACAACATCAGAGAAATTTTATGTTAGATAGAGAGAGTTTGTTGTTACATATTAGAGATATTTTCATATATATTAGAGAGGTCAAAGAGGGAGAATGAACTTGAGTTGATATCAAAGAGGGAGAGTTTGATATTGTAGTCACAACAATCACAGATTGATGTCAAAGGGAGTTCACACTAATAGATGGAGTTCTCATGGATGAGAATCAGAATGAAACTAAGGATATTATCCTTACTTTTATTTTTCTCTAATATTTCATTATATTATGGCATGTTGTGTTTCCATCAATGCCAAAGAGGGAGATTTCTAAAAAAAATTGTTCGATTGTATATTGTCTTAAATGATGTTACACAAAATGTCAAGTCTTTACCAGTTAATATTTGTTGAGCTCACGAGCAATGAAGATAGTTTCTAGTGTCTATTGATTATTCCATAGTAAGCCAAGTTTAGAGAGAGTATGTGTTAAGCTTCACTCAAGCACCAAAGAAAGTTTATAGGAAGACAATATCTACTAACTTCACTCAGGTGTCAAAGAGAAGTTTGCACAAAACTAGTGTTAACTGAGCTCACTAAGTTACTAAAGAAATTTAGTCTAGGATGTAGTGTTAACAAAGTTCATGTGGTTAATAAGGGAAGTATGAAGAAATTATTTTATGAGTTAGTGTAGCCGAGTTGGGTCGACTAACAAAGGATTTTCTTAAATTAGCATATTTAGTTTGATGAGTTTATTTGTTAAGCCTAGCTAACTTAAGGAATGAATTTTGAATATTTGTAAGTGTATTCAAGCTAACTTGATTAGGAAAAAGATATATGTATAAGATCAAGTTGTGGGATTGAAAGAGAGAAGAATGGAATTGAAAAGATAAACCAAAGAAGCAAAGTGGAAGGATTTCCTATGTTGAATAAGTTGCAAAGTTTTATCTGATCAAGGGGAATCAAGTATTCAAGCAAGAAAAAAGATCTAAAATAATTAATACATTTGCATCAACAATCACGTCTTATCATTGTTACTCTCTAATAATTATATCAATGTATCAAATCTATTAATAGAGTTAGCTTAACAACTATTTTCCAAATCCTCTAACAAGGTGGCATTTCTAGATTGGAGTTTCTAAAGACCCCTAACAAGGCCACTCCTAACAAGGTGATTAAATTGCTTAACACGATCACACCTAATAGTGTTTTTTGTAACCTTTAATAGTGTTGGATCCTAATAAGTGAAAAACAATAACTAGTTGCAATTGGTGGTTTTTCCCAAATTGGGTTTCCATGTTAAATCTTGGTGATGAGAGCCAATTATAACCTATTTAATGCTCTATTTTAATCTATCTTACGCACTTTCCTACATACTTCTCTATTCAATTTGTATCGCATTTCATTCCATTTTACCATTATAATGTTGCATATACTTTAATATAATTAAGTAGTATTTAATATTGTTTTGGGATTAAAATATGAAAAATTCATTATTGTTTATGTTTTACTAATCTTTATTACTGCAGCATGTTGATTCATCATTGTAGATCTTCCTATTATTTAACAAACATCCTATTGCTTGTCTATCAGGATTGCAACTTCCTATCACTTGCCTATCACCTATCAGTTAGGACTGCAACTTCCTGTTGCCTTCTTCACCAAAATCTGCTATCTAAGTGATTGTTCTTGTCATTTTCCACGTAGATTTATTTGATTATCCACTGCAGTATTTTGTATATTTTCATGCATGTTATTTGATTACCCAATTATTTCAATAGATTTTTTGAGGATTATAGAAAAGAATGCATTTATTGCTTTAAGGAGAATCTCAAAATATTATAGTATCCTATTGTTATTTGCTTTAACAGGTGGCTAGTATCCAAGATGTTGTACAAATTATTATGACATATCTTTTCTTATTTATAGTCATAGTTATAAAAAATTTGTTTTATTATGTGGCCAACAAATAATATATTATGTAAACCAATTATTTTCAACTTGTTGGCTATGTTAAAAAACAAATTGTCTATTTTTATATAATTTATTACAAGCTGCAATAATATAAACAACATATGTAAACATTGAAGGTAATTCATTAGTATCAAATTGTTAAGACATAAAACCATTGTGATGATTCTTTCCATCATAGTTTTGTAAGCTTTATCTCTATCATCTGATGGGAGGAAGGGCGCCCACTCTCTAGCATCTGATAGACTCTAAATAATTTATTCTAGTGTATTTTGACATTTTTTTTATTATGTTTTGTATTGTTATGTTTGATAGTTTAATATTTTTTGTTAGTTAATATTATATTTCTATATTCAATGAGTGTTAATAATCTATGTTTATTCCAATGTTGCAGATCTAGTTGATATGGCTTTCAAATTTGATTTCTATTATAATCTGTCTTAATTTCTATATTTTAGTTCCTATCGCATTTTTCTATTGCAGTTCATGTAGAATTTTAATCATAGAATTAGAAGAGAAAGAATTGTGCATTAAGGAATTATTTTATCAGATTAACTATCCATATCTTGTGCACATTTATGGTCTATAGATTAGTTTGATTTGTATTTGAGAGTTTTTTTTTTAGATTACTAGATCTATTGAAACTGTTATTACCAAAAAATTATAGTTCCTGTTGCCAGAATTATTTTAGTTTGTTGTAGAATATATTCTTGTGTGTTCTAGATGCATTCATAATCCCTCATCTCATAGCCAAAATCCCTTGATGGCATATTGCTTGGACATTTTTCACAAGCTTATGCTCTCAGATTGACATGAATAGACCAAGCTGAATTTCATCATAAATTGTTAATTATTTCTTAATTATTTGCCCCAGTGTTGGCCTATCATTTTGGTGTCATTGTAGAGGAAAGGTGTTAAAGGCATGTTAGTTTGCTGATTTGAGTTAGGAACAATGCATTAGGATGAACGCTTTTGGAATTGCTAGCCTTGCTTAAGTAACTAATCTTAATTTGCATTGCATAAATCATATAGATGCATTGCTTTAGAGTTTTGTTTTAGAGTTTGCAAGTAGGTCTTAGTAGTCAATTTCAATTTTTATTATCACTAGTTGTTGTGGGTTATTGGTAAAAACAAGCATATTTTGAAGAAAAATGTTTAAAATGATGCCTTTTCAATGTTGTCCAAGTATATCAATTTTGGTTGAAAATTGTTTCAAAAATGTAGAATTTGAAGGGAACACAAGAGGAAAAATGTGCTCGGGCATTGCCCCAAGATCCTGTAGGGGGCATTTCCCCTTGATGCACATGCTTCACAAGAATAGAGTTTCATATCTTTAGGAGATGTCATCTTATTCTATCAGCATAGAGAAATATGAGAATCATCATCCTTGTGAGTAATACTCTTACCCAAGTGTCCCAATATGTTCAAAAGCTCTACAATCAATTTTCAAATTTAGTCATGAGAGATACATAGATCAAAAATGTTTCTAGTACAGTGGTTTGTGGTTCTAATTCTGATGAGGTTATTCTTGGTGATCATTTCAAGTTCATTATGCAATCAAGTTTCAACAGTGCCTTCTATGAGGTCATGGACAAAACTCAAACTTTGGATGGTATCATTTTTCATCATCCATGTTATGATTTCATTTCTTTGGTCATTCTATGCAGTTATTGAAAATTTGAAAAAAATTGAAAAAAGAGCAATAAAAGAAAGCAATAAAAGATCCAACAATGAAAACTTTCAGGTGTTGTTTGCCAGTTAATATCTTAAAACTAGTTTTCAGCTGATGTTAACTAAAAAATAAATCCTTAATGGTGAAAATTATTTTTATGCTGCCATTAAGCAATGAGTGATTGAAAATTGGCTTGCCAATAGTCACTCGTCGTTATCAAAATGTGAAAAAATGAAAAAAAAAAAAAAAAAAAAAAAAGAAAAAAAATGCAATAATTGGTGTTCCTCATTTTTCTTCTAATCATTATTTTCAAGAACACTCATTGGTTTCAGTGGTTATTTCCTTTTTGACACCTCCTGTCACTCACTCTTGCAACTCTACTTCTCTTCAGTGTGATCCTTAAATCTTTGATCACCCCTAGTACATGTTGCATGATTTGTTGAGGTGTTTTAGTGGATTTTGGTACCTACTATATGATCTCCAATGCTTCATTTGATAATGGTGGCCCCACAAATTGCCCTCTTTGTCCCATGTTTTATGATTACTTCCAGTGGTCTTCTCTTTGTGGCTTTCAGTTAGATGTTGGTCTTCTATGGTGTTACAATACAATGTTGGGTGCCTTTATTTGTTCATTTTTGGTTGATTCATCACTTTTGGTGGTGATAGTTGATGAGTTACTCCATCTTCCCACCTTGGTTTCTCTACCCATGCATGTTGGTAAAACAATCAATTTTGTTTTTTTTCCTTATTTTATCTCTTAACTTTATTTGTATTGATGGAGGAATGTCACCCTATTATCTTCCATCTATCACCCTTACTAAACCCATTACATTATCCATTATATCCATCCTATAATAACCTTTGTTTAATCTCTCATCTCTCCTATTTCACCCATTTAAACTCCTCTTGTGCAAATTGAGATAAATTATCCTATATGAAACCTTTTGAACAATTATGCTATAAAAAATGAAAAGAAATGAAAAAGAAAAGAGAAAAGAGAAATAATTTATGAGTTATCCCTATTGAAGAAGGAAAATAATAAAGCTTTCCATGTAAAGCAAAGAAAGGGATTTGTGTTCATCTATGATTTATCATAGTTCAAGGTGGAGACAAAGTCTAAATCCATAAATCCAAGTGCTTTTAATTCAAACTAAAGACCTCATGATCATAATGATTGCATGAGGATGTGCAATAAGCTAAGTTGGGGGGGATGATGAGAACCAATTATAACCTATTTAATGCTCTATTTTAATCTATCTTACACACTTTCCTACATACTTCTCTATTTCATTTGTATCCCATTTCATTCCATTTTACCATTATAATGTTGCATATAGTTTAATATAATTAAGTAGTATTTAATATTATTTTTGGATTAAAATATGGAAAATTCATTGTTGATTATGTTTTACTAATCTTTCCTACTGCAGCATGTTGATTCATCATTGTAGATCTTCCTATTATTTACCAAACCTCTTGTCACCTATCTATCAAGATTGCAACTTCCTATCGCTTGCCTATCACCTATCAATTAGGACTGTAACTTCCTATCGCCTTCTTCACTAGAATCTGCTATCTAAACGATTGTTCCTATCATTTTCCACGTATATTTATTTGATTATCCACTTTAGCATTTTGTATATTGTCATGCATGTTGTTTGATTGCCCAATTATTTCAATAGCTTTATTGAGGATTACAAAAAAGAATGCATTTATTGGCTTTAAGGAGGATCTCCAAATATTATAGTATCCTATTATTATTTTCTTTAATAGGTGGCTGGTATCAAAGATGTTGTATAGATTATTATGACATATATTTTCTTATTTATAGCCATAGTTATAACAAATTTGTTTTATTATATGGCCAACAAATAATATATTATATAAACCAATTATTTTCAACTTTTTGGCAACATTCAAAAACAAATTATCTATTTTTATATCATTTGTTACAAGCTGCAATAATATAAGCAACATATGTAAACATTGAAGGTAATTCATTAGTATCAAATTAAGAAATAAAATCATTGTGCTAATTCTTTCCATCATAGTTTTGTAAGCTTTATCTCTGTCATCTGATGGGAGGATGGGCGCCCACTCTCCAATAGGTAATAGACTATAAATAATTTATTCTAGTGTGTTTTGACATTTGTTTATTATGTTTTATATTGTTATGTTTGATAGTTTAATAATTTTTGTTAGTTAATATTATATTTCTATATTCAATGAGTGTTAATAATCTATGCTTATTCCAATGTTACAAATCTAGTTAATATGGCTTTCAAATTTGATTTCTATTATAACCTGTCTTAATTTCTATACTGTAGTTCCTATCACATTTATGTATTATAGTTCATGTAGAATTTTAATCACAAAATTAGAAGAGAAAGAATTGTGCATTAAGGAATTGTTTTATTAGATTAACCATCCATTTTTATGGTTTTTAGATCAGTTTCATTTGTATTTGAGAGTTTTTTTTTAAAGATTATTAGATCTATTGAAATTGTTATTGCCAAAAAATTATAGTTACTGTTGCCAAGAAGTGACAGTTCGTGTTGCCAGAATTATTTTAGTTTGCTGCAGATTTATTCTTGTGTTTTATAGATGCATTCATAATCCCTCATCTCATAACCAACATCCCTTGATGGCATATTGTTTGAAAACCTTTCACAAGCTTATGCTCTCAGATTGACACAAATAGACCAAGCTGAATTTCATCATAAATTGCTAATTATTTCTTAATTATCTGCCCCAATGTTGGCCTATCACTTGGTGTCATATGTGTTCCTTTTTTTTTTTTTTTCTTGTAACTAATTTAATTATGTTTAATCACAATAAACATCTAAAGAAGTAATATTTTAGTGCTTATTGAGTTACATTTATTCTTAGTGTTTTACAAGTGGTTTAGTGCTAATTGAGTTACAATAGTATTTTTAGTTTCAACAGAGTTGGGTTTTGATTTGTATTGACATCTAAGGGATCTAGGATTTATTTCTATAGTAAATAATTCACCCCTCCCCTCTCACTTACTCCTCTTATATTTCCAACAAAAATCTTGTCAAATCAAGAGCCAACAACATTGATGGCAACACCTCTAGTTATCACGCAATCCAAAACATGTATTAAAATCAAGAAAACTCCCTTTGTGTATAGTATTACATCTACATTAATATCCTTAGTTTCATTCTAATTCTCATCTCTTTTTGCAACAATCTTTTTCTTTTAGTTTAATTATAATTCTCATCCATGAAGCTTTGATATGCAACTCATAAGCTCCCTCTATCACATTAGATCATGAAATTAATCATATTCTTTTGTATTATTGGTAACACTTCTTATAATTTATATGAACTCCCTCTTTCTTTCTTCGCCAATCTCTCCCTCTTACAGATCATAGCATAGGTAATCACTTCGATATTCTCCCTCTTCATGGCAACTAAAATTCAATCTCTCCCTCTTTGGCAATAATGCCAAAGATTTTTTATCTATCTCATTCTTCTTTTCATGTAGATATCTTCATGTTAGTATTGAATTCATCGTCTATGTATGAATGATACAACATTCTATCCTTCTTCCTTCACTATACTTTAGGCAACTCCTAAATTATGACTGTCTATATCAACTTGTAAGATATTTTGTTCAACATGTTTGATGTAGAGCACCATCTAGGCTTAAGTATCCTTGTCTAGTGGAATCACCCCAAATTTAGCTCTTAGATATTCTTCTACATCCTTAGGTAAAGATTTAGTAAAAATATCCACTATTTTCTCCTTAGTATTCACATACTCCAATCTCACTTCTTTGTCTTGAAGTAGCTCTTTCAAGTAATGATACTTGATAGCAATATGCTTATTCTTTGTGTTTGTTATAGGATTCTTTGATATATTTATAGCACTAGTGTTATCATAATAGATAACAACTGGATTAGTAATCTCTTCCTTCATATCTTTCAAAAATTGCTTGATCTATATGATATTTGAACAATTCACTACTAATGCCACATATTCAACTTCAGATGTTGATTGAGAAATAGAATCTTTTTTCTTGTTTGTCCATGAAACTAGACTCTTTTGTTGAAAGAAATCTCCTCCACTTGTACTTTTTTTTGTCATCAACATTTCCTGCCCAAACTAAATCAGTGACCACCTTTAGCTCAAACTTATCATTTTTCTTGTAATACAAACCATAGTCTCATGTTCCTTTAAAATATCTTTGTATCCTTTTTACTGCCATCATGTGATTCTTTCTAAGACTTGTAGAAAATCTTGCAACTATCCCAACTACTAATGAAATATTAGGTCTATTCTGAATAATCTATTGTAGTTTTCCAATCATTGATCTATACAACATTTGGCTCACATTAGTAGAATCATCATTCTTAGATAACTTATGTCTAGTGGCTATAGGTGTACTAACTGGTCTTTAATCTTCCATTCCAAAAAAATTCAATATCTCCTTGATGTATTTAGATTGAGTAATGAAGATACCTTTCTTCATTTGACATAGTTGTAAACCAACCAAAATTTAATCTCACCAAACATAGACACTTCAAATTCCTTCTTCATCTCATTTGCAAATGATTTACATAATGCTTCCTTACCTCCAAATTTGATATCATCAAAAAATATTTAAAATACTAATATGTCATTATTTTTATCAGTCTTCAAGTATAGATTGTTGTTATCATTAGTTCTTGCAAAACCAATCTTCACCAAATAATTGTGCAGTCTTTTATACCATGGTCTAGGGGTTTGTTTCAAGTCATATAGTTCTTTGTGCAGCTTGCATAGAAAATTCTTCTTACTAGGGTCAACAAGTCCTTCTAGGTTCTCTATGTAGACTGCATCTTCAAGTATTCCATTTAGAAATGTAGATTCAACATCCATCTGGTGTATCTTATATCCTTGATAAGAAGAATATGCAAATAGTGTTCTAACTCCTTCCAATCTTGCAATAGGGGGAAATGTTTTCCCATAGTCAATTACTTCTTCTTGTGCATATCCTTTGTATACAAGCCTAGTCTTGTTCCTTGTGACTTCACCTTTTTCATTAAACTTGTTCCTAAATACCCACTTTATTCCAATAACATTTTTATCCTTAGGTCTATGTACTAGTGTCCAAGTTTTTTTTTTTTTTTTCCCTATTTTCTCAATTTCTTCATTCATTGCTTGAATCCAATCCTCATTTTCCAAAGCATCTTTTACTATTTTGAGCTCACATTCACAAACTAAACATGTCTCACATTTGAGTATTTTCCTTGTCATAACATTATATTCTTTATGTCAAATGATCTTCTCAGGTACATGATGCCTTCTTAAATATTTTTCTAGTACAAGTTCTTTCCTTCTCCCTTCTTCTATAGGTTCATCTTGAAACATAATTTCAAACTCATTTTCTCTTTCTAGTTTAGGTTCTAATTCATTTTCTATGTGCTTCTCATTATCTTCTTGATATTCAGCATCCTTTTATCTATGACTCAACACCATCTTGTTGTTGTTTGACACCCATAGTTTGTTGCTTGGCAATTTGTTGTTGCAACTCAACATTCCTATTTTTTTCTAATTTGTAGCTTTGTTCTCTTTCTCAAGTGGGGTTTTGTGAGTACCTTCATTCACATATATGAATGTACTATAGTATTCAGGTTCTATTTTGCATTCAACTTCATTCTTTTCTGCATATTTATCAAGCTTCACATTTGCACTTTCCACAACTTTTTTAGTGTTAGAGTTCAAATACTTATAAGTTTTTCTCTTAGTGGAGTAACCTAGGAATATATCTTCATCATTTTTAGCATCAATTTTTTCATTTTTATTATCTTTTAGTATATAGCATTTTCTTCCAAAAAATTTAAAATAATTTACAATAGGTGCATATCCATACCATAGTTCAAAAGGTGTATTAACATTTGTACCTTTCTTTACTTTCACTCTATTTAAAGTATAAATTGATGTACTTACAACTTCTCTCAATAATCTCTGTGATACATTTTTCTCCATCTTTAGTGTTCTAGCATAGTCCATGGTTGATCTATTTCTCCTTTTAGCTATTCTATTTTGAGGAGGGGTCCTCGGTGTTGATATCTACCTTTTGACTCCGCTATTATTGTAGAATATGTTAAATTTATTGGAAATAAATTCTCCATCTCTATCAGATCTTAAGCTCTTCACACTCTTTCATCTCTCCTTTTCAACTCTGGCCAATACCACTTAAATAATTAAAAAGAATTAAATTTTCCTTTAAGAAACATCACACTCATCATTCTAGAATAGTCATCAACAAATAGAATGAAATATTTGTCTCCACAATAGCTTTGAACACCAATAGGTCCACATAGGTTAGTATGAACCAATTCCATAATATCATTAGATGAATATGTCTCCTCTTGAAAATAAAATTTGTCATTTTTCCCAATTGACATTGTTTACACATGGCATTATCAGGTTTCTTCAAGTTTAGAAAACCTCTTACTCTTTTCATTTTACTAATGCTAACCAAATTGTCAAATTTTATGTGACATAACCTCTTGTTCCATAACCATTATCCTCATACTTTGCAAACAAACATGTATCATTAAATAAATCTAGGTAGAATAAGTTACCTCTTGCTTAATCGTCACTTCCAATCAATTCACCATTAACATCAAATATCTTGGCCATTTTGTGATGGAATTTAACCTTGTATCCGTATTTGTTCAACCATGAAATACTCAACAAGTTATAGTTTAGTCATTCATCCCAATAAACATTGTCACATTTGATCTTATCAATTAGTTGTATTGATCCTTTACCTTTCAAAAGACATGGTAAATCATTATCAAACTTAACACAACTACCCTTGTATGGTCCAATGTTCTCAAATTTAATTTTATCACCAGTCATGTGATTTGACAACCACTATCAACTATCCACCTCTCACATTTATTCACATAAGAGATTAATGCAGTTTTCTCATCATCATCATAATCTTTTTTCATAGAAACATAGGTAATTCCTTCATGATTACTTTTAGATTCATTACCAGTTTCTTATTCAGCAATGGAACAAGATTTCTTACCTTTGTCTTTGAATTCCTTATTTCTCTTTTTCTCTTGATCATATCTTCTACCTTTCTACTTGCTTTCCCTCTTTTCATCCTTGTCTTCTCTTTTAGACATATTACAACAATATGACCAACCTTGTTGCATGAAAAAAGAGATTATAGGAAGTTTACCTTTGTATTTAACTTTCCCTCTTGGAAGTCTTCTAGCCATCAATGGTTCAAGCTCATCAAGTTCATCATTAGAGGTATCACTATCACTTTTTACATATTTTCCTTTTCCTTTCTTAATAAGAACCAATTGTGATTTAAAAGCACATTCAATAGTGGTAGGATCGAAATTATCAAAATTTGACATCTCAAAAGTAGTAAGCCTACCAATCACACCTTCTATAGTTAGGTAATTACTTGGAGTACATCTTAGTTCTTGTATTGTATAAATCCTAATAGCATAAATAAGAAGTAGAGTTCTCAATATCGTGTTATTATAGTTTCATCATCAATCTTTCCATTGGCTCCTCTTATAGCATTTACAACCTATTTGATTCTTCCAAAATGCTAGACTAGATTCTCACCTTCTATCATTCTCATTTCTTCAAACTTTCCTCTCAATCTCATTAATTTTTCTCTCAAGACATTCGTGTCCCCTCCATCGATGTTCTATAGTGTATCCCACATTTCTTTAGCATCTTTCAACTTTTAGTGTCATCAAACTTGGCATAACATAGAGCTTATGCAATATCCAACATAGCTTCGTTGTGCTCTTGTTTCTCCTTGAGTTGTTGAGATGTTAGAGGAATTTTTGTTATCTCCACACATGAACTATCCACAAAATGTATTGCATCTTCTCTAATTCCTACTAGATGTAGCCTCATCAAAATTTGTCATGTAGATAAATTCTCTTTGTTCAACCTTAGCACCTCCTTTTTATACATCTTTATCTATAACAAGTACCTTCAAAATTTTCTCTTCAAGCACCAATGGGTTAGATACCAATTGTTAGAATTTTTAGAATAATAGAGAGGGGGAGTGAATTAGTTATCCAAGGTCCAGATGTAATAATTGAACAAACAAATACTTAAACAATTTTAGATTTGAAAATCCATTAGCTTACTCTCTATAGTAAACTTTTAGTAACATAAATTAGCAATCTAGTGTCCTAAATATTAATAGACTTGCAAAATGTAAACATTAATAGTAAATCATCCCAAATAACATCCACACACAAGTTTGACACTAGGATTTAACGTGGAAACCCAATTTGGGAAAAACCACCAGCAACATGTCACCAATATTTCACTCTTTTGAAGTTAGCTCTATTAGGAGACAACCCTATTAAAGATTACACAATACACTCTTAAATGTGACCTTGTTAAAGGATTTAATCACCCTATTAAGAATGGCCTTGTCAAAGGACTTTAGACCATTCTATTAAAATTCCACCTTGATTAAAGGATTTACACATGACTATTAGGTCAACCTTGATTAAAGGATTTCAATACTAATAAAATCATTAGAAAGTAACAAAAAGTTTGATTTGGAAAATACAACTCATTTTGTAAATATAGATCTTAGTTTGGCTCAAATTTTGATCCACTGAATGGCCTTTATTTTCATCTTAGGCTCTAATTAGTTTGTCAATCATTCAAGCAATTACACTTCACCTCTTCTCAACTCTTCTCAACCTTCTCCTTAAGTTTTCTAATCAATAGCATCAAAAAGTACTCCGACCTTAGTAGGTTAACCCTTGTACCTCCTTAAATAGGTAATTATCATCTTTTTCCACTTCAACATCAGAATAGATCATAGGTTTAGGTTAGGTTCATTGAATTTTCCAATATTTCATCTCTCTCTTTTTTGTTCTAGAAACATCTCCAAACTTCTCCTTGAATCATTATATAGAAATGTGCAAAAATGATTTCTCTTGATTTAAATGTTCTAGGTCATCCATCCTTATCTTCAACATCCTTTATATTTTCCAAGAAATCAACTTTATCGGCTAGCAATCATGATTTCTCATAAATTGTCAAAATGTTGCCATTGGCCAACATTGTGGTCTGGCACTCAGTCATCACTAGGTTACTCGGCTACTACTTTCTTCTCATTTGATACATTTACTAACACTCGCTCAATAATGATGCTCGATCAATACTATTTGTGCTAGAAATATGCTATGGCTCTGTTGCCACTTGCATCATTTGGTATATACATCAAGGTCATTAATCTTATGCTCTATTGCTTGGTTAAGGCTATGCATTAGATCAATCTTTGATCACTTCTTTGAGGCTTCATTACAACTATCTTCTTCACT